>CM035434.1:37018105-37020605 GCA_020310875.1 Ceratopteris richardii | reverse complement strand
TGTTGAATGCATCTAGATGTCACACAACCTATGATGCTATGCTTCACATGTATTAAGTACTATTATGTCACATAAAAGTTAGAATTTAGAACATACATGCATGCATACATCAATAAGTACATACATACACATATAGTGCATGCATGCATGACACAATGCACATTGAATGTATACACTTTACATGCATGTATGCACATTAATATATGTATATATACATACATACATACATACATACATACATACATACATACATACATACATACATACATACATACATACATACATACATACATACATACATACATACATACATACATACATACATACATACATACATACATACATACATACATACATACATACATACATACATACATACATACATACATACATACATACATACATACATACATACATACATACATACATACATACATACATACATACATACATACATACATACATACATACATACATACATACATACATACATACATACATACATACATACATACATACATACATACATATATATATATATATATATATATATATATATATATATATATATATATATATATATATATATACATATATACATATATACATACATATACATATACATATACATATACCTATACAGATACATAAACATATACATGTACATATAAAATTAATAAGGTAATGTTCCACACCATTCCATATCCTGGCGTTTGGTACGGCACCACATTTCGTACGGGTTACAGTACGTGTCGTACCGAATGTTCCGTACCACCTTGAATCACATGAAATCATGCAATAGAGTATATCATCCATGTTTGAGCACAAGACTTGAGCTGAAATCATCAATCACTATGGCAAGATGGTGGGGAAGGTGTTGGAAGTGGGGTGGGCCTTAATAACAAGAATCAAAGTGCTTCATGGCAAAGCCACGAATGTTCGATAGAACCAAACCGCATCGTGTTGTTGGCTCTCGCTCTAGCATTTTCACCCTAACGGCGTACCTTTTGCATAATGGGTCAGCAAGTGAATAGGAACAGTGGCTTAAGCCATTAGGTGTAGGCGCAATGAGGTTGAATCTTCGTTCTTTCTATTTGACCCGAAACCGATTGATCTAGCCACGAATAGGTTGAATCGAGCTCTCCCCAGAGGCCGACGAGGACCGAGCTCACGTATGTGGCAAAATACGGGGATGACTTGTGGCTAGGGGTGACTCTTTGAGCTACGACTCTGTTCTGCCAAAAGGAGCAGTGGCTTGTAGGATCTTCCAACAAATGAACCTTAGCATACACACCTTAAGACTCAAAATTAGATGAATAAGAAGTAGAGAGAAAATACATAGCCTGTCAAAGTGTATCAGTAAGTTGAATGCTTACCTACACTAACTGATATTTGAATGTCAAATTACAATGTTTATATGACAACGAAACTGAATGTGTATACAAAATCTGAATGTGGAGAATGTAGTTACAAAATCTGAATCTAGGCAGAATTTCGGGAAGTAGATACAAGAGTTTGCTCATAAAGTGTCTAAGAGGTATGAAGAGTGTGTGTATGTGAGCTTGGAGTGAATAGAAAAAGTTGAGAACTGTTTGTACAGCAAATGCTAAACTGAATAACAAGAAATATTTCTCCTTGTGTAGCAGCAAAGGAAGAATGACGGAATATAGACTTGCTACTCACAAAATTCCGTAAGAGCTGAATGGCTGCCTCCAAAATCTCCTCCAAAGCTGCATCAGAAGCTAGGATACACCTCCTCCAAAAGTTAGTAACCTCCAAGCTAAGGTTGATCCTTGAGGTTGTCCTCATGTGATGCCAAGAGTGACCCCTACGGCCTTCTTATATAGGCCTAAAGAATGATCCACGAAAATTAGGTGATAAAGCAACTTTTTAATATGAAACGCATGCGCATGACTAAATCTGCCTTTTGGGCACTAATTTGTTGCGATCTCATCATATAGATATCCACTTGATAAGAGAACTTACTTTTCATGATGTACATGAGATGGGGTCATGAT
Organism: Ceratopteris richardii; assembly: GCA_020310875.1. Taxonomy (NCBI): domain Eukaryota; kingdom Viridiplantae; phylum Streptophyta; class Polypodiopsida; order Polypodiales; family Pteridaceae; genus Ceratopteris; species Ceratopteris richardii. Next base: position 37,018,587 of record CM035434.1, on the reverse strand, counting down.
AAGGTAAAAACCCATTTTGGACATAAATTAGGGTTAGGGTTTTCTACCACTTTTGAACTTCTGATGACTGAATGTTATATACCAAATGAAAGCTCTCTTGAATACTATGTGATGAGTTCATAATAATTTTTGACCTTTTGTGACCAAAATTTGGTTGAGTCACAAAAAATAGGGTTGTTGGAAATTAGGGTTTTATGCTATCCTTACATGTTTCCAACAAAAGGCAACACAAAGTGGAAATTTATATAAATTTTGCTTATATTCCATGGTTATTGCAAGCAAAGGCGTTAATAAGTTGTGGGATGAGAAACTTGGTCATTTGAGCTATTGTTATGGCATGGTGGTTGGGAAGGCAACATAAAGTGGACATTTTTATGAATTTTTCTTACATTTCCATGGCCATACAATCAAAGGCATTAATAAGTTGTGGGATTTAGAGAATTGAACATTTGAGTTACCTTGTGCTAATAGAAATGCACTAT
>CM035434.1:37003105-37015605 GCA_020310875.1 Ceratopteris richardii | reverse complement strand
GAGAGAGAGAGAGAGAGAGAGAGAGAGAGAGAGAGAGAGAGAGAGGGAGGGAGGGAGGGAGGGAGGGAGGGAGGGAGGGAGGGAGTGGTAACCATGCATGCCTCTGGACTGCAGACCGGCTAGGAACGCCCCTAACATTCGGGCGACGAAGCACCATGGACGTGAGTGCTTAGCCTTCCCTTTCTCACGTTTCTTGGGAATGTCGGTTGTCCCTTGCATCATGGGTAGATGCCCGGCAATGGGAACGCCCCCTGTCCATCCTTGGTGGGTCTTGTACCTTGACGGCCGAGTGGGCCGGCCCGTCCCTCATCTTGCCCGCTCACTCAAAGGGGTTTTGGACATTTGTGGCAAAGGAGAGCCACTATGCCTCTTAGCAAACCGCAACCATGGACTTGATGGCTACGTCTCGTCGGGTCGCCCCGCCTTCAGAGACAGTCCCTCTCATCTTCCGGGTTAAGTCCGGCTTCTACTTCAATTGGCCTCTTGGCCACCCGACATCTTGTCCGGCTTCGGCTTCCGGGTTACGTAACGGGATTGCCCCTTTAACTCGTGGCCATCCTTCTCCTTGTAGGCCAAGGTGAAAACCCCTCTTGGAGTTGGATCATCACATTTGGTATTAGAGCTTCGCCTCTCGGTCGGACGGTGAATCCACCGTCGACGGTGCAGGCCGTCGGCAAAAAAGGGCAATTTTTTTTTTTACATGAGATACATTTGCCGTTGGTCCCCGCTTGGACCTCGGCTCGTTTTGGGGCATAAATTGGGAATTTTTTTTCATGTACATCGCAATGTTCACCGTCGGCCCCTGATTGGGTTGTCGGCAAACAGTAGCGGATCAGAGCTTCGGGCGAGAGTGGCACGGGTCGGGGGGTCCGCGTGGCAGGCCACCCTAATCTTTAATGATCCTTTGTAAGGCACGATGATTCACCTGTCCATGTGTTTATGGCTCGACCCACTTGTCGGCCCACTCTTGTTCGCTCATTCCCTCATTGGCTGGCCCCGTGACGTTCATTCCGCTACCTCCCACCGTGAGGAGGGAGGGACCGTCCTCCATATGCCGGCAAGGTTGCCTTGTTCTCCGGGTTGGGGTAGCATCCTAAGTCGAAGGAGCCATTGTAAGCCACGTCCCTTTGGTGTGGGGGCCCCCGTCCATGAGACTGAAGTTTGGGAGCAACACAGGGCAGTCCCTCCTTGCTCCACCGTGGGTGGGCCGGTAGGGTAGAGTGTTATGGAAAACAGTGATGCTTCCATGTGCCGAAACGTGCACGCATAACCCACTTATTGACTGTAAGACTTGTCCCTTTGAAAATATTGCAATATCATTTATTTGAGTCGCCCCCGAGCCAAGCAAAATTATGGAAGCAAAAGGCCAATAAAACCGTGTTCTCTTGCGAGCATATCACATGGGCCGGGGTAGTGAGCGCCTCGAGGCCAAAATCTTTTTGGACGAAAAAATGTCCCAATCTTTTACTCTTGGGCCGGCGTGCCTAGAGTTCTTCAAAGTGAAGTGTCGTGATTCTCGTCGAGCCGTACGGGGTTGGGGAATGCACTTTATGAAAAATGGTGGCAAACAACAACCATGGACTTGACGGCTATGTCCCCCCTGGGCCGGCCCACCTTCGACGGCTGCCCCTCTCATCTTCCGAGTGAAGTCCCGCTTCCGTTGCAACCAGCCTCCGGGCCACCCAACATCTTGTCCTACTTTGGCTTCCGGGTTACTTAAGGGGATTGCCCCTTTAACTCGTTGCCATCCTTCTCCTTGTAGGCCAAGGTGAAAACCCCTCTTGGAGTTGGACCGTCACAAGGGGAGGGGGAGGGGGGGGGGGGAGGGACGGAGGGTTGGAGGTGGAGTGGGAGGGGAGAGAGAGGGGGAGGGGAGAGAGAGAGGGAGGGGGAGGGGGGGAGGGAGTGAGGAAGGGTTTGTGGTTCAATAGATATAGAAGCTTTTAATCTTGAGAAGTTGGACCTCCCATTGATTGAGCATTTCTAGGTGGGGTTTGTGGTTCAATAGATGTAGAAGCTTCTATTCTAATTGGCTCTCATCTTCTACCTCTATTATGTGTTTGTCTAGGTCGGTGTGGGCATGGTAATCACTTGAGACAATTTCCCTTGTATCGTTTGCTATCAGAAAACTTTTAAGCATGAAACCCCAAAATAGATAATTGGAGCTTCCCTCAAGTCTCTCATTTGCAGATAAAATCTTAAGAATACTAGACTAGTCACAATTACCCCATTGGATTTCGATAGACTAGAACTACGATCAAACAAGATAAGGCTTATGTACGCGAAGTACAAAACTAGAAACCCTAGGAGCAAACCAATCTCGCTAATTGCAAGTCCCACCCTTCACACAAAAGGTATTTGTTAGACTTGTTTAACATCAATATTTATAGATAGAAGCAATGCAAAGCTAGCTCCACTAGCCTTGCACGTTATGCATTAAGTCCAACCAAGCTTATGAAAGAAAAATAGAACTTGCAGTGATACCAGATTGTTAGCTAGGAAACACACATAAATAGCACACCTAAGAGAACATGCACACATGAGCAACAAAACAAGCACATAAGATTGACAAGTTATAGTATAAGAAAAGAAAAAAAAAAAACTATGCTTCAATTAATGATAAAGACGTACAAGATAATGATATGCTCCAAACACAACTAAAGAAATATACTAACAACTCATATGCACCAAAGGGAGCAAGTGAAGGGATAGGGAAGTAAGTCATGAAGAGGCTTAGGCTGACTATAGACTCCAAAAGCAACCTCTCACAAGAGACTATGAGATCCTCCAAGTGTATAAGCATACACTACTCTAAGTCTTCTAAGACCTCAAGAGTGAGAGAAAAGTCTAACTCTTCCAATTCCTCCAAGCTTAATGTAGATCAGCTCCTCCTTTTGTGTGTTTGAGAGCACTTCAACGCCTCAAGAGTGGGCTTGTGTGTAGAGCACTCTCAAGCACAAGTGTGTTTTTAGCACATGTGTGAGTATTATCCAAATTTAGCAAAGGCTTTTTATTAATTTTGGTGTAGATAATTGCTTTTCTCATGTGTGTGTGTGGTGTATGTGTCACTTCTTGATGAGCTGGATGCTCTTAGGGGTGCAAGTAACCATATCATGACATGTGGATTCACTTTTTTATATCTGTTCATTTCTGATTGTTGGGTTTTGACCAGCAGATTAGGGTTTGAATTTCGGAGAAGTTTTACGGCTTTATTGGGAAAATGTTATATGTGATTATGTTTCTCTTTTAGATCATGAACATGTGATTCATTCCTCTATAACAAAAATATCCATTTTTGACCATTTCTACCTTGGTGCCCAGGGAGTTTGGCGCCCAAGGAGGTTGGACGAGCCTTGGCACGTAAGGCAGTCGGGCGAGTCACAGTGCCCAAGGAAGTTGGGTGAATCGTGGTGCTCAAGGAAGTTGGGCGAGTCCAATAATATGCCTCAAGTCCTTCCAATGGTGTCCTTTGTCCTTGTCCTTAGGTTAATACAAAAATTTTTACCCTACAAATATTTTTGAGAGATATTTTTATGTAAGTTTTCCAAGGACATGAATAAGGAAAGAATCCATCATAGTTGTGGTGAATAAGAGCGATACAGCTCACTTGATGGAGCATGTTGGCTCACACGATGGAGCAAGATGGCTCACTATCCATACAAGAAACAGTGGAAGTCTCACAAGTTGTAGATTTATTTATTTACCACTACCTTAAGATTTCACGGGTTAGCTTGATTCATGATGTTGGATCATGATGTTAAATTCACAAGAAACTATGGACATTTGTTTTTGACAAACTCAGAGTTCAACTCTAGATGAGTAAAGGAGACCATCCACACATTGATGGTCAAACAAAACAAGTAAATAAAATAGTAGTGGATTTGCCTTGGGTTTATCAAAGCAAACTGATTGGAGTAGCTTTCTACCTTCTGACGATTTTGCCTATATGGATAGTCTTATAAGTCAACAAGTTTGTGTTCTTTTGACTTACTTTATGGTGTGGCTTTGCTTGCGCCAAGTACATTAGGAATGCTTTGGAAGTCAACTGGTGCATCACAATAGCAAAAGAAAAAGAAGAGCAACCTATTAATACTTCTAAAGTCTATGGAGATAAATATAGGTCTCCAAGAAATTCTAATGACAAAAATAAATTCTTTTTAATGGTTGAACATAGAAGTATCCAAAATTATCTCCAAGGTTTTGTGGCCCTTGGAAGATACTTAAACAGATTAGTAATGCAGCATATCTGTTAGAAATCCTTGAACATTGCAACTTCATCTCTTTTTATTTTATTTTATTTTTTAGGTTTTTTTATTTTTAAGAAGCTCGATTGAAGAGATCCACTCTTCTGGTTAAGCTTGAATTAATTGAAAGTACAAGTGATGGTGGGCATAGCACCGATGAGACCCCCCGTATCTGACAAAGCAAGGGTTAGATACCTAGCATGGCTAGGATACAAAGCCTGATGGCCCACTAAAGTAGAACTGCGGAAGGGATGGCTCTAAGGCCAAAAGAAAGGACTGGTTTGAACTTGGTAGTCTGAAGTTTGAAGGCCCAGATTGGTAGTCTGAAGGCCCAGATTGATCAAAGTACTCAAAGGCCCACACTCCCCCAAAGGGGCTGGTTTAGACTTCTCACCACAAATGATGAGGGGTGTCCCGCTGCAGCTTGCGAGGGTTGAACCCTGCTCCTAGCCTTGGAGAGGCAGAGCACCCAACTGGCTGAGCTAGCAAACGTGGTCATTTCATCTTGTTTCTCATGTTAAAAATCTGTGAGCATTTATTTCTTGGGATCATCATTGCATTTGACGACACTATATGTATGCATGAGACAATGGAAGTTCTAGAAGTAACTCATTTATTAGACGAGCACAGTTCCATAATGTATGATTTACTATGATCCATGGTTTTAGATAGTAAAAAATGCTTGATCAATAAGTGGCTAAACAAGATTTTATTTTGGCAAGTTGTGAGCTATAGTATATTTGATACAAGGGAAAGTTGGCAAGGTCTCTCTCTCTGACAAGTGGTCAATGTTTAAGCATGAGGATCCCAAGGTTATTCAAAACATTTGTAATGTACATTGCACACATGGGTGTTCACGGGTTTTAGATGGGTTCCTAGAGTATGCTCAGGGCAAGGACTACTGCATTCTCATTATTATATGAAAAATGAACTTGAAATATAGAGAACCCTTCACAAAGGTAAATACCATGATAAGGGGAAATACATGAAAATGGAGGAACTTAACCTTCGGCCAACATGAAGTAGGTACCAAGAAGAGACAAGCCTGTTAATGAAAAAAGGAAAACATAAACATTATAAATTATACAGAGACTGAGGCTAGGTTTTGTCAAAGCTCTCTTGATACATGTCAGGCTAGGTTTGTCAAAGCTCTCTTGATCCATGTCATGCTGTTGTTCATTATTGTTTTCCATCATGATTCAGATTATCATCAGGAAGTACCTTAAAGGAAGTGCAGTCTTGGAGAATGGAAAACCAATCTGATTACTAAAAAAACCTTGTCTGAAGAGTATAAAAAATTTTCCATTTGTGTCTGTTATGGCATATGGCCATTAAAAAAGCATGCAGCCCCTATGATTTGCCAACCACCTAAAACATATAGAATAAAATGAAAAGGATCTTCAACTGAAAGCAAACTTGATACCATCATATTTTACTTCAGAAAACATCAATAAAACATTCAAACCTCTGAAATCATTGCTTTGGAAATATTCTGTGTTGAATCATAGGCTACACCGTATGGAGGCCCCCTTTGCAACATGGCTGTCATCTGGCTTTTGTTTGATTACACATTGTACTTTAAATTGTCTTATTTGGTGTAATATTATTGTCTCTTAAAATCAGTGTATTGAGAACCCTCTGTGAAATGGTAATATGCAGCATGTTTTCAGAGTTGTGTTCCCTTGCAAAAACCGAGAGTCCTCAGTCTTCTGTGGAAAAGTTTTTGGAGCTTCAAATGGGTTTAGTTCATGCTATTACAGTGGCAGATGCACTTGCCAGCATGGAGAAAACTAATGAGGATTTCCATCAAGCTGTGGCCCATTCAGTTACTGAGGAGAAACAGTGCATTTATGCAGAGAAGGTGAAACAGGCAAATGCTTGGGTAAGTGCTGCCTTATCTACAGATTTAGCATGTTTCATGCTCATGACAAGGCAGCCACCCAGTGGAAATACAAAGTCTGCTCTGAAAAAAGAAGGTTCCAAAATCACTAAAGGAAATAAGTTCATGTTAATCCTGGGAGAAGCTTCTGGTGCTCAAGGAGTATCAGCTTCCACGGTTCAATCAGACAGTTCAGCTTTTCAATCAAAGAGACCTGCAGTGCCAAGTCCTCCCTCGCCTAAAATAGCTGTAAGTGAAGCTGAACATCAGAATGGCAGTGATAGGGGTGCCACAGGGAAGGGTAATATTGAAACAAAGGTTCCGAAGATATTACCGCGACGTGCTCACAATGGAACTGCTGGTAAAATTCCTGGGGAGAGACCCACAATCAAAAAAGGGTGTGTTGCTACTACTGTCGATGTTGTACAATCACCACCTAGTTGGATCAAAGGTGCTGGTCTTCAAGACACAGCAGAACTAGCAAGACTACTTCAGACTGAGTCACAAAACTGGTTTTTGCAATATTTTGAAGGGGCATTGGATAGTGGCTTTCAAGTTGATCCATTAACAGACAATGCTGCAGCAAAATTGGGCATACCCCAGGACAATAGTCGAATTGCTGCCTTGTTATCACAATTGAAACGTGTGAATGATTGGCTTGACCAGCTAGATATGAAGACAGATGATTCAGAGGACGAGATCCTCTCAGCCACCATATATAGACTCAAGCGGAAGATCTATGATTATCTTCTTCAACATGTAGAGTCAGCTGCCCTTGCTTTGGGTAACCAGGCAAGTGTTTAAGCATGTAAAAAGTCAGGAAGCTCACTGATCAGGATACATTGGTGTGCGAATTGCAGCAAAGAAATTATTTGTACTAAGCGACAAACTTGGGACATCGTCACAATGGTATGTTGAATGGTTGTACGAGTACCCACAGAAGCTCTTCTGCACGGGATGATTGTCAGTGAGATCAGGCTATCTGATCTAGCATCCTGCAGTAACGAGGCTCATATTTATACAGGTAACATAAAAATGGGTTTATTGTCCTTACCTGGTGGATCTAATACAAGTGTCTTTAGCAAGCTTGATACGAATTTTTCCAGGCATTTTGAAGTGCTGGCATTGTGCAAAGGTTTTTACTATGTATGCTCATGGTTATTACATGGTCTTGTTTTTCCAGATGCTTTGATTCCAGGCAGATTTGAGGTGAATGAAACTCATAAATTCTTATTATATTACTGTGTTTCTGATCAACATCACAACTTGAAAAGTGGCCTCGAAAATATGATGGCACATCATACCTTATATGCAAATGCTTCTTTAGATGAAACCAGTGGGTTCCATTTGCCAGTCATTTTTTAGCTGGGATCTGCTGAATCTCACAGTCCTTCCCAAACTGTAATTTCTGCACACAATCCTGTATACGTAGCAAAGCATAACCACGATAGCTGATATCTTATCTATTTTCAAGAGGCTGCATCAACAGGCCAAACGTTGTAAGGTACAGTGGGATACAAGTGAAGCATAAGTCAGAAGTCTTCCTCTCGCATCCTTTGGGCCAGTTTAATATTCAGATTCTTTGAAACAAGTGGAGATACTTCTTTTTGTCATAATGTGTAAATGTTTTCCCAGTAACTCTCCATAAACATGGCTGATGTAGTGTTGAACATAGTTAAACACTTACTTTTTGGCCTGTGAGTTGGTCATTTGGATAAAATTTAGGAAACTATCTTATATATTTTTGTTCATGGTTCTTGGGAGTAATTTGTATGCATATCATCTATCTATCTATCTATCTATCTATCTATCTATCTATCTAATGTGAGATAAGGGGATGGATCGGGATGGGAGTAAATGCAGTGACATAGTTTCTGCATCTGAGGGTTTGAAGATGATGAGGATGATAAAGGTTTCACTAGTGTCAAAACTGTATGGGGATCTGTGGTGTATCAGAACTTGATATGGACCATTGAGGCCTGGAGTTGCTTGCACTACACACCTATACCTCTCTCATCTCTGTGAATCTTTTGTGGCCCCTTGTGAACTTTTGAATCTTAATCGGAGTCTGCCTATATGGTTTTTCAAGAATGGTATGTTGCTATGATGGTGGAGCTTCTGACAGTGCTTTCGACAGTCGTTGTCAGTTTGTTTGTTGTCTCATTGATCCTGGAGCCGAATGTCAGTGTATTGATTCCAGATGTGGGAGAAATGCTAGTGTTTTTTGAACTAGCTTATTTTGTCAGTTAATTATGTTCGAGTTATATACAGATGTTCTGATGTATTTGTGCTGTATATATGAGATTTGCTGTGAAAGTTCCTACTATGTAGGGATTTGTTGATGCATCTAGAGAGTTCCTCTACAGTATACCTGGCACTGATAGTAGATATTGTATATATATTTCGCTTTTCCTCAGGAATATGTACAGTGATTTTCTTCAGGATAATGTTGCACATTGTTTGTTTAGTGCTTTTCCGCTGCTGGATCTTTTGTTAGATTGTTATGGTTTCGCTATGTCAGATGGTTGACATTGCAGACATATTTGTTAATGTTGACGATGCAAAGCTTATTTTTCCCAGTGCTGCAGTGATGGAAGTTATTTAGAAATTGGAGGATACACTCTCATATCAGCATAATTGTATTTTTCGGATTACTGAAGTCTGCGGTATGATACAGAGATTAGACTGTTTCGAGCTTTGGTAGAAAGATTTCTATAGTTATGTTCACATTTAATAATTTGTATGCGTAAGCCTAAAATGGCCTGTCCTCTATGGCTTTGTCCTTCAATCAATCTATCACAAGCACAGCTCCCTTTTTTTTTAATTTAATTATTTTTTTCTTTTTCTTTCTTCGATAAATTTTTGTGAACCTTACAGTCCTGGGGCAGCAGTTTTGGCTTTAGATCTAGACAAGTTAATAATCAGTAGGTGGATTCCGTGGGTCACGTTCGATTATGTTGGAACCTCTTAAGGGTTTTAAGTCTTCTACTGGTTATTGTATTGTTTGTATTGTGCCATTAGCCCCTATTATTCAACTGATCTACTCTTTTGTACATGTGAGCTTACTGTAAGTATGTCTTCATGAGCGAAGAAATGGAGCCATTCTTTGCTTTCACCAATGAGATAAGCTGTTGAAAATCGAAGTAAATTTTCATATTGAGAATTGAAAATAACCAATATCATGAAAAAATGAAGTAAAATCAAGTTGAGGGATACTCCGTAGTCCTTTCGCATGAACAAAGCGTTTCATGAGAATAAACCATCAAATATCCACTAAAACCATGGATGGAGCAGATGATGGCCTCATCCATGTACACAAGGTTAGAGATGACAACTTGGCTACAGACGTTAACCTGAACTCTTGACTGAGGATGTGAAAATTTCATCTCTTAAACTTATTATTATGCTAATATATTGTGTTGGGCTTTATTTGAAAAAGCCACACACACACACACACACACACACACACACACACACACACACACACACACACAGACGCGCGCACACACACACACACACACACACGCACGCACGCACACACACACACACCCACATGCGCACACGCACACGCACACATATACATATACATATACATATACATATACACACACACACTGTTGGAGTTAGACGCTTGTGGAAGCACGCGAACAACACAAGGAAGAAGAACAAGCTTGGAGCACAACACACAATACTGAATGTATTACTAGAGAATGTACAAAGATAAGTAGCCCATTAGGGCAATAGGCAAATATACAAGCGGGGGGAAAAAAACCTCCTAAAGAGGGAAAAAAGTGCCCCGACGGCCCTAGTGTGTTCACACACATCACTACCTAAATATATCAACAAATCCCCCTTGGGAGTGATGCGGTGAACAAGGAGCCGGCACTCATGTATAAGGAAGTGCCAAGCTATGTGGAAATCACTCTACAAAAGGAAGTAAGCCCAAAGCTTTGCGGAAAGCTTCAAACTTCTCCCTAGGTAGAGCCTTCATGAAAAGGTCTGCAATGTTCTCCTGCGTGGGCACATATGCCTAGTTGATCAATGTGCTCTGACTGTCAGTGAAGATGGTGGTGGCAGAAGTCTGACCAACACCCAAATCAGCCATAAGGCGTCTGAGCCACACACACTCAACAGTCGCTGTGAAAGCTTCCCTATACTCAGCCTCACAATTGGAAGTGGCCACAGTAGGAGGCTGCTTCTTGCTCAACCAAGATATACATGAGCTACCAAGCATGAAGCAAAAGCCACTAGTGGACACACGAGTGTCATAGCAACCAGCCCAATCAAAGTCAGAAAAAGCATGCAAATTTGGCGGTAGTGATCCCCCCTTGGGATAAAACAACCCAAGTAGCCGAGTACCACTCAAATAGCGGAAGATGCACTTAACTCTGTCAATGCTTGACTCCTGGGCCATGCATAAACTTGGTCATCTCTGAGACAACAAACTGAATATCTGGCCGAGTAATGCATATGTAAATCAAGCATCCAACAGCGTGCTGATAGAGAACATCATCAAATGCATCTCTAGTATCATGAAAACTCAATCGTAAACCTGTCTTAAATAGAAGTAGCAATAGGCTTATAGTCTTCAAGGCCAAAACGCTACAATAATGTGTCAATATATTTCGTTTGACACAAAGCCATTCCATCATCAACTTGCATAAACTGAATGCCCAAATAGTGATGCAAATGCCCCAAATCAGACATCTCAAATGAGGCATGCAAATCAGCCTTAAAATCAGCAATATGCTTCTCAATAGGACCAGTGCGCAGCATGTCGTCAACATAGACAACAATGATCAGAAGCACATCATTAACACACTTAACATGTAAGGTGCTTTCAATTGGACTGTCCTCAAAACCATGTGCAATTAGATAGGCATGTATCTTCTCATACCTAACACATGGTGCTTGCTTTAAACCATATAATGCTTTCTTTAACCTGCACTCCTGGTTTTCATGCCCTCTTTGCACAAAGCCACGGGGCTAAAAAACATACACATCTTCATGCAAGTCACCATTCAGAAATGCTGTTTTAATGTCCAATTGATGTACATTCCAACCATGATGAGCTGCAAGTGCACAGAGGCTCCGAACAGTAGTCATACGACATCTAGGTGCAAAGGTCTCATCAAAATCAATGCCTCTTTCGTGTGCATAACCCTTTGCAACAAGCGTAGTCTTATACCTGTCAACTGTACCATCCGGTTTACGCATCAACTTGTATACCCACTTAGTGCCAATGGCCTTCTTGCCTGGAGGCAAGTCACATAAAGACCAAGTACCATTCTTCATTATAGCATCATATTCAGATTGCATAGAAGCCATCCAATTTTCTGAATTTTGTGCTTCATCAAACGAAACAGGCTCATTCTCATCTCAGAGACTAGATGCAACCATAGCATAGCAATATGATGCAAAAGAGGCACTATGAGAGCCTGAACGAGTACGATATGACAGAGGTGCATCTAATTTGCTGTCAGGCAAAGTTTGCATTAACCATTTAGGCATAGTTTTTGCTGCAACTCTCTCATCAACTAGTGCATCATGTAAATCTGCATCAGAAATGGAATGATCTGCATCATCACATGATACCTGCAAAGGCTGAAAAATTGCCTCATTGGAACCAGCACTAGACTGTCCACCTATAAAAAGAGACAACAAAGTATCATACATGTCTTTGGAGCTAACAGATGCCTCCTTAGTACATGAAAGCAATGACTTAATAGCATCTTCCACAAAAACAACATCACGGCTAACCAGAATGCGTTTAATCTGTGGATGATACAGACGATAGCCTTTACTTTCAGAACTGTATCCAACAAAAATACATTTTACTGCTTTATCATCCAATTTTTTGCGATGCTGTTCAGGCACTAATGCATATGCCAAACAACCAAAAACATGCAGATGGGCAACAGATGGCTTGTGATCATGCCAAACCTCATATGGAGTGATAGACTGCAGCGCTTTAGTGGGACACCCTGACTCTTGACCATACACCTCGCCATCTCCATGAGTTCATTCAGCAACTCCATTTTGTTGAGGTGTATACAACGCTGTACAGTGGTGTTTTATCCCACGTTCAGCCAAAAATGCTTTAAAATCAGAAGACATATATTCCCCCCCTCGATCAGAACGGAGGATGCCCATTTTACATGTTGACAGATTTTCAGCCAAAATAAAAAATTGTTTGAAGCACATGAACACTTTGGACTTTGCCTTCAATGGATATACCCATGCATGCCTGGAAAAATCATCGATGAAAGTCATGAAGTAAAGATAATTCCCAAAAGGTGTCTGCATAGGACCCCAGACATCACTATGCACAAGCTGCAATTTCTGAGTAGCTCGAACTGAACCATCTTTTGGAAAGG
>CM035434.1:36623105-36998105 GCA_020310875.1 Ceratopteris richardii | reverse complement strand
GTGTTAATCTAGATTCCTTGATGATTTATCTACCATATCATCTATTCATACTTTTGGTGACTCAAAGTGCATAAGTATACTTAGGAGGGATGAATGAATAGTGTTCGTTGTAAAGGCCAAGTTGCATTCATATAAAGCATACATGTACTTAAATTGACCCTGTCCCTTTAGAGTGCTTTAAATGAGCTTCCCAATGATATATATATATATATATATATATATATATATATATATATATATATATATATATATATATATATATATATATATATATACACACACACACACACACACACACACACACACACACACATACATATAGGCAACATAGTGGCTAAGTTATAGGCATTTATATTCTTTCATGCCTCTTTTAAGTCACCACTTAGAAAGTGGTTTCATACCACGTGAAGTGATCAAGTAACTCTAAAGGTAATATTAATAGAATCAATGTGCTACATTTCAAATAAAGAAGGGGGCTTATCAGAAAATAATGTGTAACTTTATTATAGTTGCTACGCATTCTACTTTGTTTCTCCTTTGACACTCTTTTGGGGTGGTGTTATGTGGGTTGTCATGAATCATCTTATAGCTTTATGTGAGATTCATTAACTAGTATAAAAGCTACCTAGGAATGATAAAAAATCAAATGATTCTTGATGCTCATTTCTTGATGCAGCAATTGCAAGGCTTTGGAGTGTATTTTATGATGAGAAGAGGTTTAAATTAAGGCTTAATATTACATGCTCTATTTCATAGTCTTATTTATGTGAAATTTCACATCCCATAATGTGCTTTAAGTTTTCTCTTGTTGAGTAAGTGGAACCAGTGTTGATATATTTCAGTAGTGATGTGTGTGAACACACTAGGACTGTCGGAGCACTTTTTCCCTCTTTAGGAGGTTTTTTTTCCCCATCTTGTATATACATAACCCGAACGGATCACTCAATCTTTGTACATTCTCTTGGTAATACATTGAGTATTGTGTGTTGTGCTCCAAGCTTCTTCTTCTTCCTTGTGTTGTTTGCGTGCTTCCCTAGACCTCAAACTCCAAAAATTGGTATCAGAGCAGGTCTTCATCTAGGGCATCGTTGACATCCCTTCGGCCACAATCTCAAAATCGTACGAAATTTGGTGAGCATACTCATAGTGATTATGAGCTCAAAACGGCTTTGCTCTGTGTGTCGAAATCGCGATTTGACCTTGTTTCGACCTCCAAATGTGTTGGAGTTTGAGGTTTAAGGAAGCAGACGAACAACACTAGGAAGAAGAAGAAGAAGAAGAAGAAACTTGGAGCACAACACACAATATTGAATGTATTACCACTAGAATGTACAAAGATAAGTGACTCGCTAGGGTTATAGGCATATACAAGTCATGGGAAAAAAACCTCCTAAAGAGGGAAAAAAGTGTCCCGGAAGTCCTAGTGTGTTCACACACATCACTACCTAAATATATCAACAAATTCCCCCTAGGAGTGATGTGGTGAACAAAGAGCCAGCACTCATGTATAAGGAAGTTCCAAGCTATGTGGGATCAATCCACAAAAGGAAGTAAGCCCAAAGCTTTGCGGAAAGCTTCAAACTTCTCCCCAGGCAAAGCGTTTGTGAAAAGTGTGGGCACATATGCCAATTTGATCTCTCCAACAAAGAACCTCTCCCTGACATAATGATAGTGCACCTCAATGTGCTTAGTGCAAGCATGGAACACAGGGTTCCTCGCAACTGTCAATGCACTCTGATGGTTAGTGAAGATGGTCATGGCAGAAGACTGACCAACACCCAAATCAACCATAAGGCATCTGAGCCACACACACTCAACAATCGCTGTGAAAACTTCCCTATACTCAGCCTCACAACTGGAAGTGGTCACAGTAGGCTGCTTCTTGCTCAACCAAGATATGCATGAGCTACCAAGCATGAAGCATAAACCATTGGTGGACACACGAGTGTCATAGCAACCAACCCAGTTAGAGTAAAAAAAAAGCATGTAAATCTGCCAGTAGTGATCCCTCATTGGGATAAAACAATCCAAGTAGTCGGGTACTACTCAAGTAGTGAAAGATGCGCTTAACTGCCTGCCAATGCTTGACACCTGGGCAATTCATAAATCTGATAATCTATGGGAGAACAAACTAAATATCTAGCCGAGTAATGCATAAGTAAATCAAGCATCCAACAACTTGCTCTAGAGAACAACATCAAATGCATCTCCAGCATCATGAAGACTCAACTGTAAACCTATCTCCATAGGAGTAGCAATTGGTTTACAGTCTTCAAGGCCAAAACGCTACAATAATATTGTTGGAGTTAGACGTCTGCGGAAGCACGCGAACATCACAAGGAAGAGGAAGAAGCTTGGAGCACAACACACAAGACTGAATGTATTACTAGAGAATGTACAAAGATAAGTAGCCCATTAGGGCAATAGGCGTATATACAAGCCGGGGGAAAAAAAACCTCCTAAAGAGGGAAAAAAGTGCCCCGGCGGTCCTAGAGTGTTCACACACATCACTACCTAAATATATCAACAAATCCCCCCTGGGAGTGATGCGGTGAACAAGGAGCTGGCACTCATGTATAAGGAAGTGCCGAGCTATGTGGAAATCACTCCACAAAAGGAAGTAAGCCCAAAGCTTTGCGGAAAGCTTCAAACTTCTCCCTAGGCAGAGCCTTCGTGAAAAGGTCTGCAATGTTCTCCTGCGTGGGCACATATGCCAAGCTGATCTCCCCAGCAGAGAACCTCTCCCTGACATAGTGATAATGCACCTCAATGTGCTTAGTGCGAGCATGGAACACAGGGTTCCTCGCAACTGCCAATGCGCTCTGACTGTCAGTGAAGATGGTGGTGGCAGAAGACTGGCCAACACCCAAATCAGCCATAAGGCGTCTGAGCCACACACACTCAACAGTCGCTGTGAAAGCTGCCCTATACTCAGCCTCACAACTGGAAGTGGCCACAGTAGGCTGCTTCTTGCTCAACCAAGATATACATGAGCTACCAAGCATGAAGCAAAAACCACTGGTGGACACACGAGTGTCATAGCAACCAGCCCAATCTGAGTCAGAAAAAGCATGCAAATCTGGCGGTAGTGATCCCCCCTTGGGATAAAACAACCCAAGAAGCCGAGTACCACTCAAGTAGCGAAAGATGCGCTTAACCGCTTTCCAATGCGTGACTCCTGGGCAATGCATAAACCTGCTCATCCGTGAGACAGCAAACTGAATATCTGGCCGAGTAATGCATAAGTAAATCAAGCATCCAACAGCCTGTTGATAGAGAACAACATCAAATGCATCTCCACCATCATGAAGACTCAATCGTAAACCTGTCTCCATAGGAGTGGCAATAGGCTTACAGTCTTCAAGGCCAAAACGCTGCAATAATGTGTCAATAAACACAAAGCCATTCCACCATCAACTTGCATAAACTGAATGCCCAAATAGTGATGCAAATGCCCCAAATCAGACATCTCAAATGAGGCATGCAAATCAGCCTTGAAATCAGCAATATGCTTCTCAAGAGGACCAGTGAGCAGCATGTCGTCTACATAGACAACAATGATCAAAAGCACATCATTAGCACGCTTAACATATAAGGTGCTTTCAGTTGGACTGTTCTCAAAACCATGTGCAATCAGATAGGCATGTATTTTCTCATACCAAGCACGTGGTGCTTGCTTTAAACCATATAACGCCTTCTTTAACCTGCACACCTGGTTTTCATGCCCTTTCTGCACAAAGCCACGGGGCTCAAAAACATACACTTCTTCATGCAAGTCACCATTCAGAAATGCTGTTTTAATGTCCAACTGATGTACATTCCAACCATGATGGGCTGCAAGTGCACAAATGCTGCGAACAGTAGTCATACGGCATGTAGGTGCAAAGGTCTCATCAAAATCAATGCCTCTTTCCTGCGCATAACCCTTTGCAACAAGCCTAGCCTTATACCTGCCAACTGTACCATCAGGTTTACGCTTCAGCTTGTATACCCACTTAGTGCCAATGGCCTTCTTGCCAAGAGGCAAGTCACATAAAGACCATGTACCATTCTTCATTATAGCATCATATTCAGATTGCATAGCAGCCATCCAATTTTCTAAATTTTGTGCTTCATCAAAAGAAACAGGCTCATTCTCATCACAGAGACTAGATGCAGCCATAGCATAGCAATCTGATGCAAAGGAGGTACTATGAGAGCCTGAACGAGTACGATATAACAAAGGTGCATCTAATTTGCTGTCACGCAAAGTCTGCACCAACCATTTTGGCATAGTTTTTGCCTGTTCAATATCAGCTCTCTCATCAACAAGTGCATCATGTAAATCTGCATCAAAAATGGCATGATCTGCATCATCATATGAAACCTGCAAAGGCTGAGAAGTTGCCTCATTAGGACCAGCGCTAGCCTGTCCACCTGTAAAAAGAGGCATCAAAGTATCATACATGTCTTTGGAGCTAACAGATGTCTCCTTAGTACATGAAAGCAATGGCTGAATAGCATCTTCCACAAAGACAACATCACGGCTAACCAAAATGCGTTTAGTCTGTGGATGATACAGACGATAGCCTTTACTTTCAGAACTGTACCCAACAAAAATACATTTTACTGCCTTATCATCCAATTTTCTGCGATGTTGTTCAGGCACTAATGCATATGCCAAACAACCAAAAACACGCAGATGAGCAACAGATGGCTTGCGATCATGCCAAGCCTCATATGGAGTGATAGACTGCAACGCTTTCGTGGGACACCTGTTCAGTACATATGCTGCACACATGACAGCCTCAAGCCAGAAACTATGTGGTAAAGCCTGACTTTTGACCATGCACCTCGCCATCTCCATGAGTGACCTGTTCTTTCGTTCAGCAACTCCATTCTGTTGAGGTGTATACGGCACTGTACACTGGTGTTTTATCCCACGTTCAGCCAGAAATGCATTAAAATCTGAAGACATATATTCCCCCCCTCGATCAGAACGGAGGGTGCCCATTTTACATGCTGACAGATTTTCAGCCAAAACCAAAAACTGTTTGAAGCACATGAACACTTCGGACTTTGCTTTGAGTGGATGTACCCATGCATGCCTGGAAAAATCATCAATGAAAGTCACGAAGTAAAGGTAATTTCCAAAAGAGGGTGTCTGCATAGGACCACAGACATCACTATGTACAAGCTGCAATTTCTGCATAGCCCGAACTGAACCATCTTTTGGAAAGGAAGAACGCTGCATTTTGCCCAAAATACAGCCTTCACAAACATGTTTTCCAGGTGCCTCAAGTTTGGGCATAGAGGACACCATTTCAGATTTCTGCAGGCGTAACAAACTAGCAAAATTCAGATGACCAAAGCATGCATGCCAAAGCTTTGAATCTGACATAGCCTGAGAATCATGAACTGCACATGCCGAATCATTCACAGATTTTTCATAGTCTATGAGCTTATACAGCCCACGACATAAAATGCCAGAAGCAATAATCACATCGCCATTTGAGAGATCATGGACTGTACACCTGTCATCAACGAATTTCACAACCAAGCCAATCTTGGCTAATGCAGAAACTGATAACAGGTTCTTTTTGATCCCTGGCACAAATAAAGCATATGACAAAGTGAAAGAACTACCATCAACAGTAGTCAGAATGATCTTACCAACTCCCATAACAGGATAAGAGGAGTTATTGGCGCATGTGACAGTATTCCCTGTAGGGGCAGGCTCGAGTGAAGAGAAGAAACTGCGCTGCGAGGTAATATGTTTGGTTGCCCCACTGTCAAAGTACCAAACATCTGAGTCGACTACAGACATGAACTGATCATGAGAAGATGGGTCAAAACTGCAAACAGTAGTAAACGCCCATTCTTCTTCCTGCACAAGATTTGCAGACTCTGTTTTTGGTGTAGAGGCCTCTGCAACAACCATTCCAGCCTCTTTCTTCTTTGCCTCTTTAGCAGCCAGTTTTGGACAGTTCTTTATAATATGATCATTTCCTTTACAGTACTTGCAGAACAATTTCTGCTTTTCTGATTTCTTCTCATCTTTATCCTGGTTCTTCAATTGTGCAGCATTTGCAGATTTCTGCTTACTAGTAGAAGAGCTCCATTTTCCTTTGCCCTTCTGACTAGCTAGGAAAGCTTGATCTGCAACACGCATAATGGACCTGTTCTGCCTGGACTGATCTTCCTACAACAGAACAGAGACTAATTCCTCAAATGACAAGGCATTCGGATTGCCTTTCATCATCAATCGAAGAGTAGAGGCAAAACTCTGATATGAATCAGGAAGGCCATTTAGAACGGTCTGCACAAGTGAGCTATCTGGTATAACCTCATCAGCAGAAATCAATTGTTCCTTCAGGTCTTTGATCTTTGTAAGAAAACTGTCCATCGAATCACCTTCATTCATGTGCTCACTCTCCAACTGTTTTCGGAGGTAAGCAACACGAGCCTCATTCCTAGCCTGGTACAAAGTGGTAAGTGTATCCCAAGCATCCTTTGCTGTTCTGCAAGAGCGAATGTGAGGAATAATGGCTTGTTTGACAGACAAAACTATCAATGCATGTGCCTGGGCATTTCTGCCATCCCAACGAATCTGCTCTGCAGCAGGGGCAACAGAAACAGCAGCACGAACAGGAATCTGCAGAATATCATCTTCGACACCATCTTCATCAGCTCCAACACCTGTATTTGCAGTACCTGTCGTTACAGGTGTAACAGGACGTCTTTCAACACCCTGCACAATGTTCCACAATCCTTTCGCAACCAGTACATGTCGCATCATATAAGCCCATAATGGGTAGTTGGTACCATCCAACTTATCCTCAACAGCCAACATACGGAATACATCACTGCTTTCAGCCATGGCCGGTGACTAAAATACCTTGATGCAGAAAATTGACTGTATCTCAAAAAGTTGAATAGAACTGCCCAGACGAGTTCTGCTAGACCTGTAGCAGACTTCGAGACGCTTAAACTGGCGAACAGAAACTGGTATATACCTTTGGCACAAAAGGACGAAATAGCCTGCACAAGCACTGCGATAGTGCGTTCGGAGGTCGAAACGAGCTCAGATCGCGATTTCGGCACCACATAGCAAAGCTGTTTTGATCTCGAAAACACCCTGAGTATGCTCACCAAATTTTGTGCGAATCTGAGACTGCAAACGGAGGAGTGTCGACGGTGCCCTAGAAGAATCAACGACCTGCTCTGATACCAATTGTTGGAGTTAGACGTCTGCGGAAGCACGCGAACAGCACAAGGAAGAGGAAGAAGCTTGGAGCACAACACACAAGACTGAATGTATTACTAGAGAATGTACAAAGATAAGTAGCCCATTAGGGCAATAGGCGTATATACAAGCCGGGGGAAAAAAACCTCCTAAAGAGGGAAAAAAGTTCCCCGGCGGTCCTAGAGTGTTCACACACATCACTACCTAAATATATCAACAAATATGTATATTTTGTTTGACACAAAGCTATCTGCCATCAACTTGCATAAACTAAATGCCCAAATAATGATGCAAATGCCCCAAATCTGACATCTCAAATGAGCCATGTAGATCAATCTTAAAATCAATAATATGCTTCTCATGAGGACTAGTGAGCAACATGTCATCAACATACACAACAATGATAAAAAACACATCATTTGCATGCTTAACATATAAGGTGCTCTCAGTTGGACTGTTCTCAAAACCATGTGTAATCAGATAGGCATGCATCTTTTCATACCAAGCATGTGGTGCTTGCTTCAAACCATACAATGCCTTTTCAATCTGCACACTTGGTTTTCATGCCCTTTCTGCAGAAAGCCATGGGGCTGAAAAACATACACTTCTTCATGCAAGTCCCATTAAAAAATGCAGTTTTAATGTCCAAATAATGTAGATTCCAACCATGATGAGTTGCAAGTGCACAGATGCTACGAACAGTAGTCATTTGGCATGTAGGTGCAAAGGTCTCATCAAAATCAATGCCTCTTTCCTGCCCATAACCCTTTGCAACAAGCCTAGCCTTATACCTTTCAACTATTCCATCAGACTTATGCTTCAGCTTGTATACCCACTTAGTGCCAATGGCATTCTTGCTAGGAGGCAAGTCACATAACGACCAAGTATCATTTTTCATGATAGCATCATATTCTAATTGCATAGGAGCCATCCAATTTTCAGAATTTTGCACTTCATCAAACGAAACAAGCTCATTATCATCACAAAGACTAGAGGCAGCCATAGCATAGCAATTTGATGCAAAAGAGGCACTATAAGAGCCTGAAGGAGTAGAATATGATAGAGGTGGATCTAATTTCTTGTCACACAAAGTTTACACCAATAATTTCAGCATAGCTTTTGCCTTCTCAATATCATATCTCTGAGCAACAAGTGCATCATGTAAATTTGGATCAGAAATGGAATGAATTGCATCATCACATGAAACCTATAAAGGCTGAGAAGTTGCCTCATTAGGACCAGCACTTCACTATCCACCTGTAAAAAGAGGCAGCAAAATATCATACATGTCTTTGGAGCTAACTGATGTCTCCTTAGTACATGAAAGTAATGGTTGAATAGCATCTTCCACAAAAAAAACATCATGGCTAACCAAAATGTGTTTAGTTTGTGGATGATACAGACAATAGCCTTTGCTTTCAAAACTGTACCCAACAAAAATACATTTAATTGCTTTATCATCCAATTTCCTACATTGTTGTTCACACACTAATGCATATGCTAGACAAACAAAAACACTCAAGTGAGCAATAGATGGCTTGCAATCATGCCAAGCCTCTTATGGAGTGATAGACTACAATGCTTTAGTTGGACACATGTTAAAGTGCATATGCTGCACACATGACAACGTCAAGCTAGAAATTATGTGGTAAAGCCTGACTCTTGACAATACACCTCACCATCTCCATGAGTGAATTGTTTTTCCATTCAACAACTCCATTCTGTTGAGGTGTATATGGCACTGTAAACTGATGTTTTATCACACATTCAACCAAAAATGCATTAAAGTTAGAAGACATATATTCCCTCCCTCGATCGAAATGGAGGGTGCCCATTTTACATGTTGATAGATTTTCAGCCAAAACTAGAAACTGTTTGAATCACATAAAGACCTAAGACTTTGCTTTCAATGGATATAACCATGCATGCCTCAAAAAATCATCGATGAAAGTCGCGAAGTAAAGATAGTTCCCAAAAGAGGATGTTTGCATAGGACCACAAACATCACTATGAACAAGCTACAAATTCTGAGCAGCTCGAACTCAACCATCTTTTGAGAAGGAGGAACATTGCATTTTGCCCAAAATACAACCTTCACATACATTTTTACGAGGTGCCTCAAGTTTGGGCAAAGAGGACACCATTTCAGATTTCTGTAGGCATAGCAAACTAGCAGAATTCAGATGACCACAATGTGCATGCCAAAACTTTGCATCTGCCAAAGCGCGAGAATCATGTACTACACATGCTAAATCATTCATAGATTTTTCATAGTCTATGAGCTTATACAACCCACGACATAAAATACCAGAAGAAATAATGACATCTCCATTTAAGAGATCATGAACTGTACATCTCTCATCAACAAATTTCACAACCAAGCCAATCTTGGCTAAAGGTGAAACTGATAACAAATTCTTCTAATCCTTGGCACAGATAAAGCATCTGACAATGTAAATGAACTACCATCACGAGTAGTCATAATGATCTTACAAATTCCCATGATAGGATAAGAGGAGTTGTTAGCACATGTGATAGTATTCCTTGTAGGGGCAAGCTCGAGTGAAGTGAAGAAACTGCATTGTGAGGTAATATGTTTGGTTGCCCCACTATCAAAGTACCAAACATCTGAGTCTACTATAGACATACACTATTCATGTGAAGATGGGTCAAAACTGCAAACAATAGTAAATACCATAATCAGAAGCAAAATTTTGATATGAATCAGAAAGACCATTCAGAACAGTATGCACAAGTGGACTGTCAAAGAATTCATCAGCAGCAATCAACTGCTCCTTCAAATCTTTGATCTTTGTTAGAAAAATATCCATGGAATCTCCTTCATTCATGTGCTCACTCTCCAATTGTTTTCAGAGGTAAGCAACACGAGCCTCATTCCTTGCCTAGCATAAAGTGGTAAGTGTATCCCAAGCATCCTTAGCGTTTTTGCAAGAGCGAATGTGAGGAATAATGGCATGTTTGACAAACAAGGCTATTAATGCATGTACTTGAGGATCTCTGCCATCCCAACAAATTTTCTCTACAGTAGGTTCGGCAGGAACCGCAGTACAAATAGGAACATGAAGAACATCATCATCTTCAACGTCGTTTGCATCACCTTCAGCAATTGTGTTTGCAGGTGTAATAGGACTTTTTCAACACCCTACACAATATTCCACAGTCCTTTTGCAACCAATACATGATGCATCATATAAGCCCATAATGGGTTATTGGTACTATCCAACTTATCTTCAACAACCAACATATGGAATACATCACTGCTTTTAGCCATGGCCATTGATTAAAATACTCTGGTGCAAAAAAATGATTGTATCTCAAAAAGTTGAACAAAACTACCCTGTCGAGTTCTGCTAAGCCTATAGCAGACTTTGAGATGCTTATACTAGCAAATCGAGACCTGTATATATATTTGGCAAAAAAAGACAAAATTGCCTACACAAGGACTATGATAGTGCATTTGGAGGCCAAAATGAGCTCAAATCCTGATTTTGGCACCACATAACAAAGCTATTTTGATCTCCTAATCATCTTGAGTATGATCCCAAAATTTCGTGTGATTTTGAGACTATGACTAGAGGGGTGTCGACGATGCCCTATAAGTGGCGACCTTCTTTGATACCAATTGTTGTTCGAGGTCTGCGAAAGCACCCAAACAACACTAGAAAGAAGAAGAAGAAGAAGCGTGGAGCACAACACACAATACTGAATGTATCACCACTAGAATGTACAAAGATAAGTGACTTGTTAGGGTTATAGGTATATATGGAAGCCGAGGGGAAAAAACCTCCTAAAGAGGAAAAAAAGTGCCTGGGTGGTCTTAGTGTGTTCACACACATTAGTACCTAAACATATCAAAAAAATGCACTATCGCTCTTTTTGTGCCAAAGATATATACAGGTTTTGGTTCGCTAGTATAAGCGGCTCAAAATCTGCTATAGGTTTAGCACAACTCGACATGGTAGTTCTGTTCATTTGACTTTTTGAGATACAATCATTTTTCTGCATCAAGGTATTTTAGTCAGTGGCCATGGCTGAAAGCAGTGATGCATTCCATATGTTGGCTGTTGAGGATAAGTTGGATGGTACCAACTACCCATTATGGGCTTATATGATGCATCATGTATTACTTACAAAAGGACTGTGGAATATTATGCATGGTGTTGAAAAACATCCTATTACACCTGCAAATACACTTACTGAAGCTGATGCAGATGGCATTGAAGATGTTGATATTCTTTAGGTTCCTGTTTGTGCTGTGGTTCCTACTACACCTACTATAGAGAAACTTCATTGGGATGGCATATATGCTCAGGCACATGCATTGATAGCCTTGTCAAACGTGCTATTATTCCTCACATTTGCTCCTGAAGAATAGCAAAGGATGCTTGGATACACTTACCACTTTATACTAGGCAAGGAATGAGGCTTGTGTTGCTTACCTCCGAAAACAGTTGGAGAGTGATCACATGAGGGAGATTCTATGGATAGTTTTTCGACAAAGATCAAAGACTTGAAGGAGCAGTTGATTTCTACTGATGAAGTCTTGCCTAGTAGTTCACTAGTGTAGATTGTTCTGAATGGCCTTCCAAATTCATATTAGAGTTTTGCTTCTACTCTTTGATTGATGATGAAAGGCAATTCAAGTGCCTTATTATCTCAAGAGTTAGTGTCTATTATGTTGCAGGAAGATTAGTCTAGGCAGAACAGGTCCATTATGCATGTTGCATATCAAGCTTTCTTGGCTAGTCAGAAGGGCAAAGGTAAATGGAGCTCATCCACTAGTAAGCAGAAATCTGCAAATTCTACACAATCAAAGAAGGATGACAGACATGAGAAGAAAACAGAAAAGCAGAAATTGTTTTCCAAATACTATAAAGGAAATGATCATGTCATGAAGAGTTGTCCAAAATTGACTACAAAAGAGGCAAAGAAAAAAGAGGCTAGAATGGTTGTTGCAAAAGCCTCTACACTCAAGTTAGAGTCTGCAAATCTTGTGTAGATTGAAGAATGGGCATTTACTATTGTTTGCAGTTATGAACCATCTTCTCATGAAGTGTATCTCTACAGTAGACTCAAATGTTTGGTACTTTGATAGTGGGGAAACCAAACATATTACCTTGCTGCACAGTTTCTTCACTTCACTTGAGCCTGCCCCTACAAGGAATACTGTCACATGCCAACAACTCTTATCATGTTGTGGGAGTTTGTAAGATCATTCTAACTACTGGAGATGGTAGTTCATTTACATTCTTGGATGCTTTATTTGTGCCACAGATCAAGAAAAATCTGTTATCAGTTTCAGCATTAGCCAAAATCGGCTTGGTTGTGAAATTTGTTGATGACAAATGTACAGTTCATGATCTGTCAGATGGCGATGTCATTATTTCTTCTAACATTTTATGTCATGGGCTGTATAAGCGCATATATTATGCAAAATCTATGAATGATTCAACATGTGTAGTTCAAGATTCTCAGGCTATGTCAGATGAAAAGTTTTGGCAAGCACGCTTTGATCATCTGAATTTTGCTAGTTTGCTAGACCTATAAAAATATGAAATGGTGTCTTATTTTCCCAAACCTGAGGCACTTGGTAAGCATGTCTGTGATGGCTGTGTTTTGGGCAAAATGGAGCATTCCTCCTTCCAAAAAGATGGTTCATTTTGAGCTAGTAAGAAATTGCAGCTTGTCCACAGTGATGTTTGTGGTCCTATGTAGACACCTTCTTTTAGGAGCTATCTTTACTTTGTGAATTTCATTGATGATTTTTATAGGAATGCATGGGTATATCCACTGAAAGCAAAGTCCGAAGTGTTTATGTGCTTAAAAAATTTCTAATTTTAGTTGAAAATCTGTCAGCATGTAAAATGGGCACCCTCCATTCTGATCGAGGGGGGGAATATATGTCTTCTGATTTTCATGCATTTTTGGTTGAACATGGGATAAAACATCAGTGTACAATGCCATATACACCTCAAAAGAGTGCAGTTGCTGAAAGGAAGTACATGTCACTAATGAAGATGGCGAGGTGTATGGTCAAGAGTCAGGCTTACCACATCGTTTCTAGCTTGAGGCTATTGTGTGTGTAGCATATGTACTTAACATGTGTCCTACTAAAGCATTGCAATCTATCACTCCATATGAGGCTTGGCATCAGTGTAGGCTATCTGTTACTCACTTATGTGTCCTTGGTTGTTTGGCATATGTATTAGTGCTTGAACAACAACGTAGGAAATTGGATGATAAAGTAGTGAAATGTATTTTTTTGGGTACAATTCTGAAAGCAAAGGCTATCATGTGTATTGTCGATAAACTAGATGCATTTTGGTTAGCCATGATGTTGTTTTTGTGGAAGATGCAATTCAACCATTACTTTTATGTACTAAGGAGATATCATTTAGCTCCAAAGATGTGTATGACACTTTGCTACCTCTTTTCAGAGGTGGATAGTATAGTGTTGGTCCAAATTAGGTAATTTTTCAAACTTTAAAAGTTTCAGGTGATATGCATATCATTCCAATTCTAATGCCGATTTACATGATGCACTTGCTAATAAGAGAACTAATATAGTGGAGGCTAAAACTATGCCTAAATGGATGGTGGAGATTTTTCATACTCATCCAAGCTCTCATAGTGCTTCTTTTGCATCAGATTTCCATGGTATGGCTGCCTCTAGTCTTTGTAATGAGAATGAGCGTGTTTCCTTTGATGAAACATGAAATTCAAAAAATTGGATGGCTGCTATACAATCATAATATTATGATGCTATTATGAAAAATGGTACCTAGTCTTTATGTGACTTGCCTCATGGTAAGAAGGCCATTGGCACTACATGGGTATACAAGCTGAAGCATAAGCCTGATCGAACAGTTGATAGGTATAAGGCTAGGCTTGTTGCAAAGGATTATGCTCAAGAAAGAGGCATTGATTTTGATGAGACTTGTCTACATGTCGAGTGACTTGTTCATAGCATCTCTCCACTTGGAGCTCATCATGCTTGGAATGTACATCAATTGGACATTAAAATTGTATTTCGGAATGGTGACTTGCATGAAAAAGTATATGTTCTTCAACCATGTGTGTTTTTGTGTAGAAAGGGCATGAAAACAAAGTGTGCAGGTTGAAAAAGTCATTATATGTTTGAAGCAAGCATGACATGCTTGGTATGAAAAGATACATGCCTACCTGATTGCACATGGTTTTGAGAACAATCCAACTGAGAGCACCTTATATGTTAAGCATGCAAATGATGTGTTTCTGATCATTGTTATCTATGTTGATGTCATGCTGCTCAATGGTCCTCATGAGAAACATATTGCTGATTTTAAGGCTGATAAGCATGCCTCATTTGATGTTGATATATTTAGGTAGTGATGTGTGTGAACACTCTAGGACCGCCGGGGCACTTTTTTCCCTCTTTAGGAGGTTTTTTTCCCCCGGCTTGTATATACGCCTATTGCCCTAATGGGCTACTTATCTTTGTACATTCTCTAGTAGTTGGGGGATCAATCCTACCGGATTTTTTGGAACATCAAGCTTACACTATGCTTGAGGTGGATTTGATCTACTTCAAAAAGCTATCATTTGGATTACATAAAAAAATACTTGTTGGAGGGTTCTTTTATTTATGTTTATTTATTGTATTTTTTAAAAAGTCTTTTTATGGATCATTTACCATTCTAAAAGCCTAGAGATTAACACATATAAAAGAAGAAAAAGAGAGCTCAAATTCCATGAATTTGAGGTGTTTGAGCTTGGCAATCAATGAATCAATCAATCACCTAAAAGTAGATCAAACTAGATCTTCACTTTTCCTAAATTGTAGGAAAGTGAATTGATTCTCTTCAGCAACTAATCCCACATTCATTTGAATTCAAAATCCACTTGTAGAATTCATGGAGCACTTCAAGAGTCTATATAAAGAGTTCAAATCACTTGTACAATACATGGAAGCAATATACATACACTTTTGGCCATCATTGTTAAGCTTACTTACAAGGTAGAAATCTTTATGGAATTATAGTAGGTGATGAAGCTATGCCTAATCCAAAATCCAAAGGAGGACCTATACAAGAAGAGGCTGAGACACTCACATTATTGTGAAGAGGTGATGGGTTGAGTCTAGAGATGAGTTGGTGCTGCAACAAGCCTTCTCTAGACCAGCCAATATAACTCCAAGGATGCTTAGTAGACTTTCTTAGCTTCCAAAATGTGCATTAAGAACCATCAAGTCCTTTTTAACATCACTCTCAATTATTTTCATCAAAACAAATAACTCCCATGTGTAAGGAATATGAAGAATCTTCTATTTTGGATGCGATGGTCTCAATGTTATGCTCATTTCTCACAACCTGGTATGAATTGAGCAGAGAGATTTTGCACACATCCAATGGAAACAAGCTATTTGATGATTTTATCCACGCCATATAAGGAGATATAAATATAAAAAGCAACCTGATATAGCTAATTGAAGCAAGTAATTTGATGATTTTATGTACACCATACAAGGAGAAATAAATATAACAAGTCAAGGGGTAACCTTGACTTTTTAGGAACTAGAAGATGTGCAAACACATTCAGCTTCAGAGCCTCATATGTCATGATCTACCAAACCAAATATACACAAATTCGATATATAGGTACTAGAAACTTT
This sequence comes from Ceratopteris richardii, assembly GCA_020310875.1. Lineage (NCBI taxonomy): Eukaryota > Viridiplantae > Streptophyta > Polypodiopsida > Polypodiales > Pteridaceae > Ceratopteris > Ceratopteris richardii. The sequence continues at coordinate 36,982,209 of CM035434.1, read as the reverse complement.
ACTCTAAATATCCCAAGTTACATGAATGATTATACATAGAGAAATGAATGAATGCTTATATGTGGAGAAATGAACGAATTCTTATACGTAGAAAAATTGCTTGAACAAGTTCATTGTATACATGGAGGCACTAAGGCAGAATGTAGAGAAAAACTTACTCAATGAAATTATCTTGCAAGTAGGCAAAAATTCCAAGCTCTAGGATCTTGCTTCAAGCCATACAAGGCTTTCCTCAACCTGCACACATATTTTGGATATGATTGATCTTCAAAACCAAGAGGTTGATCCATGTATATCTCTTTTGATATCCATCCATTCAAGAAAACATCTTTGATATCCATTTAATAAATCTTCCAATCCTTGGAAGATGCAATACTCATTTGCACTCTAATGTTAGACGTCTTTGCAACATGTGAAAATGTTTCTTCATAATCAATACCTTGAGTTTGTGTATATCCTTTGGCCCATAGCCTTGCTTTGTACATGTTGATTGAACCATCAGAATTCTTCTTTACTTTATATATCCATCTTGAACCTATGACTTTCATAGATGAGGTCTTGGCTACCAACTTCCAAGTCTGATTTTCTTTTAAAGCTTCTATCTCCTCTTCCATGGCATTCTTCCTATTGATATATTTAGCTAGTGATGTGTATGAACACACTAGGACCGTCGGGGGACTTTTCCCCCCTCTTTAGGAGGTTTTTTCCCTTGGCTGTGTGTTGTAGCTTCTTCTTCCTCCTTGTATTGTTCATGCTTCTGCAGACATCCAACTCCAACAATTGGTATCATAGAAAGTCACTGCTTCATCTAGGGTGTCATCTATACCTCTCCATTCGTAGTCTCAGAATCGCATGAAATTTGGTGAGCATACTCAGGGTGTTTCACAGATCATGATTTGAGCTTGTTTCATCCTCCGAACACACCATCACAATGCTTGTGCAGGTTATTTCATCCTTTTGTGCCAAAGATATATACAGGTTTCAGTTTGCTAGTATAAGCATCTCAAAGTCTGCTATAGGTCTATCAGAAATCGTTTGAGTAGTTTTGTTCAACTTTTTTAGATACAATCATGTTTTTGAATCAGGGTATTTTAGTCAGTAGCCATGGCTAAAAGTAGTGATGTATTTTGTATGTTGGCCGTTGAGGAAAAGTTGCATGGTATGAATATCCCATTGTGGGCTTATATGATGTGTCAAGTATTGGTTACAAAAGGACTATGGAATATTGTGTAGGGTGTTGAAAGATGTCGTGTTATACCTACAAATATAGCTGCTGCAAATACAGGTACTGAAGTTGATGCAGATGGCATCGAAGATGGTGATAATCTTCAAACTCCTATTCGTGCAACAATTTCTGTTGCATCTACTGCAGAGCAAATTCGTTGGGATGGCAGAGATGCTCACACACATGCATTGATAGATTTGTCTGTCAAACATGCAATTATCCCTCACATTTGCTCTTGCAGAACAACTAAGGATGCTTGGGATATACTTACCACATTGTACCAAGCTAGGAATGAGGCTCATGTTGTTTACCTCCGAAAACACATTAGGGCGAAAAATGGCCCAAAAAGGGCCGTCTAAGGATTTTAATTATTTGTGCGTAATCTGGATTAAAGTTGTCAAATCATTTAAAAAATTCCGTGTAAGCTTAAAATGTATCTTATGCAAATTTTGAAGAGAGAGAAACTCATGTGATATGTGATATCTTATGCCTCGAAGTTTGTGCTCATCGGGCATGCATCAAAATTTGAATTTTCCTCATGGACCTATATAATGTGTGCTTATGATGTTTCACATTTTTTTACTCTACTTTCCATAGTAGGCATATTTCTCTCTTTTACGTCATTTTAGACACTTTCACATCACTCTTCATAGTAGACCATGGAGAGCCTCAAGCCAAACACTTTCACTGAGCTTTCAACCAGCCGAAATCATTATGATAAGTTCCATATCAACATTGCATTTAGTCATGAGTATGCAACGAAAAAAAAGGTATTCCGAAGGGCTCTTCAACCTTCTGAAGTGGATGGATTGCGAAAAGATGGCAAAAAACATATTGACATGTGGGTAGATGGATCTGTTTGTCCAATTGATCCACAAACTGGAAGGTATCCCCCTTTCATAATCTTCATGATCTGATTAGATTTGTAGGAGATGGTGAGGATGGTTTATGAGGCTATTGTTCAAGGCTCTGGGAGATTTCAAGGAATTATGTACAATACATAAACTATTTACAAAACACACTACACCAGAGGGACTTACATATAAGTTAGAAAACAAATTATCCACTTTATCTTCTCAGTTAGAATCTTTCAAAAAAATGAAAGAAACTTCCATAGGTTTGAGAATGCGATCAAAATGAGTAACGCCTTTTCTAAGTTTGATTGAAAAATCTGGCCAAAAGAAGAAAAGAATGAAAATTGTAAGAGATCATGTGACAAATGTGTTAAGTTTCAATATGTTGAACAATTTTGAGCACGTACATTTATATAATGAAATTATGAGTCAAAATAATGTTTTAAAACTATTAAAACTAAAAGAAAAATACATGCTTGAAACGATTTGTTTTCCAAAAACTCATGATAGACATGAATTTGATGCTAGAGCCATCTCAAATTCAGGAGATTTTTGATGGTGTTGGAGTGAGTAGGAAAGGTTATAGAGCAACTTGAAAAGTTTGGTGTGAATTTTTAAAATTTAACAAAGTTAAAAGCTTTGGATTGCCTAGACCCCATCATGTAGTAAAGTTTCGGCTCTGTTTGAATAAGACGATCACATCAATATTTGGTGAATATAAACATATTCACGGTAACATGCCTTACGAAGTAGGAAAACAAAAGTTACATTTCACTTACAATGCATTTAACAATATATGGATAGATATAATAAGACTTCAAATATACATGGTACAATTCTATAATATAAAAGAACATGAATGTTCTGGACTATTGAAATTTGTAATCAAACTTGATGAAGCTGAACTTAAAAAACATCAAAAGATGGAGAGAATAAGCATTGCACTGATGAACAGAGCTTTGGACTATAGTCTTGGGAAATGTACAAGATTTCCATAAGAGCTCCTCCCTAATGGCACGTGATAATCTACAAAATGGACAAATAACTCTATGGTATTGAAAAATTGAACAAATTTGTCTGCATACATAAGTTTTGCATATTCTTTACGAAGAACTCTGAATGTTCCTGTTAAACATTCAACATGTCACTCCACAATATTGGAAGGAAAAATATTTGCAATACAAAAAAATATATGTTGTTACACAAAAACAACTAAAATGATAGAAGAGCATTGTAAAACTTCGCTTACAGTACAAAGGGAATTGTAGATGATTTTCTAGAACAAGATCCTTAGAGTTGTACACATGTTGTACTCTTGCAAACCAACTGCATCTCTTCAATTTGAAACTGAGAATACATCCCCTCCAATGGTTTCTTGTGTCATCTCTTTTAGCCTGCTTGACTTTATGGGCACCTCTGTAGCTAGGAAGCATAGCTATCCATTCATTTACCTTCATAGAAAGAGGTTTCCACAAAGAATCCTCTCTTCTGTTGTAAACCTCACATGAGGTTACACGATTGGAAGACACGACAAGAAGAAGAAGCCATTCGAATTGAGAAGAAGAAGAATGCTCAATGCAAGAAACCAATATTCACAAACCTTGCCAGTATTTATAGATAAAAAGGCTTTGTACATGTGGAAACTTTTGATTTGATGTAAACATTATCGCCGAATGACCATGAAATTTCATGAACCCAAAAGTATTTCGTATCTTCAAAAATCGTTTCTTTTTTGGAACTTTAAAAATATGTATTGTGTGGTGTGAAAAAATATCCTTTTTTTTGCATCAAACCGAAAAATTGTACACTGAGAACAAGAACCTTCATCAGTTTTGCAACACTTTTAGAACATATTGTCTTAAAAAAAGAATTTCTTCATACGGTTAAAGGAGACAGCAATGTTATATTCTTGTACATGTGGAAAGACTCTATTTGTCAATTTCCTTAATCCGTCATTAGCAAACAATCCCTTTTCGTCTGTTTTTCGCCCTAATGAGTTGGAGAATGAGCATATGAATGAAGGGGATTCTATGGACAATTTTCTGACAAAGATCAAGGATTTGAAGGAACAATTGATTTTTGTTGATGAAATCCTTCTTGACAGTTCACTTGTGGAGACTATTCTGAATGGTCTTCCCAACTCATATCAGAGTTTTGCTTCTACCCTTCGTTTGATGATGAAAGGCAATCCAAATGCCTTAACATTTGAAGAGTTAGTTTGTGTTCTATTGCAAGAAGATTAGTCTAGGCAGAACATGTCTATTATGCGTGTTGTGGATCAAACCTTCCTTGCTAGTCAAAAGGGCAAAGGAAAATGGAGCTCTTCTATTAGTAAGAAGAGCTCAAATGCCCCAAATTAGACATCTCAAATGAGCCATGCAAATCAGCCTTAAAATCAGCAATATGCGTGTCATGAGGACCAATGAGCAGCATGTCATCAACATACACCACAATGATTAGAAGCACATCATTAGCATGCTTAACATATAAGGTTCTTTTAGTTGGAATATTCTCAAAACCATATGATATCAGATAGGCATGTATCTTCTCATACCAAGCATGTGGTGCTTGCTTTAAACCGTATAATGCCTTCTTTAACCTGCACACCTGGTTTTCATGCCCTTTGTGCACAAAGCCACAGGGCTGAAAAACATACACTTCTTCATGCAAGTCACCATTCAAAAATGCTGTTTTAATATCCAACTGATGTACATTCCAACCATGATGAGCTGCAAGTGCATAGATGCTCTGAACAATAGTCATATGGCATGTAGGTGCAAAGGTCTCATCAAAATCAATGCCTCTTTCCTGTGCATAACCCTTTGCAACAAGCCTAGCCTTATACCTGTCAACTGTTGCATCAGGCTTACACTTCGGCTTGTATACCCACTTAGTGCCAATGGCCTTCTTGCCATGAGGCAAGTCACATAAAGACCAAGTACCATTCTGCATTATAGCATCATATTAATATTGCATAGCAGTCATCCAATTTTCTGAATTTTGTGCTTCATCAAATGAAACAGGCTCATTCTCATGACAAAGACTAGATGCAGCCATAGCATAGCAATCTGATGCAAAAGAGGCACTATGAGAGCCTGATAGAGTACGATATGACAGAGGTGCATCTAATTTGCTGTCACACAAAGTCTCCACCAACCATTTAGGCATAGTCTTTGCCTGCTCAATATCAGGTCTCTCATCAAGAAGTGCATCATGTAAATCTGCATCAGAAATGGAATGATTTTACATCATCACAGGAAATCTGCAAAGGCTAACAATTTGCCTCATTAAGACCAGCACTAGATTGTCCACCTGTAAAAAGAGGCAACAAAGTATCATACATGTCTTTGGAGCTAACAGATCTCTCCTTAGTATATGAAAGCAATGGTGAATAGCATCTTCCACAAAAACAACATCACGGCTAAACAAAATGTGTTTAGTTTGTGGATGATACAGACGATATCCTTTACTTTTAGAAATTTACCTAGCAAAAATGTTGATATATTTAGGTAGTGATGTGTGTGAACACTCTAGGACCGCTGGGGCACTTTTTTCCCTCTTTAGGAGGTTTTTTTCCCCCGGCTTGTATATACGCCTATTGCCCTAATGGGCTACTTATCTTTGTACATTCTCTAGTAATACATTCAGTCTTGTGTGTTGTGCTCCAAGCTTCTTCTTCTTCCTTGTGCTGTTCGCGTGCTTCCGCAGACGTCTATCTCCAACAATTGGTATCAGAGCAGGTCGTCGCTTCTTCTAGGGCGCCGTCGACACTCCTCCGTTTGCAGTCTCAGATTCACACGAAATTTGGTGAGCATACTCAGGGTGTTTTCGAGATCAAAACTGCTTTGCTCTGTTGTGCCAAAATCGCGATCTGAGCTCGTTTCGGCCTCCGAATGTACTATCGCAGCGCTTGTGCAGGCTATTTCGTCCTTTTGTGCCAAAGGTATATACCACTTTCTGTTCGCCAGTTTAAGCGTCTCGAAGTATGCTACAGGTCTAGCAGAACTCATCTGGGCAGTTCTGTTCAACTTTTTGAGATACAGTCAATTTTCTGCATCAAGGTATTTTAGTCACTGGCCATGGCTGAAAGCAGTGATGTATTTCGTATGTTGGCTGTTGAGGATAAGTTGGATGGTACCAACTACCCATTATGGGCTTATATGATGCGACATGTACTGGTTGCAAAAGGATTGTAGAACATTGTGCAGGGTGTTGAAAGACGTCCTGTTACACCTGTAACGACAGGTACTGCAAATACAGGTGTTGGAGCTGATGAAGATGGTGTCGAAGATGATATTCCAAAGATTCCTGTTCGTGCTGCTGTTTCTATTGCACCTACTGCAGAGCAGATTCGTTGGGATGGCAGAGATGCCCAGGCACATGCATTGATAGCCTTGTCTGTCAAACGTGCCATTATTCCTCACATTCGCTCTTGCAGAACAGCAAAGGATGCTTGGGATACACTTACCACTTTGTACCAGGCTAGGAATGAGGCTCGTGTTGCTTACCTCCAAAAACAGTTGGAGAGTGAGCACATGAATGAAGGTGATTCTATGGACAGTTTTCTTACAAAGATCAAAGACCTGAAGGAACAATTGATTTCTGCTGATGAGGTTTTACCAGATAGCTCACTTGTGCAGACTGTTCTGAATGGTCTTCCTGATTCATATCAGAGTTTTGCCTCTACTCTTCGGTTGATGATGAAAGGCAATCCGAATGCCTTGTCATTTGAGGAATTAGTCTCTATTCTGTTGCAGGAAGATCAGTCCAGGCAGAACAGGTCCATTATGCGTGTTGCAGATCAAGCTTTCCTGGCTAGTCAGAAGGGCAAAGGAAAATGGAGCTCTTCTACTAGTAAGCAGAAATCTGCAAATGCTGCACAATCGAAGAACCAGGATAAAGATGAAAAGAAATCAGAAAAGCAGAAATTGTTCTGCAAGTACTGTAAAGGAAATGATCATATTATAAAGAACTGTCCAAAACTGGCTGCTAAAGAGGCAAAGAAGAAAGAGGCTGGAATGGTTGTTGCAGAGGCCTCTACACCAAAAACAGAGTCTGTAAATCTTGTGCAGGAAGAAGAATGGGCGTTTACTACTGTCTGCAGTTTTGACCCATCTTCACATGATCAGTGCATGTCTGCACTAGACTCAGATGTTTGGTACTTTGACAGTGGGGCGACCAAACATATTACCTCGCAGCGTAGTTTCTTCTCTTCACTCGAGCCTGCCCCTAGAGGGAATACTGTCACATGCGCCAATAACTCCTCTTATCCTGTTATGGGAGTTGGTAAGATCATTCTGACTACTGCTGATGGTAGTTCTTTCACTTTGTCAGATGCTTTATTTGTGCCAGGGATCAAAAAGAATCTGTTATCAGTTTCTGCATTAGCCAAGATTGGCTTGGTTGTGAAATTCGTTGATGACAGGTGTACAGTTCATGATCTCTCAAATGGCGATGTGATTATTGCTTCTGGCATTTTATGTCGTGGGCTGTATAAGCTCATAGACTATGAAAGATCTGTGAATGATTCGGCATGTGCAGTTCATGATTCTCAGGCTATGTCAGATGCAAAGCTTTGGCATGCACGCTTTGGTCATCTGAATTTTGCTAGTTTGTTACGCCTGCAGAAATCTGAAATGGTGTCCTCTTTGCCCAAACTTGAGGCACCTGGAAAACATGTTTGTGAAGGCTGTATTTTGGGCAAAATGCAGCGTTCTTCCTTTCCAAAAGATGGTTCAGTTCGGGCTACGTAGAAATTGCAGCTTGTACATAGTGATGTCTGTGGTCCTATGCAGACACCCTCTTTTGGAAATTACCTTTACTTCGTGACTTTCATTGATGATTTTTCCAGGCATGCATGGGTATATCCACTCAAAGCAAAGTCCGAAGTGTTCATGTGCTTTAAACAGTTTTTGGTTTTAGCTGAAAATCTGTCAGCATGTAAAATGGGCACCCTCCGTTCTGATCGAGGGGGGGAATATATGTCTTCAGATTTTAATGCATTTCTGGCTGAACGTGGGATAAAACACCAGTGTACAGTGCCGTATACACCTCAACAGAATGGAGTTGCTGAACGAAAGAACAGGTCACTCATGGAGATGGCGAGGTGCATGATCAAAAGTCAAGCTTTACCACATAGTTTCTGGCTTGAGGCTGTCATGTGTGCAGCATATGTACTGAACAGGTGTCCCACTAAAGCGTTGTAGTCTATCACTCCATATGAGGCTTGGCATGACCGCAAGCCATCTGTTGCTCATCTGCGTGTTTTTGGTTGTTTGGCATATGCATTAGTGCTTGAACAACATCGCAGAAAATTGGATGATAAGGCAGTAAAATGTATTTTTATTGGGTACAGTTTTGAAAGTAAAGGCTATTGTCTGTATCATCCAGAGACTAAACGCATTCTGGTTAGCCGTGATGTTGTCTTTGTGGAAGATGCTATTCAGCCATTGCTTTCATGTATTAAGGAGACATCTGTTAGCTCCAAAGACATGTATGATACTTTGATGCCTCTTTTTACAGGTGGATAGGCTAGTGCTGGTCCTAATGAGGCAACTTCTCAGCCTTTGCAGGTTTCATATGATGATGCAGATCATTCCATTTCTGATGCAGATTTACATGATGCACTTGTTGATGAGAGAGCTGATATTGAGCAGGCAAAAACTATGCCAAAATGGCTGGTGCAGACTTTGCGTGACAACAATTTAGATGCACCTTTGTCATATCGTACTCGTTCAGGCTCTCATAGTGCCTCCTTTGCATCAGATTGCTATGCTATGGCTGCATCTAGTCTCTGTGATGAGAATGAGCCTGTTTCTTTTGATGAAGCACAAAATTCAGAAAATTGGATGGCTGCTATGCAATCTGAATATGATGCTATAATGAAGAATGGTACATGGTCTTTATGTGACTTGCCTCCTGGCAAGAAGGCCATTGGCACTAAGTGGGTATACAAGCTGAAGCGTAAACCTGATGGTACAGTTGACATGTATAAGGCTAGGCTTGTTGCAAAGGGTTATGCACAGGAAAGAGGCATTGATTTTGATGAGACCTTTGCACCTACATGCCGTATGACTACTGTTCGCAACATTTGTGCACTTGCAGCCCATCATGGTTGGAATGTACATCAGTTGGACATTAAAACAACATTTCTGAATGGTAACTTGCATGAAGAAGTGTATGTTTTTCAGCCCCGTGGCTTTGTGCAGAAAGGGCATGAAAACCAGGTTTGCAGGTTAAAGAAGGCATTATATGGTTTAAAGCAAGCACCACGTGCTTGGTATGAGAAGATACATGCCTATCTGATTGCACATGGTTTTGAGAATAGTCCAACTGAAAGCACCTTATATGTTAAGCGTGCTAATGATGTGCTTCTGATCATTGTTGTCTATGTTGATGACGTGCTGCTCACTGGTCCTATTGAGACACATATTGCTGATTTTAAGGCTGATTTGCATGCCTCATTTGAGATGTCTGATTTGGGGCATTTGCATCACTATTTGGGCATTCAGTTTATGCACGTTGATGGTGGAATGGCTTTGTGTCAAACGAAATATATTGACACATTATTGCAGCGTTTTGGCCTTGAAGACTGTAAGCCTATTGCCACTCCTATGGAGACAGGTTTACGATTGAGTCTTCATGATGCTGGAGATGCAATTGATGCTGTTCTCTATCAGCAGGCTGTTGGATGCTTGATTTACTTATGCATTACTCGGCCAGATATTCAGTTTGCTGTCTCACAGATGAGCAGGTTTATGCATTGCCCAAGAGTCACACATTGGAAAGCGGTTAAGCGCATCTTTCGCTACTTGAGTGGTACTCGGCTACTTGGGTTGTTTTATCCCAAGGGGGGATCACTACCGCCAGATTTGCATGCTTTTTCTGACTCAGATTGGGCTGGTTGCTATGACACTCGTGTGTCCACCAGTGGTTTTTGCTTCATGCTTGGTAGCTCATGTATATCTTGGTTGAGCAAGAAGCAGCCTACTGTGGCCACTTCCAGTTGTGAGGCTCAGTATAGGGCAGCTTTCATAGCGACTCTTGAGTGTGTGTGGCTCAGACGCCTTATGGCTGATTTGGGTGTTGGCCTGTCTTTTGCCACCACCATCTTCACTGACAGTCAGAGCGCATTGGCAGTTGCGAGGAACCCTGTGTTCCATGCTCGCACTAAGCACATTGAGGTGCATTATCACTATGTCAGGGAGAGGTTCTCTGCTGGGGAGATCAGCTTGGCATATGTGCCCACGCAGGAGAACATTGCAGACCTTTTCACGAAGGCTCTGCCTAGGGAGAAGTTTGAAGCTTTCCGCAAAGCTTTGGGCTTACTTCCTTTTGTGGAGTGATTTCCACATAGCTTGGCAGTTCCTTATACATGAGTGCCAGCTCCTTGTTCACCGCATCACTCCTAGGGGGGATTTGTTGATATATTTAGGTAGTGATGTGTGTGAACACTCTAGGACCGCCGGGGCACTTTTTTCCCTCTTTAGGAGGTTTTTTTCCCCCGGCTTGTATATACGCCTATTGCCCTAATGGGCTACTTATCTTTGTACATTCTCTAGTAATACATTCAGTCTTGTGTGTTGTGCTCCAAGCTTCTTCTTCTTCCTTGTGCTGTTCGCGTGCTTCCGCAGACGTCTATCTCCAACAAAAAATACATTTTAATGCTTTATCATCCAATTTTCTACGATGTTGTTCAGGCACTAATGCATATGCCATACAACCAAAAACATGCAGATGAGGAATAGATGGCTTGCAACCATGCCAAGCCTCATATGGAGTGATAGACCATAGTGCTTTAGTGGGACACCTTGTTTAGTACATATGCTGCACACATAATAGCCTCAAGCCAGAAACTATGTGGTAAGGTCTGGCTCTTGACCATACACCTTGCCATTTCCATGAATGATCTGTTCTTTCGTTCAACAACTCCATTCTATTGAGGTGTATACGACACTGTAAATCAATGTTTTATCCCATGTTTAGCCAAAAATGCATTAAAGTCAGAAGACATATATCCCTCCCCCCCCCGATCAGAACGGAGGGTGCCCATTTTACATGTTGACAAATTTTCAACCAAAACTAGAAACTATTTAAAGCGCATTAACACTTCAGACTTTGCTTTCAATGGATATTCCCATGCATGCCTGGAAAAATCATCAATGAAAGTCACGAAGTAAAGATAGTTCCCAAAAGAAGGTGTCTCCATAGGACCACAAACATCACTATGTACAAGCTACAGTTTCTGAGTAGCCCGAACTGAACCATCTTTTGGAAAGGAAGAATGCTGCATTTTGCCCAAAATACAGCCTTCACATACATGTTTACAGAGTGACTTAAGTTTGGGCAAAGAGGACACCATTTTAGATTTCTAGAGGCGTACTAACCACAAGAGGATGAGTTGGCACTCCCAAACTTTTCTTTGTATCTGCCCTATTTCTCTTCAAAGTTGTGAAGTAGGCCCTCTTATCTTGCAAATGCTGCCAAATATGCACCTATGTACCTTGGATTTGATGCTTCAAACAATTAGATCAAAACAGATAACTTTGCAAATAGCTAGTGACCAAAAACTTGCTATTTTGGTCTTGACACCTGTTGGATCTTTTACTCAGTAGAAATTGAGAAAAAGTTATCTAATGATTCCAAGTGGAATCACTTAAAATGATAAACCACAAACTGAGAAATCAATTTAGCATTTGGATGCTTACCCCCGACTTTTTCGGGACTGCACAGTGAATGACCAGATTGTACTTCGAGGAGGATTTCTCCAAATTGGCTGAAGCAAATTCCTTCAAATTTTGATAGCTAAAAATAAATTTTGAGCTGATTCCAACAAGCTATAGAACACTGAAAATGGCTGAGAGATCACTGAGATATGAGCATTCAAAGTTCATTGTATTGATTGGACATATATACTCAATGACGTAAATGTATTATAGAAAAATGTTGTACATGATCATTGGCATAGAGATGATGCCAAATGATAGTAGTGTAAGTGAGTAATGATATTAGACACTTAGCTACACCAAGTGATGATGAAGAAGACTATCAATGAGGCACTAAAGGCCGCGAGTTTTACAAGCTCATTTATAAGAGAACTTTTTCTCAAGTTTGAATTTTGAATTTCAAACTTGGCCCTAACTAAAGTGTCTCCTCTAATCTATGAGATATTCTCTCATTGAAACCTCATAACATAATATTCTCCTAACTCCACGAGTTTATTGGCTTTACAAGATTCTTAATGGTTTAACCATTTACACATAGTAAATGATCACACAATTACAAGCAATGGTTCATGTGACTTATCACATGGTTCCTCATATGATCCTTCAAGTTAAGCCAAATGTTAAGGCTTGTCCGATTGCACCAAAAACTCCCCCTCAAGCCAAACATCTTGCCTTGCTCTTCTTCATCAATCCTCTTGAATGTCCTGCAATCCAATCATGGCTTTAAACCTGCAAAGTTTAGTACCATCAAGTGCTTTGGTTAACAAATCTGCACATTGCATATTTGTAGATACATATGGCAATTGAATCTCCTTGCTCAATAGCTTCTCTCTAACATAATGATAGTGTACTTCTATATGCTTGGTTCTTGCATGATAGATAGGATTGGCTGCAAGATGCAAAGAACTTGTGTTGTCACCAAATATCATAGGTGAATGAGTGTGAAGTCCCAAATCTGAATATAGCAATCTAATCCATATGGCTTCTTGTGTAGCATTGGCTAATCCCTTGTATTCAGCCTCAGTTGAAGATAGAGCAATAGTAGGTTGCTTCTTCGAAGACCATGCAATCGGCTTATCACCTATAAAAGAGAGATAACCAGAAGTACTCCTCCTGTCATCTTTACAACCTGCCCAATCTGCATCTGAGTATAGCTTGATGTCCAAATCTGATGTGTATGGAAAGTATAGACCTTGATTTCGAGTACCCTTGAGATACTTCAAAATCCTTTTGGTAGCTTGCAAGTGAGGTGCTCTAGGTTTGTGCATGAATTGGCTTAAAACACTTACTCCATAGGCTATGTCAATCCTTGTTAGAGTTGCATAATTTAGACTTCCAACCATGCTTTGATATCCTGCAATGTCTTCAAGTAAATCAAATTCATGAGCCCCTTATTTATGATTTACCTCCATAGGGGTGCTAGCTACCGTTGCATTCTTCGAGTGGAACTTCTTCAACATGTCTTGCACATATTTTCTTTGAGTAATGTAAATTCCAGAATTTGTGTATACCAATTCAAGTCCAAGAAAATACTTCAGAAACCCTAGGTCACTAATTTTGAGCTCCTACATCATTTGGTTCTTGATTTGTTTGATGCCATTGGCATCACTACCTATCAAGATGATGTCATCAACATAAACACATAAATATATCATTTTTGAGTTACTTCTCTTGACAAACAGAGAAGAATCTAGCTTGGTTATTATGAATCCTTGATCTTGAAGGTAGGTAATCAACTTATGATTCCATGCCCTAGGTGCTTGCTTCAAACCATAAAGAGCTTTGTTCAATTTGCACACATAATTTACCTTGCTTGGGTCTTCATAGCCAGGAGGTTGAGCCATGTAAACCTCCTCTAAAATCCAGCCATTGAGAAAAGCATTTTTCACATTTAATTGATACATAGTCCAATTCCTAGATGCAGCCACACTTACCAATACTCTGATGGTTTGCATTTTAGCCACATGTGAGAATGTTTCCTCATAATCAACTCCTTGGGTTTGTGCAAAACCCTTAGCCACAAGTCTAGCTTTATACTTGTTTATGGATCCATCTGAGTTTCTCTTGATTTTGTAAGTCCATCTAGAGCCAATTACCTTCATTGATGCCTTCTTTGGTACTAGCTCCCAAGTATAATTATGTTGGAGTGCTTCTATTTCTTCATCCATAGCTTCCTTCCATTCTGCCTTGGTACTTGCTTCTTCATATGAAGAAGGTTCTTCAAGTGATGAGTCCTTAGCAAGATAAATGGAATGCTTAGTAACTCATGAAGTATCATACCCATATCTGATCGGTTTCTTACTCTCCCTTTGTGATCTCCTTAGAGCTCGGTTGGATGATTCTGGTAAGTCTTCCAACCTCTTCATTTTGGCCTTTCCTTTTGACTTCCATGCTTTGAATTCCTCCAAGTTGATGGTGTCCTCATCATCTGATTTGATGTCTTCAATTATATTAGGCTCCTCTTTGGTAAGACTTGGAAATTTCTCTTCCAAATCATATGGCAATTTGACTTTCCTGCATTCACTTTCAAACCAAGAATCATTCTCATCAAACACAACATCTCTACTAACCATAAATCCTTTGTTGGATGGATTATAAAACCTCTATCCTTTCTGCTTTAAATCATACCCTATGAATATGCACTTCTCTGCCTTAGGGCCTAGCTTACCTCTCATCTGAGATGGAACATGCACATACGCAACACATCCAAAGATTCTACAATGATCAAGTGATGGCCTTCTACCATGCCATGCTTCATATGGGGTCATCCCATTAAGTGATTTGGATGGCAACGTGTTAATAAGATAAGTGGCAGTAGAAACACTCTCTACCCACAAATAATTAGGTAACCTTATTGTTAAAAATAAAGAAGTAAGCTCATATATATTTTTGCAAAAGGATTTTCTTCAAGTAGAAGAAAAATACAAAAATGAAAAATAGAAGCATTTACTTCAGCAAGTAGTGGAGACCAAAAGAGAATCATTCAAAAGAGAATCAAATCCAAAAACTGAACTGTAAGAGGAGTGGCTGTCCAAAGTAGTGGAGAAATGATGGAGAAGAGCTCTCAAACTCATCATGAGAGTTTTTGGTCACTTGGCTATAAAAGAGGCAAGGGTGGACACTCAAGTATAGAGGAAGCCCCCTTGTAGCTACTTCATTTTTTTTGAGTCATTTCGTTCAGTTTACTCTCATAGAGTATGTCCAGCCGCACACCCATTTTTGGGTAGTCTACTTGTAAGAGTCATATCTCTCAATATAGGTATCCAATTTTAGTGTTTAAACATTCGTTGGAGAGCTTATCTTGAGTACTTCCTCTATCTAGAACAGTTTTATGAAATTCTTTATGCTGTGTGAGTTATTTAGGTTTTAGTGAAGTCCAGTTTTCAGCCTAACTGAGTGGACAGGTAGTCTATTTTGAATCAAATAATTACCAACTCAAATCTACTCCAAATTGAGTGTTTGATATCTCATTTGAAAGCTCTAGGTGTCTAGTTTGAGTGACCAAAGTTTCAAGTTCATTGGATATTTCAGTTGGTACCAGTTTTCATTTGAAGGTTCTGCTATTGCCAAGAGTCTTGATCCTGAGAAGGTCTTCTACACTTTCTGCTATGATTAGGAGAGGAATTCTCCAACATTTGGTATCATAGCATTGGAGTTTGAAGAGGCAAAGCATTGGAACTGAACTGAACCAAAGGAGAAGCTACAAATCAAGGGGGAGCTTCGCGAAGTCAAGAAAGAGCGCCACAATATACTTGAGGTAAACTTCAATCTTGGAAGTTTTCAATGGGTGATTTAGGACAAAAAGTTGAGAAGTTAGACAAAGATAATTATCAATCTTGGAGGTATAGAATGGTAAATTACCTTAAAGGTAAAGGTTTATGGAGTCTAGTTAGTGGACACGATCCACAACCGGTGGACCTTGAAGATCTCAACATTACTCCGACACAAAGGAGACAATTTGCTGATTGGGAAGAGAGGAATCGAAGGGTGATGTTCCTCATCTCACAAGTTATTTCTAACACTATGATTGGTCATGTGCAAAGCTTAGAAACAGCCAAGAAAGTTTGGGAAGCATTGGAGAAGGTGTATGCTACCTCAACAAGGTCTCGGAGGATGCAACTCAAGAACGAGCTCAACAACATGTAGAAAAGCTCAAACCAAAGCATTAGTGAGTATACATTGAGGATTAAGGAGCTTCGAGATCAGCTAGCATCAGTTGGATGCAAGATAGAAGAGGAAGACATCGTCCAAACAGCCCTCAATGGCTTGAGGAGTGAAGAAAAGTGGAAGCCCCTCATCACAAACATCCTTTATAGAGATCCTCTACCAACATTCGATGAGATTATACCAAATCTTGTGGCTGAAGAGGTTGCTCAACAAGGAGAAGGCAACAAAGGTAAGGACAACCATAGTCAAATGTTATATGCAGGAAGAGGTAGAGCAAGGAACTCAAGAGGAGGCTCGAGAGGAAGAGGAAGAAGCTACAGCAACACAAATTTCAGCCAACACAACGTGGAAGACAACAAGGACAACTCAAATGACAACACACATGGAAGAGGTCGAGGAAGAAATAGAGGAAGAGGTCGAGGTTCATACAATCCTCACAAAGGTATAACATATTATCATTGTGGTAAACTAGGACATTATGCAAATGATTGTTGGCAAAGGAATGGAAGGCTGAATGGAGGCAACCAAAGGAGCCAAAATAACTATGTGAGTACATCAAGTGAAGGAGACAAGCAAACCATGCTTTCCATGAAGCATGACTACAACAACTCGAGAAGTGATGACAAAAAATGGTTCATAGATTTAGGTTGCAGCAACCATATGACATGCGAAGGAGATTTATTCACAAAGCTACAAGCTCCAAGTGGAAAAGGACGTGTGGAGACCGGCGATGAAACTCAACACGCAATTGAGCATGTTGGAGATATCAAGCTTGGAGACAAGAAGGTATTGGCTGATGTTCTTCATGTTCCTACTATTGCAAAGAATTTGATTTCAGTAGGACAAATGGTAGAAAAAGGATATCATGTTATCTTCAATGAAAAAGGCCGCTTTATAAAGAATCCAAAAGAAGGATTCAAGGTCATTGCTCAAGGAAGGAAAGAAGGAAGGATGTTCACTTTGGACATTCAACAACCACATGGAAAGGTGATGTATATTCAGTTTGGAAACAAGAGGATTGCTGAAATGGATTTGTGGCACAAAAGGTTTGGACATATCAACATTCCCAAGCTCAAGGACATGAGCAACCATGAAGTGGTAAGAGGTCTTCCAAGATTCAATGATGCCGGACTACATGAGTTTTGTGAAGCATGCCAACTAGGAAAGCAAACTCGACAACCATTCAAGAAAAGCAACTATGTGGCAAGGAATGTCCTCGACTTGATACACACGGATGTATGGGGACCATCACAACAACCATCAGAGGCTAGTAATCGATATTTTGTCACTTCTATTGATGATCATTCAAGAAAAGTATGGATGTTTTGCATAAAACAAAAATCAGATGTGTTCTCCATGTTCAATAGATTTAAAGCACAGGTAGAAAAGGAAACAGGACGCTACATAAAAACCTTGAGGTCTGATGGAGGAGGAGAATATTTCTCCAAAGAATTTTCAGATTTTCTTTATGAAAATGGCATCAAGAGACAATTTACATGTAGGTACATGCCTCAACAAAATGGAATAGCTGAAAGGAAAAATTGACATATCACAGAAGTTGCATGATGCATGCTCAACGAGATGAAGATGCCCACTAAACTATTGGGCTGAAGCAACTAGTACGGCCGTTTATTTGATGAACAAGTGCACAACGGCTAGAGTGCATAATCTAACTCCCGAGGAGGTTTATTCCGGTAAGAAACCTGACCTTACACATCTCAAAGTTTTTGGATGTGTGTGTTATGTTCACATCCCTCAAGAACTAAGGACAAAGATGGAGGCAAAGTCCGAAAAATGTATTTTTATTGGATATTCATCGGAGCAAAAGGGATATAGGTGCTACAATCTAGTGACAAAGGAGCTACGAGTCTCACGAGATGTGGTATTTGATGAGCTAAGACCATGGTTTGGAGACAAAGGGAAAGAGAAGATTCTTGAAGAAGATTGTGAAGATGATGGAGATGCTATCCAAGAAGAATTTCAGCAAACAAGCACTCAAATGTCAGGTCCAGAAGCTTCTACATCACTTGGAGAAAGCTCAACATGGAAGGGGAGGCTAAGGAGTCATTCCTCATCACCAACATCAGCTTATGAAAGATCTAAAGCTAAAAGTGCTGTGCAAAATAGTGATTCAAATGCAAATGAAGAAGAGTATGAAGAGGTGATCACACCGAAGGTAAAGTTGAACCGGTTGAAGAAGCAATGTTCAAAAGGAAATGAAAGGAGGTCTTCAAGAGCAAGGTATCCAATTGAAAGGCTGAGCTATGATAGTTTTATTGCAAAGCATTTTGCATATATGACACAGGTGGTCAAAGACAAAGAACCGTATGCATATGAAGAAGCATGTACACAAAAAGAATGGCAAGAAGCTATGCAAGAAGAGATGAAAGCTCTCAAGGACAATCACACATGGGAGCTAGTTCCAAAGGCTGAAGGTATGAAGATTGTTCCAAATAAATGTGTGTTTAAAATAAAGAGAAATGTTGATGGTCTCTAGCAAGGCATAAAGCTAGACTAGTAGCAAAAGGATTCAAGCAAACTCACGGCATCGATTATGAAGAAACTTTCAGCCCGGTTGCAAAGATGGGAACAATTAGAACCTTGATTGCAGTGAGTGCAGCAAGGAGATGGCCATTGTACCAACTTGACATAAAAAATGCTTTTCTCAATGGTGAACTTCAAGAAGAGGTATACATGAGTCAACCGATTGGATTTGAAGACAAAAAGCATCCAAATTTTGTTTGTAGATTGAAGAAAGCTTTGTATGGGTTGAAGCAAGCACCACGTGCTTGGAATCAAAGATTGGTCGAGTACCTCACAAGGTGTGGGTATAGTCCAAGTAATGCAGATCCCTCTCTCTACATGAAGAAAGAAGAAGGCAAGCAGGTATATATTTGCATATACGTTGATGATCTCATCATAACAAGAAGTAATGTTACAGGAATACAAGAGATCAAAAGGAAACTTGGTAAGGAGTTTAAAATTTCAGATCTTGGTGAGCTGAAATACTTTTTAGGCATTGAGATAGTCTATGGGAAAGATGACATTTACTTAATGCAAAGAAAGTACCTATTGGATGTTCTTTTAAGATTTGGAATGAGTGAATGCAAACCACTCACTCAACCTATGGACACAAATGTGAAGCTATGCTCAAATGATGGAGAGAAGTTACATGATGTAACTACATACACGAGTATTATAGGTTCATTGATCTATGCTACGATCACAAGACCAGATTTGTGTTATATTGTTGGAGTTCTTTCTCAATTTATGCAAGCTCCAACAAGTGAACATTTAAATTCAGCCAAACGAGTGCTAAGATATGTGAAGCACACAGTCAATCATGCTCTATTTTATGGATATGATGAAGAATTGCAGGTAAAGGGCTTCAGTGATGCTGATTGGGCTGGTTCGAAGGAAGACAGAAGATCCACTTCAGGTTATGTGTTCATGATAGGTAGCAAACCTATCACATGGAACTCAAAGAAGTAACCTACTGTTGCACTATCATCTACAGAAGCTGAATATAGAGGTTTAGCCTTTGCAACTTGTGAAGCTATGTGGATTAAGAAGCTCTTGGCTGATCTTGATGTGCAGGTGGAGACCATTCCAATTTATGGTGACAACATGTCAAGCATTCACTTGACAAACAATCCAATGTTTCATGCACGAAGCAAGCACATAAAGTGCATTATCATTATGTTCGAGAAAAGGTTTTGAGCAAGGATGTGGATATAAAGTTCATTGGAACTAATGAACAGGTTGCATACATGCTTACAAAGTCCCTAGATGCTTCTAAGCTCAAGAGGTTCAAGGACGACATCAACTTGCAGGATATGGCTGAAGGTGCAAGCTCACATGTGAGCTTGAGGGGGAGTGTTAAAAATAAAGAAGTAAGCTCGTATATATTTTTGCAAAAAGGATTTTCTTCAAGTAGAAGAAAAATACAAAAATGAAAAATAGAAGCATTTACTTCAGCAAGTAGTGGAGACCAAAAGAGAATCATTCAAAAGAGAATCAAATCCAAAAACTGAACTGTAAGAGGAGTGGCTGTCCAAAGTAGTGGAGAAATGATGGAGAAAAGCTCTCAAACTCATCATGAGAGTTTTTGGTCACTTGGCTATAAAAGAGGCAAGGGTGGACACTCAAGTATAGAGGAAGAAGGCGTGGAAGCCCCCTTGTAGCTACTTCATTTGTTTTGACTCATTTCGTTCAGTTTACTCTCATAGAGTATGTCCAGCCGCACACCCATTTTTGGGTAGTCTACTTGTAAGAGTCATATCTCTCAATATAGGTACCCAATTTTAGTGTTTAAACATTCATTGGAAAGCTTATCTCAAGTACTTCCTCTGTCTAGAATAGTTTTATGAAATTCTTTATACTCTGTGAGTTATTCAGGTTTTAGTGAAGTCCAGTTTTCAGCCTAACTGAGTGGACAGGTAGTCTGTTTTGAATCAAATAGTTGCCAACTCAAATGTACTCCAAATTGAGTGTTTGATATCTCATTTGAAAGCTCTAGGTGTCTAGTTTGAGTGACCAAAGTTTCAAGTTCATTGGATATTTCAGTTGGTACCAGTTTTGATTTGAAGGTTCTATTGTTGGGAAGAGTCTTGATCCTGAGAAGGTCTTCTACACTTTCTGCTGCGATTAGGAGAGGAATTCTCCAACATTTATTTCATTAGGCATTGATCTAGCTGTTTCCACAATCAACCTGTTTCTCCTCTTTATTACCCCATTTTTCTTAGGGGTATACCTTGTAGTAATCTCCCTTTTGATACTCTGTCCTGCAAAAATGCAGCAAATTCATTGGAGAAGTACTCACCTCCTCCATCTGACCTTAACCTTTTTAGAATTCTTCCTGTTTGATTTTCCACAAGTGCAAGATACTTTTTAAAGCAACTGAACACTTGATCTTTATGCTTCATAAAGTACAAGATAGTCCACCTACTGAAATCATCAATGAATGACACATAGTACCTTGAGCCTGAAATTGAAGGGTCCTTGCTTGGTCCTTGATGGAGAGTGTTAATATCCAAAATAACAAGTTATCCTTGATGTTAGAGCACCTCTATATAAAAAACAACTCAAAACCTCAACCAATTTTGGAAGACTAATGCCAAATTACCAAACTTTGGACTAACTGTGAAGAAACTAATTATTAAGAAAAGTCTACTACACTTAATTCACTCACTGAATCATCAAATGTCTAAAGTCTTCAATGAAACTTTACAAAAGATGTTTCTTAAAGGTTGTGCACCTTGTCCAAGTTAAACCTCTCCAAAAGATTTAGTAGATCTTGAGATTTGCTTCAAACAATGTACCTATGTCTGAAACTGTTCTTCTGTGTAGTCGACTTTGACACCTTGAATGTCTAATGCATGGTTCTCCCAAAGTAGAACTCATTCATTCAAATGCTTTTAGCCACAAGTAGGTTACCTTTCAAATTAAAGAATGAGTGATTATTTGATCAAAACGTTACACTATGGAGGGAGATCTTATCAGAACATTGACCACGAGGATTGCACCTGTTCTTGCCTTCATTTTTTCACATTTACACATGTAAATGTTCTTGTCTTCAATTCTCTCAGCCTGATTCCAATTAGAATCTCAAGTCTAGACCATAGATGCATTAACTATAGACTTAAACATCTACAAAAGGGTTTATGAAATGATCAAGCACAAAAGGAGAGATGGAGAAAAGATCGCAACTCAGATTTTTGAAGTTTTCTTCTATTCTCATGAAAACAATTGATTTGATGAATCTCATTCATTCATCACATACATTCTTCTTTTGCTCATCTATACTTGGTCTATATCTCTCTTCTCTTTATCTCGAGACTCCATACTTGTATATATAGACATATATGTACAAACTCATCACCATTACATAGGTATAAGTGAAATAATTTTAAGCTTAATGTACATGTATATACAAGTCTTCATCTTCTGACCATGCACTAAACTTCCAACCTCATATATTGATCTTTTCCTTATTCTTTGACTTCAATCTTTGTCCTAATCATCAATTGTTGATTATCCTGCACCAACAACTCTCCCTCAATCATAAATTGTGATTTTCTCCATCTTCTTTATACCTGCCATATCTTTGAACCTCTGCAACTTAGGTCCATCCAAGCTTTTGGTTAACATATCTGCAATCTGATCTTTTGTTGAAGTATGTATAACTTCAATTTCTTTATCAATCACCTTCTCTCTCAAGAAATGATATTGGATCTCAATATGTTTAGTCTTGGCATGAAATATAGGGTGAGCAGTTAGATACAATGAACTCATATTATCTCCATGAATAATGGGTGTACTCTGAGTGATGTCAAAACTCTTCATAAGAGTCTTCAACCATATAACCTCCTTTGTAGCTTCAAACATACCTTTATACTCTTCTTCCATGGATGAAAAAGCAACTGTATGTTTCTTCTTAGAACACCAAGAGATTAACTTATCTCCCACATAACATAGATACCTGTGTACCTAAGTACCGACTTAGGGACTTGTGGAGAAGGAGACTATACCTCGATTCCCCTCAAGTGCATATAGTGGGGACTCACGCTTCAATTATCAATCCAAGGAGTATCAAGACCTAGCCGAGTGTATGAAGACATGCATTCAAATAGTGGTCCATGCAAATGAAGTTTCACAAAGTACAAATAAGTATAAATCCATCACAATCAAGTTTTCAAGGTCAGCTATGGTGTCGCGACACTTGGAGCAATAGTCAACAATAAATCAAGATTTTCTCTCAGCTTGGAACTCTGATTATAGTAAATAGCAGGTTTGTTTCAAAGCTCTCAAAAAGAAGCATCCAATGGTGGTCTTTTCACTCGATTCTGACACTTTTGCTTCAAGTTATGAGCAAAATACTGAGTCGTGAGATTGACCTTCCTACACTTCAACACTTCCTACACTTCACACACAGCTTACCAACAACAAACAAGCACTTCCATGGATAGAAAATACTTCTAAGCACTCTTTCCAAGCATCACACATGCATGCAAGCTCACAAGGAAGAAGATACAGAGAGGAGAAGACACAAATTCGAAATTCTGTGCTCTTGATTCTCACAATGGCCAAAAGTCACCACAAAGAGTCGCAAACTGACTTATATACATGTGCCCTAAAAATGGTCTTTTCACACAAGAGATCGGCACTTTATTGACTAAAAAACTAATTTCCTACTAATTTACAAGGGTATTGAGAAAAATATTTATGGGTATGCATCTAGAGGACTCCTCTAGTGCATTTACATCAGAAAATATATTACAAAATGGTTATAATACAAAAATAAAGTGCCCAAATCGAAAAATTTTGGAGCCCTTCTTCTTCTCTGCATCTTTGCTCCTCTTTGCTTTGCAACACTCTCCCCCTTGACAGACTTTGCTTTGTTTTTAGTTATGTGCCTGTAGTTGCTCTGGTTCCTTATTAACTGATAAATCTTTTATAGTTGACCACTGCCAGCTCATGTGGAGGTCGTAATGATATAGTTTTACCAGTGCTCAAGGAAGTGATCATAACTCGGGCCGTGTTTCATTGGTCTTGGCCTCCCTTTTTTCTTCTTTTCACTGTTCGCAACCTGTGGAGATGGACTTCGGGCTGCTATGCATGCAAGCAATGGAAGGTATGAAGGTGTGGATCTTCAGCCTTCGATCTGGACCTTCCAAAGATCAAGAGGTTGAAGCACCTTCTTGGGGCTCAAGATCTTCCGGATATCTTCTTGCACTTCTTCATGGATACTTGTTGGCCTTGATCCGAGCTTGCCTCTTACATGCCTTCCCCTGTTGTATGCCCCTACGGGGCTTTGTGCAGAGATGGGTGTTGTGTGCCCCTGCGGGGCTTCCTACAGAGATATGTCTTCAGATATGTCATCATTAGTGAAGCTTCTTTCTTGGTTTTCTTCTTCTTTTCTTTTTGCTGGACTCTCCTTTAACACTACCCCCCTCCTGAACTATGTCGTCCCTGATAGGCTTTGGAATGTGGCAGAAGTACGTCCTCTAGACCTTTTGCTCTGTCTCGTTAAGCAGATTAGCTTCACGTATCATCAGCTGTTTCCATTGTTCAACTTTCACACCGTCATGTGGTGGCTGTCTATGGTCTGCGAAGAAGCTCAATTCATATGCCACCATTCTAGCATTCAGATTCGTTGACATCTTTAAGAAAATCTCGGAGTCAATTTCAAAAAATCCAGTAAAAAAGGCTTCTTCAAAGGTTTGCATGTATAGACTCGGCAAGAACATGAGTCTTGAATAATATGCCATGATTGTAGGACGACTAGGCATAACAGATAGATAAAAAATAAGAATATCTGTGGCTTGGTTAATGCCAATGAAATTCAAAAATGTATATTCTGCGTTTTTGAAAACTTTCAATACTGTAAGTATCATGGTGAGGATTTTATAAGTCATCTTGATAGTTAGGTCTGGTACTGTTGCATATCGAGATAGCCAAATATCAATGGATTTCACCATATAATCTTCGATTGGAAAATAATTGTGAGGTGGACTTGGAAGTAATGGGTAATTTAACCATTGTTTATTGAGCACACCAATCTTTTGCATGTCCAAAAATTCTCGTGCTTCACGGCAACTTGGTGTTGGGCAAAAAGAAGGATTTACCTGTAGTAAATATGGTGCTGCTTACCAGTGCACCCGCAAAGTAGGGTTTTTCTCCAAAAATTTTCTTCTCCATAAAGGTTGTGCGGCTTCAAATTCTTCTTGAGTGTAATTGAATGTGTTTTCTTTGAAGTGCAACTGCTCATCGGGATCCTTTTGCGTGATCCTCTTTATGTACTGCCGTGTTTGCTCTTTCAATAGCCCATATGGAATATTAAAAGGATTTATGATCTTATCCAAGTCTTTTCCTTTAATTTTGGCTTCCTCATGAATTTGACTACTTCATTTTCAAATTTTTTTGTTAACCGGGACACTAATAGTGCCCGTTCCTTCTGACCTATTTTTGCATGGGATGATCATCACACGGTGCCGCCATCTACTCTTTTATTGGAAAATGATAGATCGGTTGAGATAGAGGATGTACCTCTACCTCGTCAGTAGGATTCTTTGGTTGTGGCTCTATTGGTGTCCTGATGTTGCCTTTTTGTTCTATTTGAGCTTCCAATTGTACAATACGTTCGGCCTTTTCTTTAACTTCATGGATGGCCGTGATTATGCATCTTTGGCTGCGAGAAGCTCATTGCCAATTTTCGCTATTTGATCCGCATCTTCATTATAGATTACCAAGAGTTTTTCTTCAGTAGCTTTCAGTTGTTTCTTGAGCTCATTTGTTTCATGTATACACCTTTGTTCCCATTCTTCTTTTAGGGTTTGCTCTTGTTTCAGTAGATTTTCATATTTTGCAATCTGATCTTTCAATTCCTTTTGGTTGATCGTTGTTGTCCCTTGTTTTTCTATTGGTTGGTCGTATAACAAGGCCCTCATCAATTCTTTATTCTTGTTTCGTAAATTATCATTTTCCTCCATATATACTTTGAGCTGTGTTTCTAACAGATTTCTTCTAGTCCTCATTCTTTCTTTGTCTGCTTCACTTGCTTCATATTGTCTTTGTAGCTCCATCAGTTGCTCATGGAGTTTGTGATTCTGCTCCGTTAGTGTAGTGCATTGTCCTTTGATTTCTATTATTTCCGTTTCTTTGGCTTAAACAACTTGTTGAGCCTGGATCAGCTGTGCAGATAATTGTTCACTCATTACTTGAAATTGATTCTTTTCCCTCATGGCCTTGTCATAATCTGCGTCCGTTTCCATCATTTGTTGCTGTGTGTACATTGCTGTCTGTATCATTTGTTTTACTATTGGTTTCAACTGAGTAACATCTACATTTAACCATGTTGTCGGTATGCTAGGTTCTTCTCGTGTGGTAACATCTTTCCCTTGTGCCACATGCAATGTTGTGTTGTGGGGATGCCTAATATGAAGTTGTATCTTTGGCTCAACCTCCTTAATTATTGTCTTACCTTGTGGCGTATCATCAGGGATTTCAATCACGATTTGTTCCATATTTTGTTGTAAAAGCATTTCTTTTTCCGTGCTTGTTTGTATTTCTTCCTTTAATGGTGGCACTACATCTTTATATGTGATTGAAGCTTCCTTTATGCTCATCCCGGATTGCTCGTTCAATTGAATAAGGTGTGTTCGTTCAGTTGATGCTTCTTGATTTTGTACTTGTGATTGTTGATTATCGGGGGTGGTTTCAACCTGGTGAATCTCCATCCATTCCTCATTGTTTGTTTCTGTTCTTATGTCGGTGTCCAAGGTGTCCTTCTCATGACTAGATTTGTCATTAGAAGTTGAATCATCCAGCCCCAATTCTTTGTATCTGGCAGCTAGTGCTGGAGTATGTTCCTTGTTCTTCTGTTGCTGCACTTGTTTTGTCTGCCTATATTGATGTCCTTGGACATTGAGGTTAACTTGACCTCTCATGTACACATGAGTTTCTTCTAGTGCCGTTGAGAGGTCCCTTTTTGTGATGGGCGGTTGTGTCAGAGGAATCCCTGGTAGTACATGTGTCCACTTGGATTGTGGTGTTTCTTGCACCGGTTCATCTCTAGCGTGCTTAACCCCTCTCATTGGTTTCTTAGAACTTGTTCCCACTTCTTCTGTGGACATTACTGTTTTCTTTTTCTTCGGAATAGTAGCGGACTTCACATATTTTTCCATTTTGGTGGAGATTGGCATCAAACGTAGACATTCTTTCATCTCCAGTGCCTCATAAATTAGCAAGGTTAATGCAGAGCTTCCATTCAGGAACTTCTTCTGACTCCATTTTTTCTTAGCTTCAAATAGGCGGTCTTGGATATATGGAGTAAAATTGACTTGATTCCCGAGTTTCCTCATTGCATGGGAGAGCAATTGAACCACAATCTTCTGAGGTGCTGTATATCTGTTCATGCTGGGGAAACAAAAATGTTGATGCACTAACCGAACTAATTCTTCTATATATGTCCTGTTGATTTCTAGAAAGGTTTTCTTTTTCGCATCATGATAGTCATCTTTGACATTAGTGAGTTCATCTCGACTCCATCCAAAAGCTTTGTTGATAACTTCATGTGTGAATCGAATGGTTTCCCATGCACCTGTTTAGCACTTTAGCTTCCGGGATTGAGGGCTTATCTGCTACAGACTGGAGTGTGTTCATAACTTGTGTGCATCTTTGAAAATCTGGTAAATATATCGGAAGTCACAGAAATGCGTCAATTCCTACCCTTATCCAAACTTCTGTGATGCGTGGTAATCCCTGTATTATGGTTTGGAAATCTTGTGACATTATTGGGAAGTAGTGATCCCTATCCATAATCTTGATGGTGGCCATAAAGAGGAGATCCAACAAAGGTTGGTTTTCAAGGAACCAATGACCTCTCGCCTTAGAGATCGATTCCAAGGGAAGAAGCAGGACCTCTTCCTCTTGTGTAGCTTCAAAATTTAAAGATGCCATTTGCACTCAATACATACGAGTAATTAGTGTAAAGCTGGTAGCATGAGTTATCCTTCACTTAGCTTTCTTGAAATTGGAAACTCTCCGAGTGACTTGTGTCGTCCCTTTCTCCTGGGTGTGAGAAAGGTAGTACCTGGTATTTTTTTCTTTACACATATATATCTTTTTATATTTCTTTCTGAAAGAAAACAAAAGAGTTAGTACCTAGCCGAAGCTTTTATTATATTGTTAATTGTTTTCCTTGAGATTATTGTACAAGTGCTCTCCTATTCCCTAGGAGGAAAATGTGCTTCACTATCCAATAGAAAAAGAACTAGGTGCCGAATGCAGGGCCTTGTAATGTGGCCCTCTTATGCATGCTCGAGACTAATGCAACTCAAGATGTGTGCAAATCAGATTATTTGGTTGACGTATGTAGATTGATCGGTATTTTGGCATCCAGATCTGTTTTATTTTTTTGCGGTTGACTGTATCGCCATTGTTTCTGGTGCTTGGTGTACTTCTTAAGTTGTACTTCCGCTTTGCTAGCCCTTCGAATCCTTGAATTGTTCTTGTGTATTTCTGTTTCTACAATTTCCTGTAGTTGTCTTTTTCTTGATGTTTTGTCTTCATGTCGTACTGAGCCTTCTTGTGTATTGATATTTTCCCTTTAATGATCATCATTGGTGCACATGATTTGGGGACCCATATTTGCATTCTAGCAGGTTGAGCGGCAATCACTTTCTTTGGTATCCATACTTGAGCAATCCTTTGTGGACCTCGGAGTCCAGCTTGACTTGTGTCCTTGTATTGTGGTTGGTTCCTGTGTAAAATATAGCTCCGTTGTTGATGATATGCTGTCATGTGATCTTTTCTGATCCAAGCCTGTCTCGTGTGTGGAATGTGATAGATTCTAATGCGGGAAAGTTCATGATAATCATGCTGACTAGTCGCTCTTGTGTGCAATTCCTCACGAGGGTTTTGCTTGGAAACGATGTTAGTAGTGGGGCTCGCTAGACTAGGAGGG
Source organism: Ceratopteris richardii (assembly GCA_020310875.1). NCBI lineage: Eukaryota > Viridiplantae > Streptophyta > Polypodiopsida > Polypodiales > Pteridaceae > Ceratopteris > Ceratopteris richardii. The sequence continues at coordinate 36,953,772 of CM035434.1, read as the reverse complement.
TGCGTGAGATTGAGAATTGGTGTACTCTCACATGAAATACTTGGTGGTGAGGGTGCCCTAGTAGAGGTGAATGCACAATCATCGTCATGCATGAATAGTTGATCTCTCGGGCCTAAACACTTGGCTTTGACGGGTTGTTCTTCTAACACACTGAATACCTCACGGTGCCCTATCTTGGCTGATATGTAGCCTAAGGCTAATTGGATAGTCATTTCATATTCATACATCCAATCTTGGCCTAGCACAAGTTCTTCCAATAAATCTTGATCCTGACACACAAAGAGTTTTTGTTGCATCGTGTTATTCCCTAGGTCTAGTGACAATGTAATCTCGCCCATGCATTTAGTAACCTTCCCCCCGATTCCGATGAGATGTGCTTTGGTTGGACTTAATTGTTCTTTGAGATTCTGGGTCAAGGAAGATTTGATGCAGCTAACTGCTGCTCCTATGTCAATGAGAGCATCCACCAAGTGGTACTCTTCTGTTGCAGTGCCCAAGTTCAAATATGGTTGCTTTGTTTGATGTCCTAGGTTTTCAGATATCTTAGTAATGACTGTACATAAGATTTTGTTCGAACTTTCAGTTTGTCTTGGCTTGTGGGTGATAAGGGGCTGATTTCTTATGAATCACTAAGAATTCATTCATTAATGATTCTATTATTTCATTGATAAAGTGTGTGCCTCTATCACTTACAATTTGGATTGGCAATCCAAACCTAGTGAATATGTTCTCAAAGAGAAACTTTGCCGTAGTCCTTGCATCGTTCTTCTTGGTTGCTTTGGCCTCTACCCATTTGGTCAAATAATCCATTGCTACAATTATGTACTCGACATGGGAACATTTAGCCGATGGGCTAATAGGTCCTACAAAATCTATTCCCCATTTGGTAAACGCTCTGGCACTCATCATCGACTTCAGCGGCATCTCATCTCTTCTAATTGGATACTTCGTTCGTTGACATGTATCACATCTTTGGACGTAAGTGGCTGCATCTTGATGTAGAGTTGGCCACCACATTCCAGTAAAGAGAATCATTTTTGCAATTTTATCTGCAGAAAAGTGTTCTCCCGCGGCTTCCGTATGAGCCATCTCTAAGACCGAAATGTACTCGTCTTCATGAATGCACATTTGTAGATGATTGTCCCTTCCTCTCTTGAAGAGCTTCTTTCCTATAAGAACATAGTCCTTGCTTTGCTCTTCGAGGGCACGTTTTCTTGCTAAAGTAGCTCCTTTTGGGTACTCTTGGGTTTTCAAGAATTTTACCAGAGGCATACTCCACCGTGGTGCTATAGTAGAGTAACATAGAGTAGAATTCTCTTCTGGCCTTCTCTCTTGACAAGTGGGGCAGGTAGATACATAATTATAAATATCCCTCTGCATGGTTGGCTAGTATATGCCCAATCTCTTTAGTGTTTGCCATGTTCCATTCACACCTCGATGAGTTTTCCATTGATTTACATGTGCTTTTTGAAGCCACATCTCTTGCTCCTCTTCCTCCACACTCATAAGCAACCCACTTGGATCTTGGTGGTATAATCTTCCAGCAATGATGTGGAGATTTCTAGTCTTCCATAGCTCTTGACTTTTGTTTGTAGTGATCCTATGTTGAGGTCCATATGTGAGGATGGGGATCAACTTTTCTGCCCATTGTGGACATACTTTGAGATTGAAAAGGTAAGTATCTGGTAGATCATCTAGTACCCCTGTGGGGGGCTCTCCATGTATCATTCTCGACAGGTGATCTGCTCGGATATGCGTATTTCCCTTCTTGACTACTACTTCAAAATCAAATTCCATTAACAATAGAAACCATCGCACTAGTCGTCCTGTATTACAAGGTTTATTGACTAGGTACAGTAGGGCTTGATGATCGATGAAGAATTTGAACTTGTTTGAACTTGATCACATACACCATTCCTAAACCTTCTCACTCCATAGTGGTATAATTGCACTATGCTTGGTTTAATTGTCTACTGGCATAGGCTATAGGGTGGTCTAGCTTCCCTGTATCTGCTGGCTGTGCTAAGATGCATCCAATGGCAAATTTTGATGTGTCTACATGAATATGATCTTCCATCCAAATAAACTGAGTCAATAATGCATAAAGGGGCCTAGCAATTATGGCATACATGTGGATAAATCTACGGTAGTATCCACAATGTCCCATAAATGCTTGCACTTCCTTAGCAGTCTTTGATCTTGGCAAATCCAGAATCACTTTGATTTTCTCTTCATCCGTGGAAATTCCATTTTTAGAGACAATGTGTCCTAATATCTTCCCTTGTTGAACCATGAAGATGCATTTTTCTGGATTAAGGAAGACTCTGTACTGTCGACATTTGGCAAATATCTTTCTCAGTTCTGGGATGTGTTCCGATCGTATAGCTGAATAGGTGCATAAATCGTCTACATATACCTCCATACTCTTTCTCAAGAACTCCTTGAACACATGGCACATCAACCTTTGGAAAGTGGCTAGGGCATTGGTTAGACCAAAAGGCATAACCCTAAATGCATACACTCCCCATTTGATTGCAAAGGCTGTCTTATGTTGGTCTTCAGGAGCAATTGCCACCTGATTATACCTTGAAAAGCCATCCAAAAAACCATAGACTTCCTTTCCTGCAACCCTTTCCAAAAGATGATCAGTGATAGGTAGTGGGTAACTATCTCGTATGGTGGCGGCATTCACTTTTTTTAGATTAATGCATACCCTTAACTTGCCATTCTTTTTTGGCACGACCACTAAAGGTGATACCCATTTTGTGTGTTCGATCTCATAAATGAAGCCTGCATCCAATAGCTTATCTATCTCTTCTTTAATTTTTGCCTAATAAACATCGTTATAAGTGTATGGTCTTTGTTTGGAAGGCTTGGCTTCTGTTGTCATTGGGATTCTATGGGCACAAATAGAGGGATCTACACCTTTTAAATCCTTATATGTCCATGCAAAGACATCCCTATATTCTCTTATGAGTTGTATTAACTCTTGTTCTTCCTCTAATGAGACATCCTATCCTATAAAAGTGCATCTCTCTTCTCCTTCCTCTAGAACTACTGGTCTTTTCTTGGTCTGTTCCTTATTGTCGTATGTTATTCCAAGTCGTGCTTCCCGTTTCTCTCCTCCACCTCATATTTCTTGAAGTGTGCAGGTACCTCAAATTGGTCTTGAGGCCTGTTTTCTTCCTCTCCATTTTCCTTGTCTGGTTCATTTTCTTCTCTTTGTGTCATTCCTTGGTTTGACTTGTTAGTTAGGACACTTATTCTTTGATTTTTCACGTTTTGCTTCAATTGGTTCTTGTTCTGTTTCAATGCTCTCATAATCTTCCTTCCATTCCTTTTCAATTACTTCTCCCTCATCAGCTTCTTGGAGAACAACCATGTATAAATTTACATCATATCCTTCCTCATCAATGCATTCATTCATGGTTATCACTTCCTCATTTACACATACGTCAAGAGTGGCTAGAATCTCCATCCAACCATGGGGTTCGAATTCTTGGTCTAAAAATATTTGGGGCATGTAAGCCGGATCTTCTACAGATCTAGATACTCCCTATCTTTTCTGCCATCCTCTCTTTCTTTCTTCTTCCCTTTTAGCTGCCTGGCATATCCATAGATGAGTGTCTTCGCTCATGCATGTTTGGTTACTAGAACCTGCACTATGAATTGATAGATTGTCATCCTCCTTATGTATCCGATTCCATTGCAAGGGGGGAACATCTTGATATGTATGTATGGATATTTATTCTGGTCCTCGTTCCCTCATGCTGCAAGTATACCGCGTCTTTTCCCCAATATTGCACTACCTTGAGCTGTCTCATGAAAGGTCTTCCGAGTATCATCTCATAATTGCTAGCCTTTTCGAATTGAGAGATTGCTAAGGTGTGCTCGAATTCAACTCCGCAAGTGGTAAAGGTTACTTTTTCTAATAATCCGAGGGGTCGTTCACTGTGTCCATCTGCCATTTGAATCTTCATTCTGGTTGGTCGTAAAGCTAGTTTTCCCCATTTTTCCCAAATTTCTTTGGTTGCAATTCCTACTCCCGCTCTCGAATCTAATATGGCTTTAGTGGTATAACCCCTGTAGGTGATGGGGAGGCATGTGTTTCCTTCATCTCCCTCACTAAAATCTCCAACCTTATCGATTGGGATTTTAACTGTGGCTACTTCATCTAATATCTCATTTTTGTCTGACTTTGTCTCTAATTGACTAGTGAGCTTCTCCTTCAGTTGCGGTTTTACCTTCAAGAGTTCTTCCAACATCAGGGTACATGGTATTTTTACTTTTCTAAGATGTTGTATGATGTCTTGTTGGAGTTAGACGTCTGCAGGAGCACGCGAACATCACAAGGAAGAAGAAGAAGCTTGGAGCACAAACACACAATACTGAATGTATTACTAGAGAATATACAAAGATGAGTAGCCCATTAGGGCAATAGGCGTATATACAAGCCGGGGGGAAAAAAACCTCCTAAAGAGGGAAAAAAGTGCCCTGACGGTCCTAGTGTGTTCACACACATCACTACCTAAATATATCAACAAATCCCCCCTAGGAGTGATGCGGTGAACAAGGAGCTGGCACTCATGTATAAGGAAGTGCCAAGCTATGTGGAAATCATTCCACAAAAGGAAGTAAGCCCAAAGCTTTGCGGAAAGCTTCAAACTTCTCCCTAGGCAGAGCCTTCGTGAAAAGGTCTGCAATGTTCTCCTGCGTGGGCACATATGCCAAGCTGATCTCCCCAGTAGAGAACCTCTCCCTGACATAGTGATAATGCACCTCAATGTGCTTAGTGCGAGCATGGAACACAGGGTTCCTCGCAACTGCCAATGCGCTCTGACTGTCAGTGAAGATGGTGGTGGCAGAAGACTGGCCAACACCCAAATCAGCCATAAGGCGTCTGAGCCACACACACTCAACAGTCGCTGTAAAAGCTGCCCTATACTCAACCTCACAACTGGAAGTGGCCACAGTAGGCTGCTTCTTGCTCAACCAAGATATACATGAGCTACCAAGCATGAAGCAAAAAACACTGGTGGACACACGAGTGTCATAGCAACCAGCCCAATCTGAGTCAGAAAAAGCATGCAAATCTGGCGGTAGTGATCCCCCCTTGGAATAAAACAACCCAAGTAGCCGAGTACCACTCAAGTAGTGAAAGATGTGCTTAACCGCCTTCCAATGCGTGACTCCTGGGCAATGCATAAACCTGCTCATCTGTGAGACAGCAAACTGAATATCTGGCCTAGTAATGCATAAGTAAATCAAGCATCCAACAGCCTGCTGATAGAGAATAGCATCAAATGCATCTCCAGCATCATGAAGACTCAATCGTAAACCTGTCTCCATAGGAATGGCAATAGGCTTACAGTCTTCAAGGCCAAAACACTGCAATAATGTGTCAATATATTTCGTTTGACACAAAGCCATTCCACCATCAACTTGCATAAATTGAATGCCCAAATAGTGATGCAAATGCCCCGAATTAGACATCTCAAATGAGGCATGCAAATCAGCCTTGAAATCAGCAATATGCTTCTCAATAGGACCAATGAGCAGCATGTCATCAACATAGACAACAATGATAAGAAGGACATCATTAGCACGCTTAACATATAAGGTGCTTTTAGTTGGACTCTTCACAAAACCATGTGCAACCAGATAGGCATGTATCTTCTCATACCAAGCACGTGGTGCTTGCTTTAAACCATATAATGCCTTCTTTAACCTGCACACCTGGTTTTCATGCCCTTTCTGCACAAAGCCACAGGGCTGAAAAACATACACTTCTTCATGCAAGTCACCATTCAGAAATGCCGTTTTAATGTCCAACTGATGTACATTCCAACCATGATGGGCTGCAAGTGCACAAATGCTCCGAACAGTAGTCATACGACATGTAGGTTCAAAGGTCTCATCAAAATCAATGCCTCTTTCTTGTGCATAACCCTTTGCAACAAGCCTAGCCTTATACCTATCAACTGTACCATCAGGTTTACGCTTTAGCTTGTATACCCACTTAGTGCCAATGGCCTTCTTGCCAGGAGGCAAGTCACATAAAGACCATGTACCATTCTTCATTATAGCATCATATTCAGATTGCATGGTAGCCATCCAATTTTTTGAATTCTGTGCTTCATCAAAAGAAACAGGCTCATTCTCATCACAGAGACTAGACGCAGCCATAGCATAGCAATCTGATGCAAAGGAGGCACTATGAGAGCCTGAACGAGTACGATATGACAAAGGTGCATCTAATTTGCTGTCACGCAAAGTCTGCACCAGCCATTTTGGCATAGTTTTTGCCTGTTCAATATCAGGTCTCTCATCAACAAGTGCATCATGTAAATCTACATCAGAAATAGAATGATCTGCATCATCATATGGAACCTGCAAAGGCTGAGAAGTTGCCTCATTAGGACCAGCACTAGACTGTCCACCTGAAAAAGAGGCATCAACGTATCATACATGTCTTTGGAGCTAACAGATGTCTCCTTAGTACATGAAAGCAATCGCTGAATAGCATTTTCCACAAAGACAACATCACGGCTAACCAAAATGCGTTTAGTCTGTGGATGATACAGACGATAGCCTTTACTTTCAAAACTGTACCCAACAAAAATACATTTTACTACCCTATCATCCAATTTTCTGCGATGTTGTTCAGGCACTAATGCATATGCCAAACAACCGAAAACATGCAGATGAGCAACAGATGGCTTGCAGTCATGCCAAGCCTCATATGGAGTGATAGACTGTAGCGCTTTAGTGGGACACCTGTTCAGTACATATGCTGCACACATGACAGCCTCAAGCTAGAAACTATGTGGTAAAGCCTGACTCTTGACCACACCTCGCCATCTCCATGAGTGACCTGTTCTTTCGTTCAACAACTCCATTTTGTTGAGGTGTATACGCCACTGTACACTGGTGTTTTATCCCACGTTCAGCCAGAAATGCATTAAAATCAGAAGACATATATTCCCCCCCTCGATCAGAACGGAGGGTGCCCATTTTACATGCTGACAGATTTTCAGCCAAAACCAAAAACTTTTTAAAGTACATGAACACTTTGGACTTTGCTTTGAGTGGATATACCCATGCATGCCTGGAAAAATCATCAATGAAAGTCACAAAGTAAAGGTAATTCCCAAAAGAGGGTATCTGCATAGGACCACAGACATCACTATGTACAAGCTACAATTTCTGCGTAGCCCGAACTGAACCATCTTTTGGAAAGGAGGAACGCTGCATTTTGCCCAAAATACAGGCTTCACATACATGTTTTCCAGGTGCCTCAAGTCTGGGCAAGGAAGACGCCATATCAGATTTCTGCAGGCGTAGCAAACTAGCAAAATTCAGATGACCAAAGCGTGCATGCAAAAGCTTTGCATCTGACATAGCCTGAGAATCATGAACTACACATGCCGAATCATTCACAGATCTTTCATAGTCTATGAGCTTATACAACCCACGACATAAAATGCCAGAAGCAATAATCACATCGCCATTTGATAGATCATGAACTGTACACCTGTCATCAACGAATTTCACAACCAAGCCAGACTTGGCTAATGCAAAAACTGATAACAGATTCTTCTTCATCCCTGACTCAAATAAGGCATCTGACAAGGTGAAAGAACTACTATCAGTAGTAGTCAGAATGATCTTACCAACTCCCATAACAGGATAAGAGGAGTTGTTGGCGCATGTGACAGTATTCCCTGTAGGGGCAGGCTCGAGTGAAGAGAAGAAACTGCGCTGCGAGGTAATATGTTTGGTCGCCCCACTGTCAAAGTACCAAACATCTGAGTCCACTGCGAACATGCACAGATCATGAGAAGATGGGTCAAAACTGCAAACAGTAGTAAACGCCCATTCTTCTTCCTGCACAAGATTAGCAGACTCTGTTTTGGTGTAGAGGCTTCTGCAACAACCATTCCAGCCTCCTTTTTCTTTGCCTCTTTTGTAGCCAGTTTTGGACAGTTCTTTATGATATGATCATTCCCTTTACAGTACTTGCAAAACAAATTTTGCTTTTCTGATTTCTTCTCATCTTTATCCTGGTTCTTCGAATGTGCAGCATTTGCAGATTTCTGCTTACTAGTAGAAGAGCTCCATTTTCCTTTGCCCTTCTGACTAGCCAGGAAAGCTTGATCTGCAACACGCATAATGGACCTGTTCTGTCTGGACTGATCTTCTTGGAACAGAACAGAGACTAACTCCTCAAATGATAAGGCATTCGGATTGCCTTTCATCATCAACCGACGAGTAGAAGCAAAACTCTGATATGGATCAGGAAGACCATTCAGAACGGTCTGCACAAGTGAGCTATCTTGTATAACCTCATCAACAAAAATCAACTGTTCCTTCAAATCTTTGATCTTTGTTAGGAAACTGTCCATAGAATCACCTTCATTCATGTGCTCACTCTCCAACTGTTTTCGGAGGTAAGCAACACAAGCCTCATTCCTAGCTTGGTACAATGTGGTAAGTGTATCCCAAACATCCCTAGCTCTTCTGCAAGAGCGAATATGAGGAATAACGGCACGTTTGACAGACAAAGCTATCAACACATGTGCCTAGGCATCTTTGCCATCCCAACGAATTTGCTCTATAGTAGGTGCAACAGAAATAGCAGCACGAACAGGAATCTGCGGAATATCATCTTCGACACCATCTTCATCAGCTCCAACACCTGTATTTGTAGTACCTGTCGTTAGAGGTGTAAGAGGACGTCTTTCAACACCCTGCACAATGTTCCACAATCCTTTTGCAACCAAAACATGTCGCATCATATAAGCCCATAATGGGTAGTTGGTACCATCCAACTTATCCTCAACAGCCAACATACGGAATACATCACTGCTTTCAGCCATGGCCGGTGACTAAAATACCTTGATGTAGAAAATTGACTGTATCTCAAAAAGTTGAACAAAACTGCCCAGACGAGTTCTGCTAGACCTGTAGTAGACTTCAAGACACTTAAACTGACGAAAAGAAACTGGTATATACCTTTGGCACAAAAAGACGAAATAGCCTGCACAAGCGCTGTGATAGTGCCTTCGGAGGCCGAAACGAGCTCAGATCGCAATTTTGGCACCACATAGCGAAGCTGTTTTGATCTCGGAAACACGCTGAGTATGCTCACCAAACTTCGTGCGATTCTGAGACTGCAAACGAAGGAGTGTCGACGGCACCCTAGATGAAGCGACGACCTGCTCTGATACCAATTGTTGGAGTTAGACGTCTGCAGGAGCACGCGAACAACACAAGGAAGAAGAAGAAGCTTGGAGCACAAACACACAATACTGAATGTATTACTAGAGAATGTACAAAGATAAGTAGCCCATTAGGGCAATAGGCGTATATACAAGCCGGGGGAAAAAGAACCTCCTAAAGAGGAAAAAAAGTGCCCCGGGCGGTCCTAGTGTGTTCACACACATCACTACCTAAATATATCAACATGTGTGAGGTTTGAATCGATGGATTCTACTCCTTTCTCCTCATTGATGGAATACAATTTAATTCACACTTATGTTCGTATTCTCCCATAAAGTTTGGCAAAGCCTTCACACTATCTTCACCATCTTTGCTATCGTCAAGTTGCAATAAACCCTCTAAGTTTAACCCATGCATTGAAGCTTCATACTCACGTTCCACTTCTAATTCCTCAAAGGGAGGTTCAATTCCTTCTGTTTTCTTCCATCTATCTTCTTGGACTCTTGCCCATAAATCTCTAGGCCATTCCTCGTCCACTTTAGGGATAATGGATCCTTCTCTTTTATTCTCGCAGTAATTTTTACCATAGGCCTCGTCTTCCTTTCCTTGCTTGGGGTCATTAGGTGTGACATACTCTTGAAAATCATTTTCGGGAATTCTTGAGTTGGGTAGTGGCTGAAGAGAATTTTCTAGGGTCTGTTGAGCCACTTCAATTAATTTTTGGCATATCTTCAATCTAATTTCTTTCTCTAAATCACCTCTTGGATATTCCCTTTCGTGTTGCTCAATGGTTGGTCCTGCTTTTATTCGTGCCTAATATGTCTCAATCCACATGGCTAACTCTTCTGGCATAGGGTCGGCCAGAATTGATCCTGCCTCTTGTTTTCTATGCTTTTCTATTTTATTATTTCCCTCAAGTTCTTGTTTTTCTTCTTGGCCTTGTTCATTATTCTCATTCTCCATCTTTTGTTGCAGTTTCTTTTCTTTCATCCTTTCTCTATGATTCTTCCATCTTTGGGTCTGTTTACTTTTAATACTTTTCCCCGATTCTTCAGAATCTGCAATTACTTGAGGTGTGGGTATGTTCAATTCTTTGTTGGCGTGATCATTCTCTCTTGTTTTTTCTGAGGTCTCTCTCGCTTTAGCCCTCGTTATGCTTTCAGTGGTATAGTGTACTCCTTATCACTCCCCGATGACTCTATCACTTCTATCACATTGATCTGCACATTGGAGTTAACTTTGTTGGGGTTCTTGGGGCAATGTCAAAAAAGATGTTCTTTACCACAATCACTAGAATATCCTTCCCAAATTTGCTACGGTGGTGGTGGGTTAGGTAATGTACATTCTCTGATAAAGTGATCTCCTCCGCATCTATAACATGGTCCTCTAGGTGCAGGTGGTCTATTCATTGGTCAGGAGGGTATGGGTGCTCTGGGAGCTGTGTACATTAATGACACATAGTCCTGCTCATATCCATAAGAGCTATCAGGTCCCTCAGAACCATAAGTATATGGCTCGTAAGATTGTCAGTACTCAACTATAGTGTCCTCATATGTGGAATAATTTCCTTGACTAGGGTCATAAGATGGGTCATAAGCCTCAATACTAGCCAATGGAGTGGCTGGGACTATCGCTCTTTCTGTGTTCTCTTCAAGTTGTGCCATTTTCCTTGGGACAACATTCTGGGGGTGTGGTGGTTGTTGCCCTAGCACGGGTTCTGGTTGAGTGTACCCTTGGTAAGTGTAAGGTCGCGGTGTTGGTGCTTGCTGTTGATATGTGGGATATCTAAAGGCTTCTCCTCCTTGATATCTCTAGGGGTATCCATAAGGCCTCATGGGTGGTTGTATCGGTCTTGATTACCGATTGTAAGGACAGTTCTTTGTGCTGTGGTTTGTGTACCTTTGTTCTATGCTAGAATAATGCGTAGGGCCCTGGATGGGTGGCCTATTGTAAGCATAAGCAGGTGGTGGGACTACTCCCCTATTGCACATGTGAGAAGGATGGTCACCTCACAGTGCACACATCTTCTAAGCATGGGTACTCTCATAGGATTGCTTGGGTAGTTTTTCTATCCTTGAACATTCAGCTTCTTAGCCACTAAATCGGCTAATTCTTCTACATTGTTCCTGGGATTTGACGTGCTACTGATACTATCCTCACTTTTCACACTGCCTTGGGATATCTTCAAGTCTTTTGCCAGATTGTCCTCTAGGTCAATACACTCTTTCATACACTCTTGTAAATTTTGGACTCTCTTAACATATACTAATGATCTCAATGATCCATTTACTAATCCTTCCAAAAACAATGAAACCATTTTGTTTTGAGTGGGTCTCTCCTCAACAAGGCATCTATCCACCCACGTATTGCTTGAATCGTCTTGCTGCCAATCTTACCGATTCTGTCGGATCCTGTTTAAAACTATGGATTAATGATGAAGAGTTGTTTTTGATTCCCGACTTAGTGAATTCTTCAATCAATTCTTGATGAACTTGTTCCATGTTTTGGAAGTTATTCGGATCTAAGGGTTGAAACCAAGCTAAGGCTGTATAATGATTCATATTGGATCAAAACGTCTTCCACTTGTTCGGCACTGATCACTTGCTTGAATTCAGCTATATGGTTGTATGGTTCACTAGAGCCATTGTAGTGGCTTCTCATGCATTTAGCAACTTGGATGGGTCTCAATCTTCTTCCGGGTTCACGTGGTCTTGGCATTATAGGGAAAACTAGTCGTCCGATTGGTGTACCTTCTTCTCGTCCTATTGGTGGTCTCTCATGAACAAGGATTCTATTTCTTGGTTCTACATTTGTAGGAGGTCGATAGTTAGGATTATTGCCGGGTATGGCAATCTGCACATGGGGTCTAACTGGAATCTTCGCTTGTTGTGTCTATCCTGAATGCTGATAAGAAGTATCCTGCTGAGTCCCATGGGGTTTTTGCAAAGTTGTGGCTTGATCCCTAGGTGGGAAGACTGGAATGTTCTGATATTTCAGCCTCGCTCTTTCTAATTCGGTTAAAGCCAGTATCTTCTCTAATTTTTGTCCAAGTACGTAATAAGAGTGGGGAGTTCAGGGTCTCGTAACTCGTAAATGGTAGCTCGATTGGTAGCCTCTTCCCACAATGAAGAGTTGGTTTTAAGTAGATACTCCACTCCGTTGACCAGATAGACATCCATCAGGGAATCGTCTTGGGGAATTAGGTCCCCTCTCCAAACCTGCGTTACAATGGACTTCCCTCTAGGGGTAGATACCTGTTCCGCATGCCCTTCTTCGTTAAGGTTGTGGGTATTGCCCTCTTCCCGTTGTTCGTTGATGTTTTTAGGGTGCTCTGTGATAGCATACAAAATCTCTCTTTTGTCCATATAGAATCCTCCTACATACTTAACAGCAGGCCTAGGCATGATGTAAGCATCTGCAGCTTTCTTCAGCCTAGCCACTGATATGTTTAGTCCATCTAAGTAAATGGGTAACCCATGTTGATTGGTGCTCACATATTCTAAGGATGTTCGATACTCTCCCTCAATAATTGACATCATGCCAACTATTGGTACAAAATTCTGCATGTCCTCTGAGGCCATAAGGATTTCCTCCTCAGACTCACTCGAGGTTTTAGAGTAATGCGAATGAATACTCGGTTCTGCTACACGTCCCACAAAAGAGATTAAACTTCTTCGGCTTCCTAAGATTCTTCCTGATCTTGGCTCATTCACTCAAGAGCTCTAATTGAGTTTTGACAACTTCCAGCTCCCAATGCTCTTTGCTGAATCTCAGAGTTGTGTGAAATATTTGGTTGAGTGGGAATTTCCCACTCAAGTATCTAAAAATCTCCTTGCATGACACTTGACATTGGATCAACAGACGACACTCAACATTGGACAAATATCGTAATTCAGGTCTCCATGGCACTCGACATCAACCAAATATTGCGATAGCAGGTCCACGATATTTGACACTTGTAGAATCACGACACACGACACTTGTTAAATGTCACGAAGCAAGTCCCACGATATTCGACACTTGACGAATGTTGCGAAGAAGGTCCCATGATATTTGACACTTGATGAATGTCGCAAAGAAAATCCCACGATATTTGACACTTGATGAATGTCGCAAAGAAAATCCCACGATATTCCACACTTGATGAATGTCGCAAAGAAAATCCCACGATATTTGACACTTGACGAATGTCGCAAAGAAAATCCCACGATATTCGACACTTGATGAATGTCGCAAAGAAAATCCCATGATATTTCACAGTTGATGAATGTCATAAAGAAAATCCCACGATATTCGACGAGGTTAAATACCACAACACTCAACCACAGGAGATCATGACATCTAAATGTCGCGACACTCAATCGTGGGAGAAAACGACACTTGCAATTTTTCAGATTTTAACAAGTAAATTTGAGTTTCAAATTAATGTGGGTGATCCTAGAGCTTGTCTCAACTCTCTCAAGTGCCTGAATCAAGAAAAAAAACTCCTCAATCCTTGGATAGCCGCTCATGACATCTATTTCACGCCATTTCTTCTTCCATTGATTGAAATTGAAAAGATTTTTTCACAAGGATGGGATGTGCTCACCTCCCTAGGGTTCAGGAGCCCCTTTTCCACTTCTGCTCATGTTGCATTTGCTCCACGCACCCCGTTTTCTTTCTCACGACATTCGGGCTCTCTTCCTCTCTCGATACTTGCTAGAGAACAAGTAAATCGAAAAAGACTTATGTTCTGGCTTTTATACTTATGAGAAGTTCCTCATTAAACAAAAAAAAGGCTGAAGGAACAAACTTGACAACTAACCCTATCTTCCTATCCTACTCATTCATCTACCTACTCTAATTCCTCTCTCTACTCACTTCCCTAAATTATCAACTCACTACACACACTCCAAAAGTGAGAAGTAGTAAGTGCGAATGAGAGTGACTTACCAAAGAAGAGAATTTCATAACTCCTCTACTCACTTTGATGCTAAGAGCTATTCACCATCACACGAATGCCTCGGTTTGATTCGACTCTCCCCGGAAACTGTGCCAAAAATGTGTGTACCTAAGTATCGACTTAGGGACTTGTGGAGAAGGAGACTATACCTCAATCCCCTCAAGTGCATATAGTGGGGACTCATGCTTTAATTATCAATCCAAGGAGTATCAAGACCTAGCCGAGTGTATGAAGACATGCATTCAAATAGTGGTCCATGCAAATGAAGTTTCACAAAGTTCAAATAAGTATAAATCCATCACAATCAAGTTTTCAAGGTCAGCTATGGTGTCGCGACACTTGGAATAGTAGTCAATAGTAAATCAAGCTTTTTTCTCAGCTTCGAACTCTGAATATAGCGAATAGCATGTTCATTTCAAAGCTCTTAAGAAGACGCATCCAATGGTTGGCTTTTCACTCGATTCTGATGCTTTTGCTTCAGGTTATGAGCAAAATACTGAGTCACAGGATTGATCTTCCTACACTTCAGCACTTCCTACACTTCACACACACCTTACCAACAACAAACAAGCACTTCCATGGATAGACAATACTTCTAAGCACTCTTTCCAAGCATCACACATGCATGCAAGCTCACAAGGAAGAAGATACAGAGAGGAGAAGACACAAATTCGAAATTCTGTGCTCTTGATTCTCACAATGGCCAAAAGTCACCACAAAGAGTCACAAAGTGACTTATATACATGTGCCCTAAAAATGGTCCTTTCACACAAGAGACCAGCACTTTATTGACTAAAAAGCTAATTTCCTACTAATTTACAAGGGCATTGAGAAAACGTTTTATGGGTATGCATCTAGAGAACTCCTCTAGTGCATTTACATCAGAAAAATATATTATAAAATGGTTATAATACAAAAATAAAGTGTCCAAATCGGAAAATTTTGGGGCCCTTCTTCTTCTCTGCATCTTTTCTCCTCTTTGCTCTACAACAATACCCATAGGTTGATCTCCTATCATCAGGATTACCTTCCTGTTGCCAGTCAAGGTCACGCACAAGCATGGAAGCGCATCAATGAATTGGACACACAAGAAGAAGGAGCATGTAGGGAGCTCCAAGAAGCACATGTCAAATTTTCAGAAGAAATCCCTATAAATATAGTGACTTTTATCACTAAAAACCATTGTAAATACCATTTTCTATTTTTACAACTCCATTTTGTTCAAGCCGAGGAGTCCTTGAGCTTGAGGAGTATTAGAAGTATCATCCTACCAATTTTCATAATTTTTAGATTCCGTTTGAGCCCCCAAATAAGCCCTAGAACCTAATTTTTAACTAGGCCGGACACTAAGTCTGGACAGGGCCAAAACTAGTAAAAAAACTATAAAAGGGGCTCAGGAGCTCATTTTTGAGGTTGGCTTGTTGTAGATTTCAGCTTTGTAAGAGTTCTTTTGTAATTGAAGTCCTTCCATTGTTCCATTCTTTGCTCTTACCTTGTGCGTGCGTGTGTGTGTATGTGTGTGCATGCTTGTGTGCTTTCAATCACGCACTATGCCGTCACTTGCTCTTGGTCTTCATACCGGTACTCACATCTCCACGGATTGACATTTATGAGGTGAAGCTCCTCACGTTGGTACTTGCCATTGTGCTAGAGTGACACAAAATTTGGCACCGTTGCGGGAGAGAGAGCTTGGAGGATGAGGGTGTGATAGTAAGACATAGACTAGAGACGTTGGAAGGTAAAAAATCACCATTTTCAGTTCAGTTTCTGAGTTTTCCTTCTTCTTCATCATCATCATCATCACCATCTTCTCCCATCTTCATATTCTCTAATTTTTTCCATTTTCGGCTGTACATTCACCTCGTTTTTCACTTGTGACTATGAGAAAGAAGCACTGAGGATGTTCAGAACTAAAACGCTGGAGAAATTGCCTTGAAATCCACATAAAACATCAAAAAATTGAGCGACAGTATCGCAGAGTGACAAGAGCTGCGTCTAGTATCGCGAGTGTCGTATCGTGACTTTGAAGGGAGACTTTGCACCTACAGGCACATAGGAGTGACAAGGAGAACCTAAGGTACACATATCTACAAAAATTTTTGAATTTAGTTATCAAAATCTCCAAGTATCGTGTCCGGTTGAGTTTTGGTATCACGATACCAGAATTCCCGAGTATCGTGATACTTGTCGAGGTATCGTATCGTGCACGCCCACTTGAGGTATCGCGATACCATTCTGGTATCGTATCGTCAAGTGCTGGTATCGCGATCGCGGTCGCCTAGGTGGTATCGTATCGCAGCGGTCACGGTATCGTATCGTCGATCGAGTGGTATCGTATCGCCTCCTGTTTTGGTATCGTATCGTCCATAGAACCAGTATCGTATCGTGAGAACTCCAGTATGGTATCGTGTAAATTTTTGGTATCGTATCGCGAGCAATCCAATATCGTATCGCTTCGTGCAAGTCAGAGGTATCGTATCGTGACCATTTCCAGTATCGTATCGTGTGGATAGCAGTATCGTATCGTGGAAATTGGTATCGCGATCGTAGCCTCCTTGGTGGTATCGTATCATCTAAAGGTGGTATCGTGTAAAACAAAGGTATCGTATCGTGAAAATCTGGTATCGTATCACCTGTCCTGAGGTACTCCCAGAGAGATCCTATTTCCCTGTTTTAAACCTCAGAACCCTGAACTGGCACAACTTTCTCATATGAAATCGGTTCAGAGTGATTTTGGGTCCGTTCAGAGTGATTTTGAGTTGACCTTCAGGTTGGACTAGGAACCAAGGGGTTCCACAAGATTTTGAGCAGTTCAAAGGACAATTTTGGACTTGTAGACAAGGCTTATGAACCTAAGATCAAGTGGACACTTAGGAAGAGAGAGATAAAGTACCAAATCATCTAAGGCTAGTGTCAACCACACAACCAAGTCAAGGACTCACAACTCAGTGGTTAGCACTACGTGCTGAGTTCACAGACAAGTGAGTCAGAAATGTCATTCAACTAGGAGAGACTCTTGGCTTCTGAGGACATGCATAGTTCAGTACCTATGGAAGATTTTATGTCTAGTGTGGAAGGGGAATATCGGATGTCTCTTCAATACATATCCACTAATTTGCAAGGAATACCCATCTACCTCGATGGTCTACACAGGTCAGTAGCAAGAATGATAAACACTACAGAATCTAAAATAGTTCCAAGACCAGTTGTCAAGTACGAAGATGGAATTTACATGGACAAAATGGGCGAGATCTATGTAGTAACCGAAAACCCTGATCAAATTACTGATAGAGGAGAGTTAGAGGGACAAGGAACTTTTGGGAGAACCAATAGTGGAAATACGGTGACTACCCCTAGAGGAAAGTCAGTAATGACTCAAGTATTGCAAGCAGACAAGATACCCCAAGATGACTATCTGATGGAGGTGTACTTAGTCCATGGGTCTGACCTAATCCTACAAACTGATTCATTGATACAAGGAGAAAACATCAGCCCAATCACTCTATATGAGTTCAGGGATCTGGAAAATCCATCTAGAGTTACATATCTAGACCAAAATCAAAGGAGATATTGGCCTGTAGATGAAGCAAAGAGGGCTAGATTAAAGTACATGGATCTGCCTAGATTCCCTCCCCAAGATCAGGTAGCTACCTCAAAAAACCCTTTCTAGACCCAACAAAGAACAGAAATGGTAAATATG
Organism: Ceratopteris richardii; assembly: GCA_020310875.1. NCBI lineage: Eukaryota > Viridiplantae > Streptophyta > Polypodiopsida > Polypodiales > Pteridaceae > Ceratopteris > Ceratopteris richardii. Next base: position 36,935,908 of record CM035434.1, on the reverse strand, counting down.
AATAGACCTACCTTTAGGACAGAACCGCCCCAAGGTGTCCCCATCATAATTCAATCCCCAAAGCTCGACAGAAGACTGAGACCAATCCAACTTGCCAAATATATGCGAAATCGTTACGATGGCACAAGAGAGCCTTATGACCACATTGTAGAATTCAAGCAGGTGTTGCGAGCGGAGCAAGTGGATGACTTTTTCGTGTAGTATGAATCCTTCGGGATAACTCTCACGGGAATAGCCTTAACTTGGTTTCAATCCTTGGATCCAAATTGCTTTGACCATATCGAACAATTCTTCCAAGAATTTATTTGGGAATTCACTAAGCGAGGGATCAAGCACAATTCCTCATCCTTACTACATAGTTTCAAACAAGCTCCTAATGAGATAGAAAAAATGTAGCATGAAGATTTAATCAATACGTAACCCGATGCCCTATGACAGAGAGACCTTCTCAGCAAAAAATGATATCCCTATTTTTAGAAGGTCTAACAAATGGAACATTGAGAGTTTTAGTGTACGTGAAATGATTGCAAACCCTGAGTGAGTGTCTTCAAGAGTGCATAGATTTGGAGGACAACTTAGCTGAGGATCTCAAAATCACACAAGATCCTACCAAAACAGAGGATACAAGGAGCAATGAGACTTCTAGTTCAAATTATGTGGAGGAAGTGGCAACGTTAGTGGCCAAGAAATTAGGAGTACAAGGACAAAGGAACTACCAAAACTCCTTGAGAGTGCCAATGTTAGGAAGTTGCACATTTGCGGTGGAGATCATCCATCTCATGTCTGCACCGGAGAAGGATTAGGGTTATCACAACCTTACCCTTACGATAGACAACCAACTCAGGAGCCTAACATGTACTCTTATAGCGAGCAGAAGTACCCCAACTACAACACTGAAAAGTATCCAATGAATAGACAACCACGACCATTTGTACCACCCCAATGTAGACCATACGGGTACCCTCTTAGAGAAGAAGGCGGAGAAGTTCCTAGGTATAATCCATGTCCAGGACTACGAGGAGAAACTAGACCATATGAACATGGAACATATAGCCAACCTCAACCTATACCAGGAGAACAACCACCCCACCCACTAGCTTCGACACAAGGGCAGAACATTACAATACAAGTCGTTTGTCTTGAGTGTGGCAAAGAACAACTCCTAAGAGATTGTCCCGGACATCCCTCTAGTGCATCAAAGGTTACACCCATTAATGTAGTAGGCTTAGTAGGGGATTCAAGCTCTAGTAGCGATAATGTGGCTCCTATACATGTAGTTACTAGGGCACAAGCCTTACAACAAGCTAAACTAGCTGAGCAATAAGAGCCAAGTGAGTCAGGAGAGCCTAGTAAGAGAAAAACAAGAACATGGAAGGATACTAGAGAGAAGGCCAATCGTAAGTGGAGCAAAAAGTTATCCGAACTAGAAGAAATCCTGAGAGATGCAAAAACAAGAATAGAAGATATTGCCTCTCAAAGCCCCTCGCATGTCACAACTCCATCCACACCTCATCATTCCCCACCTCATCCCCACCCACCAAACACTATAAATAAACCACAACTAGGATCTGTTCTTGCAGATCCAATCCCAGAAGACTTGGACATGATGTTCAAGGCATACTAGGCTCGACTTCAAGAAGGGCCAACACCTGCAAACCTAGACAAGAGCTACCCTAGAGCAGATTTAGAGATTGAATAGACAAAAATGTGCATAAAAATGGTGGAACTAGCTCAAGCTATGTTCGAGGCCAATCAATCGTTCAATCAGATAAATGCTATTACACCCGGTTTGCTCTTCTAGGGCTTAGTAGATAGATTAGAGTAGTTGGTAAACAAACCGTAAGTTTCTTTACCTCCACAAGCTCAACCAACTGTTGAAAGAGAAAGCTCACCACCAAAGAAAGTCTATGTTCCTGACTCCATAGATGAGGGAGAACCTCTTTCAATTCAACAGCACACTCAAAAGTTCTTGCGGGAAATACAAGAAGAGAAATGCACCAAGGAGAAGGATAATCCCCCTCCTATTCTTGAGATTGATGACCTTCATGGTCAATTTCCACAAGACATTCCATCTATTTATGGAGACCAAGTAGGGCAACAAAGAGAAGAAAGGTCAAAATTTGAATCCAAATCTATACAAGAGTTGTCACAGTTCACAGGCCCATGGGAATCTGAATCTCTTCACATCAGAGCTCCTACAATATTGGTAAGAAATGAAGACTCAATGGTTCCAAGAAACACTGATGCCGTGAAGAACACTAAGGTTCAATGTCATCTCACTGTAGAAGAGCTGCTCAAAGCAAAACCAGAGCTATGGAATCATGTGAAGGATCAAGTTCCAGAACTCGATTCCAATATGCCCAAAGCAGGCTCTAAGTAGAAAGTTCCAGAGATACCTATAGACAAAATAGGGGACATGAGCAAAGGTGAAGAAGGTAATACTTATCTTCCGATCACCTAGCAAGGTTACACAACCAAAGCGATCATATATTCCTGTCTTGGGGTTGCTATTGCGACCACCTCCGTGTGGAAGCAATGGGGTAAACCTGCATTAAGACCAACTAGAATGAAGCTCCAGATGGCTGACTGCCATGTGGAAAGAACTCTAGGATTGCTAAGACCTCTAGGATTGCTAGGATACTCATTTGTGGATGTGTAAGGTCGGAAAGGAAGAGGAAAAATGCTTAAAGGCAAGAGAAAAAGGAACTTCCCCAGGAGATAGACTAGTTACAGACCCAGCCTACACACCGATGGTCTTTCCAGATGAGGAATTTGAGCCTCATGGTTGGGCAAAAATCTTAGCCACCATGGACATTGCTATCAATGAAGAACAGTGGACATCTCATTGTGATGAGGAGGGTTATGACATTTCAGTGTTCATGTGTTAGCCCCTACTAGAAGAATGTGACCCTAGTGACTTCATAGAAGAAGAAGAGAACAAAGACGATCTAGAGTCCATTGTAATGGATAGTTGCTTTGACTCAGAGAAGCACTATCTAGAAGATATAGGAGTAATTACCCAAAAGGAAGAATAACCTCTCACAAGCATTAAAACTGTCAATTCAAAGGATGGAAGTGAAGGAGGACAAAAGAAAAAAAAAAAGAAAAGCTATGAAACAAGAAGAGAAAGAATCATTGTTCGAAGTACCAGAAAATTTCAAGAAATATGAAGTTGAAGACCGAAAAATTTTGGTACGAATGCCTAAGAGAGACGCCACCACAGGAGAAGCATATGATAACAAAGAAAAGACCAAAAAAATCGTAGTCACCATCAAAGAGAACGAAGAGAGATGTACGTACATAGGAGGTGACCTAAGTCAAGAAGAGGAAGTAGAGTTGGCAGCCTTATTAAGGGAATATAGGGACGTGTTTGCGTGGCACTATAGAGATTTGAAGGGAGTAGATCCAAAAATTTTCTCTCATATGATCCCCATGACCGCTGATGCCAAGCCCACCAAACAAAAGCCCTACACATATAATGACACTTATGCAGCTAAAATCAAAGAAGAAATTGATAGGCTAATTGAAGCTGGATTTATCTATGAGATTGAGCATATTGAATGGGTGTCCCCCGTTGTAGTGGTGCCTAAGAAGAACGGGAAGTTACGTGTGTGTATTAACCTTAAAAAAGGTAATGCCGCTACGGTTAGAGATAGTTATCCGCTTCCAATCATTGATCATTTATTGGAGCGTGTTGCAGGCAAGGAAGTTTATAGCTTCCTTGATGGATTTTCAGGCTAGAACCAAGTAGCCATTGCCACTGAAGATCAACACAAAATAGCATTTGCCATAGAGTCGAGAGTCTTTGCATTTCGTGTGATGCCATTTGGGCTCACCAATGCACCTGCAACATTCCAAAGGCTTATGTGTCATTTCTTCAAAGAGTTCTTGCACAAGAGCTTAGAAGTATATGTGGATGATTTATGTGCTCATTCCCAAGAAAGGAGATGTCACATCCATGAGCTCAGATAGATCTTTAAGAGTGTAGAGACTACCGAGTGTGTCTGAACCCAGAAAAGTGTGTGTTCATGGTAAGACAAGGTAAAATTTAAGGTCATATTGTTTCTAAGAACGGAATATCAATAGATGAGGCCAAAGTAAAAGCCATAGCGAAGATGCCGAGGCCAAGGAATGTTAAAGAGGTACAAGCCTTTATGGGCCATTGTGGATATTACCGTAGGTTTATTCACATGTATGGGCCATTGTGGATATTACCGTAGGTTTATTCACATGTATGCAATTATAGCTAAGCCTCTTTATGCCTTGTTGACAAATTTTGAGTGGAACGACAAATGCGAGAAGTCCTTCAACGAGCTGAAGAAACACTTGTGCACAGTGTGAAGAGAGATGGTGGATGCAATCCAAAGATGAGTTGGTGCTGCTACAACCAGATTCACACCAGCCAATTGAGACTTCAGAGATGATTAGAAGACCCTTTGAGCTTCCTAAATCGACCAAAATATCAGCCAAGTACTTTGGAACATGTATCCCAAAAGTTTAAGTCAAGACAGACTAGTTGCAAAATGACTAACTCCCACAACTTGCTATTTTTGGACATACACCTACTGGACAAAATGAGCAGTGCTCTCAACCTAGTAGGAATTAGATAAATTCTTTTTGGGCATAGCAAATAGACTTAGCAAGCTTCCCAATCCAAGTTAAAACACTTCAAATGATGGACTGAGCAGTGAGAACAAGATTTATCAATTTCTGGAACATGCCCACCATTCTCGGGGCTCTGGAGAGATAGACCAGTGAGCAGTAAAATGCAGATATCTCCAAAATTGTCAATCCAATGACCATGACAATTTATAAGTAAAAAGTGGACAATATGTGCTATGCAACGCACATTAACTCACTGAAAAAGGATCAGTAGAAATCGAGATATGACCTTCTGAATGTACTGCTCTGAGTGAGTATAACAGAGAACAAAACAGAGAAGTAGATGATGATAAATATATAGATTCACATATGATTACAACCACATTGGCAATGAATCTTTGCACAATGGGAGTAGAATGATAGAGCTATGGAGTAAGCTCTTCAATCTCTACAAAATGACATGAAGTGGTCACGTACAAGGCTTGCTATTCGCCTCTTCCTTCTTGCTCTTTTTATAGCTATTCTTGGAGGGAGTTTTGAATTCGAATTCGAATGGCTCCACCTAAAAGTGATCCCCAAAGTTAGGAGATATTCCCTCAGCTCAAAAATTCGTGATTTTGGTAGTTATAGCCACGAATTTGCTTTTACATCATGCATGAGGTAAGCCATCTGTTGTTGTAGTATGCCCTTGGGAGCCAAGACCCACACCACCTTGCATGGAAGCAAGAAGGAAGGCCCAAGAAAGACTCTCCTTTCATCCACCCCATCCTCCACCATGTTCAAGCCATTGGCCATCAGCCCGCAGCTATGCCACATGCTTGAAAATATGGAGCAATGGGAGTCAAGGATCCTAGTCACATATGTAAAATACAAGACAATTGCAACACTCTACTTACACACAAAGGAAATGCTAGCATGCACACACACCTCACTCTCACACTCTCCAAGACTAAATACATATATGCACAAAGCTTTAAGAGAAAGGAGAGTTCTTCCATTGAAAGGATTTTACATGAGAGCACGACCAAAAGCTCCTCTTTTACAAGAAATAAGCCTCTATTTATAGGCTAGACACATTCCCCCATGCTCCTTTTGACTAGTCAAAAAGGAGCACATGCCTAACTAACATATCTCAAAAAGATCTTGGAAAATATTCTTTCTAACAACCATATCTTCCAAGAATACGTGCGTGGGGATTTTTCTACACTTCTACAAAAGGGATGGGTATTTTTACATGCTTCCAAAAGCCTTACTTTAGGAGAAATATTAAAAAGTGTCTAAGAGGGAGTTTTCATGTGAAACTCTAAGTAGATACAAAAAGAGGGTTCCTATGCACAAATAAGATGTGTGCATACCCAATACTCAACACCCTCCTCTCCCTAGACTTTGTCGTCCTCGACAAAGCTAAGATAGAAGAAGCATACATTGCAGTACTCTCCAGGTTTGGGTCTTCAAGTCTTCGAATCTGCAGCACTTCAAGTCTTCAAATTTGCAAGTCTTCAGTCTTCAGGTCTTCAGTGTTTGAGCGACACAATCCCCCTAAGGGGCAGTCAGCCCAACCATGTACACAACTGCCTCTGTTGCCAAATATGCAGCAATTCTTCTGAGCAATTCTTTAGAGGACCTGAAAACTGCAAGTCCAAAGACACAATGTGCATACACAACCATTGCAAACATGACAGAGCAAGAAAGGGCACATCACACTTAGGATAGCAGTCCTGGCATCAAAGATGTACCAAGCTTCCCACAAGATGGTTGGGGAAGTGGACACAGTCCCTAAAATAGGGCAGTCACATTCAAGACAACAAGTTCCCTGATCATCCCTTTTTTTCTATTTCATGAAAACCTTGCTTGTTCTTTGTAGCTCAAGTCTAATATCTAACAGCACATCCTGAGTAAGAGTTAGGTTTACAGGGCACCACCAGCTTTGGCATCCAACAAGCTTCCTTCAACCCTGACCATATGAGCAGACAAGATCAAACTAGAGTGGAGGATCCACTCTGAGAATCTGAGAGACAACAATCTGTATGCTGCAAAGCAATAACATTTAATGTAGATCTTTGTCTCCAAGAGAGGACAAGGGCAATGGACACAATCCCCACTTGGGATAACCAATATCTGCTGAATATTCATATATAAACGATAAACCAAGGAGCTTGAACCATTTAATAGACACATGCACTTCAACACATTAAGCTTAGTTTCCTGGATCCAAGCAACTTGGTGAGGAGCAGCCAATGAGAGCAAGTAAAGCTCCAAAATAAGGAGCTGGTCCATCCGCATAGTGTCCTTGCACTCCAGCCTGTGCTGGTACCATTCGCTAGAGGAATTGGCTGAGCTGCAATGGCTGAGTGCCCAAGATTCTTCTGGGACTCCTAGGACACTTGTTTAGCAGCAACCCTTATGTGGAAGCTCTCCAACCAGAACTTTAGTGACAAACTCAAGAACCAATGGAGCAAATGAGTTCTATGCAGATGGTGGAATCGTTGGTGAAGGTTCAATCCCATGTATCTGAGTTGGTGCAGCTCTCACCTTTGTAACACTTAATAACTTGCTGCATCATATACATGCACAGAAAAAATTGAAACATGGCATGTTGTCTATATCCAAGAGCAAATTACTTCCCTCATGCTCATCGATATTCAGTGGGTAAGAATACACACCAGAAGGTATGTTGACATCATAGCACTGTCTCATGAAGGTTCAACCTTTTGATCTTTTACCAATCCACATCATATGGCACTCATGTAGATGACAAGTTTCCAAGCACCCGGTGAGTTACCACCACCTGTGGTCACGATAGCGAGATATTGACATGGAGAACAGGTTGTAGCAAAACTAATAATCAACACATACTTAGATTGCCTCCTTCATAAGAAACCTATTCATGGAAAAATACCAAGCTTTTGGGAGTCCCTCAATCTTTCTACACATGCAGAGCTCAGCCACAATAGATAATGGAGATGATGCAAAGCCTGTCATAAGGTTTGGTAGCAATCTCGGAACAGTCCTCAGCCGATAGTGTGTATATCAGTGCAGACATCAGGAAGGCAGCAGAGACATAGAGACTAGAGCTCAGCCATGGATGCACAGACTGCATTTGTGAACTCTAACTTTTGTCAGGCAGAATATCAGAACCAGACTATAAACCAATCTTGCCATTTGTGTAGAGCATATCATGCCCTTTCTACAGCGTGTAACCATATCAGGGAGCTCAGCTTGGTAGAGTAACTCCAATAGCTTGTGGAACCTGGTATCTGCTAGCTTGGGAGCAGGCATTTCAAGATCCACTGGCTACCTCCAACAAAGACTGCATCAACATCCACCAACAACATTGAAAGCCTCCACGTGCAACAACCATGTGCCTTTGGCATAACCTTGTCTTTTGCACCATTCAGGTCATGCATTTCCAAAGTATGCATTAATATAGGGCCACATTAGACGGCCGTGCATAGACACAATTGAAGATCCCAGGCACATGCAACACATCTGACATATGTAAAATATTTTATTGATGCTAACACCTTTCTTCTTGTTTTATTCCATTCCTAAAAAAAAAAAAAAAAAACAACGACCGGACGGGGATGTGCACTTGAAGAATCTCTGGTGCGAACCATCAACAAGAACATCCATCAACATCGAAAGACAAGCTGATGGTCAATCACCATGATGGAAGTACAACACAAAGAGTGAAGATCGGTGGAACTTTCACCATGGTAAGAATTGTATGCTTCAACAACAACATGACCATGATCGATTAGGAAACCTCTTCGTCGGCATACCCTTGAGCACTTACCTCAAGTTCCAACTTCTGGCACCATAATTCTTCCAGTGCATTTCCCAAGTATGCATGCATAGGGCTACATTACATGGCCGTGCACAAGGCACTTTCTTCTTCCAACCCATGCACTAATGCACTTACCCATCAGTCATTATGGGTCACGAGTACTTGGTATGGAAACTAGGGAAGCCGTCTTTGAAAGAACTAGAGGACATCACGGTGACAACAATAAGAGCCAAGAAGCAATCCACCACGAGAGTTGCTCATACTCAACATTGACAACCTCTTTTGAGTAGCTCACAATTTTTGAAAGCTCACAAAGACACCATCAAGCTGGAATACAAGGAGAAGTCCATAAAAAGGTAGCAATGACAAAATGACGAACCAGAAAATTGACCAAGCTACAATTGGAAGATGGACCACTCTTGTGGATACATGATGGACACTATCTCTCCACACACTACATGGAACAACCACTACAACAAGGGTCTGTCAGGGACGACAGACTCTAGAGGGGGGGGAGTGTTGACAGTCAAGTTCATGCACAAGCATGGAAGCACATCAATGAAGTGGACACACAAGAAGAAGGAGCATGTAGGGAGCTCCAAGAAGCATATGTCAAATTTCCAGAAGAAATCCCTATAAATATAGTGACTTTTATCACTAAAAACCATTGTAAATACCATTTTCTATTTTTACAACTCCATTTTGTTCAAGCCGAGGAGTCCTTGAGCTTGAGGAGTATTAGAAGTATCATCCTACCAATTTTTGTAATTTTTAGATTCCGTTTGAGCCCCCAAATAAGCCCTAGAACCTAATTTTTAACTAGGCCGGACACTAGGTCTGGACAGGGCCAAAACTAGTCAAAAAACTATAAAAGGGGCTGAAGAGCTCATTTTTGAGGTTGGCTTGTTGTAGATTTCAGCTTTGTAAGAGAGTTCTTTTGTAATTGAAGTCCTTCCATTGTTCCACTCTTTGCTCTTACCTTGTGCGCGTGTGTGTGTATGTGTGTGCATGCGTGTGTGCTTTCAATCACGCACTTGTGCCATCACTTGCTCTTGGTCTTCATACCGGTCCTCACGTCTCGATGGATTGACATTTATGAGGTGAATCTTGATGGAGAGTGTTAATCTCCAAAAGAACAACCTACTCTTGAATTTAGAACACCTCTATATCAAGAGTAAGTCAAAACCTTCACCAATTTAAGCTATCAATGACCAAATATCAATTTCTTGACTAAACTGTGAAGAAGGAATTTCCTCAGAAAGTCTGCTGCATAGATCTTGCTCATTGACTGAGTAAATGTGTAAAGTTTTTTATGAAACTTTGCACAAAGTGTCGCCTAAAGATTGCGCACCTTCTCCAAGTCAAATTACTTCAAAAGGTTCAGTAGATCTTGAGAAATCTACTTACCAAGTCAGCTATGTCTAAATCTGCACTTCTGAGAAGTCGATTTGGACACCCCTAACTTCTTAACTTTAATTCTCTCAGTATAAAACCCGTTTAAGCAAATGCTTTTAGCCACGAGTAGCTTACCTTCCAACTTAAAGATTAAGTGCTTACTTGCACAAAACTTTAACCTGTGGAGTGAGAAATGATCAAATCATTAAGATCAAAATTTGCGCCTGTTTCAGGAACCAGTGAGTACTTTCTCACATGTAAATGTTCCTACACACAATTCTCTTAGCCTGATCACAATTAGACTCTCAAACTCTAGCCATAGATTGATTAACTATGGACTTAGATATCTCCAAAAGGAATTCACAAAAGATCTATCACACAGGGAGAAAACACAGAAACATCGGGCACAATTTTTCCTTCTATTTCTTAGAAATTTACAACTGAGTGAGGATGGAGAGTTCAACTCTCCATCCTAATGACATTTTCTACTACTCAATACACTAATCTCAAGATCTCCTATTGTCTCTCCTTGTCTTCTCTTCTTGCCATGACATTTTCAAATTATTTATAGGCAATTATGTACAGACTTATATATCAAAACATAAGTATAAGTAACCTACGTCTTAACTAATGTACATGTGTACATGTCTTTCACTCTGTGAATGTATCCATCTTCTTTGCTTCAAAACTTGATCTCATCTCCATCCTTTGTTCTTCAAATCTTCAATTGTTGATTGGTCTGCACCAACAGCTCCCCCTCAATCATCAATTGAGGTTTCTCTTATCTTCTTTATACCTGCCATGTCTTTAAACTTCTGTAGCTTTGGTCCATCCAAGCTCTTTGTAAGCATATCAGCTATCTGATCTTTTGTTGAAGTATGTATGACTTCAATCTCCTTATCCATCACCTTCTCTCTTAGAAAGTGATACTGTATCTCAATGTGTTTAGTCCTGGCATGAAAAACATGATTAGCAGCTAGATATAATGAACTCATGTTATCACCATAAATGATAGGTATGTTCTGTATAGTGTCAAAACTCTTCATTAGAGTCTTAAGCCATATCACTTCTTTTTCAGCTTCAACCATGCCTTTGTATTCTGCTTCTGTAGATGACAAAGCAACTGTATGTTGCTTCTTTGAGCACCAGGAGATTAACTTATCTCCCACATAACACATGTATCCATAGGTTGATCTTCTATCATCTGGATTACCTGCCCAATCTGCATCACTATAGATCTTGATGTTTGTATCTGATGTAAACCCATAATACAAACCTTCTTTGAGTGTACCCTTAATGTACCTCAACACTCTTTGACCTGCAATCCAATGCTCTTTCCTAGGACAATGCATGAATTGAGACAAAACCCCTACTGCATATGATAAATCAGGTCTAGTTAAAGTAGCATAGATAAGACTACCAACCAGACTCTGATATTGTCTCATGTCCTTGAATTCTTCACCTCCAAATTTACTCAATTTGTGATTCACCTCCATTAGTGTAGGTGCTACCCTGCAATCATCCATTTTAAACTTGATTAACAAGTTCTTCAAATACCTTTCTTGGGTCACAAATACTCCATGTTGAGTATATGTAATCTCCATGCCCAAGAAGTATGACAAGTCTCCCAAGTCACTTATTTTGAACTCCTTTTCCATTTGCTTCTTTAGTCTTTGTATTCCTTCCTCATCTGTACCTGTAAGGATTATATCATCAACATATATGCACATGTATATGAAACCATTATCACTTGCTTTGACAAGCAAGCTACTATCTGCTTTAGACACCTGAAATCCAAGTTCTTTCAAGAACTTTACAAGTCTATAATTCCATGCCCTTGGGGCCTGCTTCAAGCCATACAAAGCTCTCTTGAGCTTGCACACATGATCTGGATACCTTTTATCTCTGAACCCTTGAGGTTGCTCCATGAATACATCATCTGAAATATAACCATTCAAAAAAGCATTTTTCACATCTAATTGACACAATTTCCAACCTTTACATGCAGCAATTGCTATAAGTGTCCTGATGGTTGTCATCTTTGCCACAGGACTATAGGTCTCATCATAGTCAACACCATATGTATGAGCAAACCCTTTGACAACAAGTCTAGCTTTGTACCTAGACACACTTCCATCTGCAAATCTTTTTGTCTTATAAACCCACTTACATCCAATGATCTTCTGGCTATTTGGTTTTGGAACCAAATCCCATGTTTGATTCTCCAATAATGCATCATATTCTTCCTGCATAGCTTTCTCCCAATTTTCTTTACCTTTTGCCTCTTCATATGTAGAAGGGTCTTCATCTGTTTTAATCATGTAAGCATAATCTTTGGTAGCCAGAAATGAAGTATCATAGCTATACCTTGTAGGTTGCCATTTGTTCCTTGTAGACCTCCTAAGTTCTCCACTTCTTGAGGTTTCTGGTTCTTTATATTCAGGATCAAACCTAGGTGTTTCTTCCACTTCAACCTGCACTTCATTATTCTCTTCTTCATCAATTATTTGAACCTTTGATTTACCTTTCCTTTGGCTCACAACTTCTTCCTCATCTGTATTAATATTGATAGTACCTGCATACCAAGTACCTTGCTCATCAAATTTAACATCTTTTGATACAAGAAAATGTTTTGTGGATGGATTCCACAACCTGTATCCCATCTGCTTATCATCATAACCAATAAACACATATTTTTCAGCTTTAGGTTCCAATTTGTGCCTTAACTGTGATGGCACATATGCATAGGCCAAATATCCAAATACTTTGCAATGGTCTAGTGTAGGTCTCTTACCCCACCATGCCTCATAAGGTGTCATTCCCTGCAAAGCTTTACATGGTAACCTATTGACCAAATAAGTAGCTGTATTTATAGCCTCAGCCCACAAATAATTAGGGCAATTTTTCTCCTTCATCATGGACCTTGCAAACTCAACAAGAGTTCTATTTCTCCTTTCTGCTACACCATTTTGTTGAGGAGAGTACCTGCAAGTAACTTCCCTTTTTATACCTGCATCCCACAAGTAATTACTGAATTCATTAGAGAAATACTCTCCCCCTCCATCTGACCTTAGTCTTTTCAACTTATGTCCTGTAATTCTTTCTGCATATGCATGATAGTGTTTAAATGTATTAAACACTTCTGACTTATCTTTGATCACATAAATAGTGATCCATCTAGTAGCATCATCAACATAAATCACATAATATCTTGACCCATTTATACTGAAATCCTTTGATGGTCCCCACACATCTGTATGTATCAACTCAAGCTTCTCTGAGTACATAAAACCATGCTTGGAGTAGGAATGCTTATGAGCCTTACCTAATTGACATGCCTCACATCTGTATGTCATATGTTGACCTGCAACATTAGGCAAACCAAGCACTGAACCATTGTTAATCATGTCTTTAATACCTCTTTCATTGAAATGTCCAAGCCTCTTGTGCCAAAGATCTAACTCAGAGATCTTATGTCCTCCATATGTGAACATGGCATGACCAATATTACCTTGAATCTTCAATGTGAACAATCTTCCTTCTTTCTTCCCTAAAACAATTTGTTTATACCCATTGCTAGGGTCTTCCACAAACACTCCATTAGTGAACCTTACTTCATAACCTTTTTCCACAATTTGTCCTACACTTATCAAATTCTTAGGAATTGTAGGAACATACAAGACCTTACTCAATAAGGTGCTTCCATCCTTGGCCTTCACTGATCCAATTGACTTCACATTGTGCTTTGTGTTGTCACCTGTTTGAACAACATGATTAGATACCTTATTCTCCAAATCAATCATCAAGGCTATATTACCACTCAGGTGATTGCTACACCCTGAATCAATGTAGAAGACTCTTTGATCTTCATTCTGTCTTTCACAAGTTGCATTCATTATCAATGTTGAATCTTCCTTTTGATCTAAAGCATAATTGTAGTAGGTGTTGTTATATTGTTGACTTTGGAAACCTCTACCTGCATTTCTTCCAAAGTAACCCCTACTACCTCTGCCTCTAAAATTACCTCTTTGATTTCTGACACCTCTTCCTCTTGTATTATAGTTCTGATTATATCCATTATTACTCTGATTATTATGCCAACAATCATTAGCTAAATGATTTGTCTTACCACAAATCCAACAAGCTTTGCCTCCATCTTTGTTGTTTCTACCTCTTCCTCTACCTTTGCCACCTCCTCTACCTCTTAGGAAGTTGGCTTGACTAGTTGTACCTTCATCTTCATCTGCTTGTTGCTTTCCTTTGTTAGCTTTCTTCTTGTCCTTTGAGTACATTACATGACCTGTACTTTTGTCACCATCTCCTTTAACATCCTGCTCAAATGTTAGCATATGACCTAGCAACTGATTTAAATCAGGAGTGAAATGATCAAGTGATAATTCTGTAGACAAAATGAATGGCTTCCATTTGTCATCACCTCTCAAACCTGTAAGAATTTGCCTTACCAATTTATCCTCCTCAATGTCTTCATCAACAACTCCTAAAGCATCTGCAATATCTTTCATTCTTGTCACATAGTCTGAAATGGATTGAGAAGCCTTCTTCTTAAATGTGGTAAACTCTGCCCATAAGGATGCCTTCCTTGACTTAGTAGTATTCTGAAAATGCTCCTCCAAAGCATTCCAAATATCAGTTGCACTTTCAAGACCTCGAATATGAGGTAACAAGTAATCATTGACTGCCATATATATAATGCTCCTAGCTTGAGCATCTTTCTTCATCCAATTTTTCAAATCTGCTAACTCTTCCCTAGTTGGAACACTAGGATCTCTGAACTGTGGCTTCTCTTCTTCTCCTGTGATGTAAGCTATTAAATCTTTGCTCATAAGATGAGCTTCCATCCTCATTGACCATGCAGGATAGTTTTCTCTATCCAATTTCTCTATCTGTAGAGAATCTCCCATCTTGTGTCCACCTGTGTATTGAAATCATCAAGATTTATGAATAATATATGTACCTTCACTTCAAATTAGAGTCCTTTTGTCTTTCTTGATGTCGTATGGTCTCCTCCTCAAGCTTTGCCTTCAAGCTTTCACCTTTTAGTTCTTCAGTTGTTGAATTTCTTGAATCTGCAGCAGTCGGGATCCTCCTTTCCTTGATTTTGATGTTTCCTGCTCTGATACCACTGATGGAGAGTGTTAATCTCCAAAAGAACAACCTACTCTTGAATTTAGAACACCTCTATATCAAGAGTAAGTCAAAACCTTCACCAATTTAAGCTATCAATGACCAAATATCAATTTCTTGACTAAACTGTGAAGAAGGAATTTCCTCAGAAAGTCTGCTGCATAGATCTTGCTCATTGACTGAGTAAATGTGTAAAGTTTTTGATGAAACTTTGCACAAGGTGTCGCCTAAAGATTGCGCACCTTCTCCAAGTCGAATTACTTCAAAAGGTTCAGTAGATCTTGAGAAATCTACTTACCAAGTCAGCTATGTCTAAATCTGCACTTCTGAGAAGTCGATTTGGACACCCCTAACTTCTTAACTTTAATTCTCTCAGTATAAAACCCGTTTAAGCAAATGCTTTTAGCCACGAGTAGCTTACCTTCCAACTTAAAGATTAAGTGCTTACTTGCACAAAACTTTAACCTGTGGAGTGAGAAATGATCAAATCATTAAGATCGAAATTTGCGCCTGTTTCAGGAACCAGTGAGTACTTTCTCACATGTAAATGTTCCTACACACAATTCTCTTAGCCTGATCACACTCTCAAACTCTAGCCATAGATTGATTAACTATGGACTTAGATATCTCCAAAAGGAATTCACAAAAGATCTATCACACAGGGAGAAAACA
This sequence comes from Ceratopteris richardii, assembly GCA_020310875.1. Taxonomy (NCBI): domain Eukaryota; kingdom Viridiplantae; phylum Streptophyta; class Polypodiopsida; order Polypodiales; family Pteridaceae; genus Ceratopteris; species Ceratopteris richardii. The sequence continues at coordinate 36,920,307 of CM035434.1, read as the reverse complement.
CAGAAACATCGGGCGCAATTTTTCCTTCTATTTCTCAGAAATTTACAACTGAGTGAGGATGGAGAGTTCAACTCTCTTCACACATGTCTAATGACATTTTCTACTACTCAATACACTAATCTCAAGATCTCCTATTGTCTCTCCTTGTCTTCTCTTCTTGCCTCGACATTTTCAAATTATTTATAGGCAATTATGTACAGACTTATATATCAAAACATAAGTATAAGTAACCTATGTCTTAACTAATGTACATATGTGTACATGTCTTTCACTCTGTGAATGTATCCATCTTCTTTGCTTCAAAACTTGATCTCATCTCCATCCTTTGTTCTTCAAATCTTCAATTGTTGATTGGTCTGCACCAACAAATCTCCTCACGTTGGTACTTTCCATTGTGCTAGAGTGACACTGCCCAATCTATATCACTATATATCTTGATGTTTGTATCTGATGTGAATCCATAATACAAACCTTCTTTGAGTGTACCCTTAATGTATCTTAGCACCCTTTGTCCTGTAATCCAATGTTCTTTCCTAGGATAATGCATGAATTGAGACAACACTCCAATTGCATATGACAAATCACGCCTAGTTAATGTAGCATAGATTAGACTACCAACCAGACTTTGATATAGCTTCGTGTACTTGAATGCTTCTCCTCCATATGTTCTCAATTTGTGATTCACCTCCATTGGAGTATGTGCTACCCTGCAATCTTCCATTTTAAACTTGATTAGCAAGTTCTTCAAATACCTTTCTTGAGTCACATATACTCCATGTTGAGTGTATGAAATCTCCATGCACAAGAAATATGAAAAGTCTCCCATGTCACTAATCTTGAACTCTTTCTCCATTTGCTTCTTAAGACCTTGTATGCCCTTCTCATCTATACCTGTAAGAATTATGTCCTCTAACATATATGCACATGTAAATGAACCCATCATCATGTGCTTTAACAAGACAACTACTATCTGCCTTAGACACTTGGAAACCAAGATCTTTCAAGAACTTCACAATTCTATAATTCCATGCCCTTGGGGCTTGCTTCAAACCATACAAAGCTCTCTTGAGCTTACATACATACTCTGGATACCTTTTATCCTTGAAAGCTTTTGGTTGTTCCATGAAAACATCATCTGAAATGTAACCATTTAGAAAAGCATTCTTCACATCTAATTGACATATCTTCCAACCTTTACATGTAGCAATAGCTATGAGAGTCCTTATAGTTGTAATCTTTGCCACAAGATTATAAGTCTCATCATAATCTATGCCATATGTCTGAGCATACCCTTTGACAACAAGTCTAGCTTTATATCTAGACACACTTCCATCTGAATACCTCTTTGTCTTATAGACCCATTTGCATCCAACGATCTTCTGACTATTTGTTTTAAGAAGCAAATCCCATGTCTCATTCTCCATCAATGCATCATATTCCTCCTACATAGCTTTCTCCCAATTTTCCTTACCTTTTGCCTCCTCATATGTAGAAGGGTCTTCCTCTGCTTTTACATATAAGCATAATCTTTAGTAGTAAAAAATGAAGTATCATAGCTATACCTTGTAGGTTGCCATTTGTGCCTTGATGATCTTATGAGTTCTCCAGTTCTTGAAGTTTCTGGTTCATCACATTCTGGATCAAACCTTGGCATTTTTTCAACTTTAACTAGTGTTTCATTGTTCTCTTCTTCATCAAATATTTGAACCTTTGATTTACCTTTCTTCTGGTTCAATATTTCTTCAACATCTGCATTAATGTTAATTGTACCTGCATACCAAGTACCTTGCTCATCAAATGTAACATCCTTTGACACAAGGAATTGCTTTGTGGATGGACTCCACAACCTATAACCCATCCGCTTATCATCATAACCAATAAACACATACTTTTCACCTTTAGGTTCCAATTTATGCCTCAATTGAGATGACACATATGCATAAGCCAAACATCCAAACACTTTACAATGATCTAAGGTAGGTCTCTTACTCCACCATGCCTCATAAGGTGTCATTCCCTGCAAAGCTTTACATGGTAGCCTATTAACCAAGTATGTGGCTGTATTTATAGCCTCAACCCACAAATAATTAGGGGAATTTTTCTCCTTCATCATAGACCTTGCAAACTCAATAAGAGTTCTATTTCTCCTTTTTGCTACACCATTTTGTTGAGAAGAGTACCTGCAAGTAACCTCCCTCTTTATACGTGCATTCCACAAGTAATCACTGAAATCATTAGTGAAATACTCTTTCCCTCCATCTGACATTAGTCTCTTCAACTTTTGTCCTAAAACTTTTTCTGCATACACACGATAATGTTTTAATGTAGAACACCTCTGATTTATCTTTGATCACATATATGGTGATCCACCTGGTAGCATCATCAACATAAATCACATAATATCTTGAACCATTAATCCTAAAGTCCTTTGATGGTCCCCACACATCTGTATGCACCAATTCAAGCTTCTCTGAATACATGAAACCATGCTTGTTATATGATTGCTTATGAGCCTTACCTAATTGACATGCTTCACATTTATATGTCATGTGTTGACCTACAACATTAGGTAATCCAAGCACTGAACCATTATAGATCATATCCTTCATACCTCTTTCAGTGGAATGTCCAAGCCTTTTATGCCAAAGATCTAACTGAGAGATCTTGTGTCCTCCATAACTGAACAAGGCATGGCCAACATTGCCTTGAATCTTCAATGTGAATAACCTTCCTTCTTTCTTTCCTAAAACAATTTGCTTATACCCATTGCTAGAGTCTTCCACAAAAACTCCATCATTAGTGAACCTTACTTCATAATCTTTCTCTACAATTTGCCCTACACTTATCAGATTCTTTGGGATTGTAGGAACATACAAAACCTTACTCAAAAGAGTGCTTCCATCCTTGGCCTTTACTGATCCAATGGATTTCACATTGTGCTTTGTGTTATCACCTATTTGAACTACATGATTACTCACCGTATTCTCTAAATCAGTCATGAAAGCTATAATGCCACTGAGGTGATTGCTACACCCTGAGTCAATGTAGAAAACTCTTTGCTCTTCACTTTGTCTTTCACAAGTTGCATTCATAATTAAGGTTGAATCCTCCTTCTGACTGAAGCATAGTTGTAGTAGGTATTATTGTAGGATTGACTTTGGAAACCTCTACCTGCATTTCTTCCAAAGTAACCTCTACTACCTCTACCTCTGAAATTACCTCTCTAATTTCTATTACCTCTTCCTCTTAAACTAAAGCAAGTTATTTCATGAATTTATCTACATCATACAAAGAGAAATGAATTTAGCAAGTCAAGGGGGTCACCCCGAAGTTTCAGGATCTAGAAGATGTGCAGACACAATCAACTTCTTTGCTTCATATCTCGAGATCCATTAAACCAAACATAATGAAAATTGATACGTGATCACTAGACGGTTTACTATAACTGTCCAAAATTAAACTATAGCAAATGGATGAGTGCACCTAGAGAAATGGATTCCACAAGTTCACTCTAATGATGAAGATGCCTGAAGCAAGCAATCGACAGAGATGTACTCAATGAGAAGTATCAAAATATGAATACTTATCTATGTGTAGGGGACTACGCATAGATAATTTGAGCTCAATGTGTGGTCAAGTTTGTAGATCAACACCTCTCATAATTGCTCACATATCCCATGACTAAAATCATGTGTATTTATACACATTGCTTGAGTTTGAATTTGCATTTTCCCTCACCTAAAAGTGATCCTACTCTTTAGCTCTTGTTGACAACCAAACAAGGTAAACCCCAAACAGATGTTAGATGGAGGGGGAGAATACTTCTCCCATGACTTTGATTCTTATCTCCAACAGAGAGGAACCAAAAGAGAAATCACTACCATATATACTAGAGAGCAAAACAAAGTGGTAGAGAGAAGAAATAGAACAATTCTAGAGGCCACAAGGTCAATGCTTAATTAAAAGAGACTACCCAACTACTTGTGGGCAGATGCAATATCTACAACCACATACTTGATCAATAGACTTCCGTCAAATGCTTTGGATGGTATGACACCATATGAAGCATGGAATTGAATAATACCTAGCCTTGATAATTATAGAACCTTTGGGTGCATAGCATATGCGCACATACCTTCACAAATCAAAGGAAAATTAGATCCAAAGGCAGAGAAATGCATCTTCATTGGCTATGAACTAAATAAAAAAGGCTATAGGCTATACAATCCAAAGAACAAAGGATTCATTGTAAGTAGAGATGTTTTTTTTTATGAAAATAAATCTTGTTTTGAAGATGATTGTAGAAAATCAAACTTCCCTATGACCTAGAGGAATACTTTCCAACATTATCAAAGAAGAATGACCATATACTTGAAGCATCAAGTGATTATGATGATGACCAGAAGACTCCAAGAAGGAAAATCGATTCTTAGAACTCTTAAGGTAAATCCAAACTACATTAGTTGAAAGATGTAGCAAAATGTTCTCAAAAACCCATAAGAAGATCAATTACAGAAAAAAAGAAGCCAGAAAATTATGGATATGATACATCATTGGTCACTAAGCATTCAATATATCTAGCATAGGACTCAAATTCTAAGGAGCCTTCAACTTATCAAGAAGCAAAGGAGAAGCCTGAGTGGAAGTGTTGGAGTTGGATGTCTGCGGAGGCACGTGAACAACACAAGGAGGAAGAAGAAGCTTGGAGTACAACACACAATGTTGAATGTATTACCTATAGAATGTACAAAGATAAGTAATCTGTTAGGGCTATAGGCGTATATACAAGCTAGGGGAAAAAACCTCCTAAAGAGGTAGAAAAGTGCCCTGGAGATCCTAGTGTGTTCATACACATCACTACCTAAATATATCAACAAATCCCCCTTGGGAGTGATGCAGTGAACAAGGATTTGGCACTCATGTATAAGGAAGTACCAAGCTATGTGGAATCAATCCACAAAAGAAAGTAAGCCAAACCTTTGCGGAAAGCTTCAAACTTCTATTGATATATTCAGGTAGTGATGTCTGTGAACACACTAGGACCGCCGAGGCACTTTTTTCCCTCTTTAGGAGGTTTTTTTCCCCTGGCTTGTATATACGCCTGTTACCCTAATGGGCTACTTATCTTTGTACATTCTAGTGGTAATACATTCAACATTGTGTGTTGTGCTCCAAGCTTGTTCTTCTTCCTTATGTTGTTTGTGTGCTTTCGCAGACATTTAACTCCAACAATTGGTATCAGAGTAGGTCACCACTTCATCTAGGGCATCATTGAGACTCCTTCGGTTGTAGTCTCAGAATCACACAAATTTTGGTGAGCATACTTAGGGTGTTTCAGAGATCAAAACTGCTTTGCTCTATGGTGCCAAAATCACGATCTGAGCTCCTTTTGGCCTCCAAACACACTATCGTAGTGCTTGTGTAGCCTATCTTGTCTTTTTGTGCCAAAAGTATATACCTATTTCAGTTCGCCAATATAAGCGTCTCAAAGTCTGCTACATGTTTAATAGGATTCGTCTGGGCAGTTTTGCTCAATTTTTTGAGATACAATCAATTTTTTGCATCAAGGTATTCTAGTCACTGGCCATGGCTGAAAGTAGTGATGTATTCCTTATGTTGGCTGTTGAGGATAAGTTGGATGGTACCAACTACCCGTTATGGGCTTATATGATGCGACATGTATTGGTTGCAAAAGGACTATGGAATATTATCTAGGGTGTCAAAGATGTCCTATTACACCTGCGACTACAGGTACTGTAAATACAGGTGTTGGAGCTGATGGAGATGGTGTCGAAGATGATGATATTCTGTAGAATCCTGTTCTTGCTGTTGTTTCTGTTGCACCTACTATAGAAAAAATTCATTCGGATGAGATATTGAGAATAGGGTCTATTTTCCTACCTTCCATTGTGTCTTGCTTGTCTCTTACATGTGTGTGTGTATGTGTATGCATCTCAATGCTTCTCACCTCACTCTCACTACATCTCACATTCACGATCTTCATATCACTCCTATCTCTTCCGCGGATTGACATTAAGGAGGTGGAGCTTCTTAACGTGGTACTTACCATTGTGCTAGAGCAACAGTTGATCACATTGTAGAGTGTGCGTGGATCACTATATAGCCTACACTTCTCACTATCATTGGGAATTGATCATCATGCTAATGATCATGTACAACATTGTTATATAATACAATAGATCATTGATAATTTTTGTTGATCTCTCTGTCATTGTCACTTAGAAGAATGTTCTTGTTTTGCTCATATCTCAGTCATTACTCCACCATTTTCAATTTTCTATGGCTTCTTGGAATCAGCTCTAATCCTACTACATGTTGACAAGTTTTGTAGACATTCCATTTAGTGGATTGGGAGAAAAGCGTCTCCAAGTGGTCATTGATCATTCTCTGCAGAGGTCCTAAAATGTCGGGGGTAATGTTTCATTTTCTAAATTGATTGCTCTGTGTATAGTCAATCATTTTAAGTGATTCTACTTGGAATCATTAGCTCTTTAAGCTAATTAGATATCCCAAGAACACAAGGTCTTCATATTTATCTTCCAACACAAGGGATAGGAAGAACCAATTGTGGATTGAGTTTACCACTCAAAGAAAGAAACCCAAGCAAAGCATCTCAGAGTATGTGACCAAAGTCAAGGATGTGGTTGACCAATTGGCAAGCATAGGAGAGGAGATTGAAGAGGAGCAGATAGTAAGGCAAGTAATCAATGGCATCAAGGCAAATGACAAATGGGAAATCTTCACAACTGCCATGGACTTGTACATGGACATGCAGATTCCAGATCTTACCACACTCGTGGGGCAACTCTTTACCCATGAAGCCAAGCTCAACAAAAACGAAGATTCATCAAGAGGTAATAGCTCTTTTGCCTTATACACAGATAAAGGCAAGTCTAAAGAGAAAGGGAAAAGCAAAAAGATTGAGGATGAAGGTACTACTTCTCAAGCTAACTATGCAGGGAGAGGTAGGAACTCAAGAGGTAGGGGCAGAGGAGGTAAGCAAGGTAGGGGGAGACCTTTCAACTCTTCCCCATGTAATATTTGTGGTTTATCAAATCACACTACAGATGAGTGTTACATGAACTTCAAGAATCAAAGAGGTAGAGGTTTGCAAAGAGGTGGCTACACACAATCAACAGGAAGATTCAACCATCATCAAGGCTACAATAATAGTTGCAACAAAAATTACAATAACAACTACTAAGGAGACTAAAAATCAAGGAAAGACTACAGCAATTACACAAAGGAACAAGAGGATTCCCTTCTGATTATGAATATGACTTAAAAGCAACGTATGAATGATGACCATCTCTTCTACATTGACTCAGGATGTTCAAACCATGTGGCAGGCAATGTAGCTCTTCTCTCTAACCTTGATGAACCTAAGGGAAAGCATCAAGTACAAACAGGTGATGACACCAAGCATTCAGTGGTCAAGGTAGGAAATGTTAAAACCTTTGATGGAAATAGAAATCTGTTGAGCAGGGTTCTATATGTACCTACAATCACCAAGAATTTGATGAGTGTTGGACAAATTCTGGAAAAGGGTTTGTAGCTTAGGTTCAACAAATATGGAGCATTTGTGGAGCATCCCCAACATGGGTTCAAAAGAATTTCTAAAGGAGAAAAGAGAGGTAGATTAGTTACATTTGAACTTGAAGATACAAGGAATATTGCACTACAAAGATCAAACATTGTCAGAGCTTCAAATTTGGCATAAGAGATTAGGGCATATTGGTGAGAGAACCTTAAAGCAAATATGTAGAGATCAATGTGTGCTTGGGATACCTAATGTATCCAAACAACACATGATCTATAAATGTGGTGCTTGTCAGTTTGGAAAATCTCAGAGGTTACCCTTCTCAAAGAAATGCTACATGCATGAGGACTACTTGGAGCTTGTCCATACAGATGTATGGGGACCAAGTAAGGATCCCTCAATTTCTGGATCAAGGTATTATGTATCTTTCATTGGTGACTTCAGTAGGTGGACTATCTTATATTTTATGAAGCACAAAGATGAAGTGTTCAGTTGCTTTAAGAAGTATCTTGCACTTGTGGAAAACCAAACATGAAGAAGCCTAAAAAGACTAAGGTCAGATAGAGGAAGTGAGTACTTCTCAAATGAGTTTGATGCATTCTTTTAGGATAGATGAATCAAAAGGGAAATTACAACAAGGTATACCCCTAAGCAAAATGGGGTGGAAGAGAGGAGAAATAGGTTGATTGTTGAAACAACTAGGTCAATGCTAAATGAAAAAAGGTTATCTAATTATTTGTGGGTAGAAAGTTTATCTACTACCACTTATCTTGTAAACAGGTTGCCATCCAAGTCACTTGATGGGATGACCCCATATGAAGCATGGTATGGTAGAAGGCCATCACTTGATCATTGCAAGATTTTTGGATGTGTTGCTTATGTACACATCCCATCTCAAATCAGAGGTAAGCTAGATCCTAAGGCAGAGAAGTGCATCTTCATAGGATATGATATAATTAAGAAAGGATACAAATTCTATAATCCATCCAACAAAGGATTCATGGTTACTAGAGATGTTGTCTTTGATGAGAATGATTGTTGGTTTGAAAGTGAATGCAAGAAAGTAAAGTTGCCTTATGACTTGGAAGAGGAGTTTCCAAGCCTCACCAAGGAGGAACCAAACCTGATTGAAGACACATGTGGCCAAAATGCCAACCATCAGGGTATTGGTAAGTGTGGCTGCATCAAGGAATTGGAATATGTACCAATTGGATGTAAAAAATGCATTTCTTAATGGCTAGATTTTAGAGGAGGTTTACATGGCTCAACCTCCTAGATATGAGGACCCAAGCAAGGTAAATTATGTGTGTAAACTGAACGAAGCTCTTTATGGATTGAAGCAAGCACCTAGGACATGGAATCATAGGTTGACTACCTATCTCCAAGATCAAGGATTCATCATGAGCAAAGTAGATACTTCTCTGTTTGTTAAGAGAAGTAATTCAGAGGTGATATACCTATATCTGTATGTTGATGATATCATACTTACAGGTAATGATGCCAATGGCATCAAGGAGATCAAGAATCAAATGATGCAAGAGTTCAAAATCAATGATCTAGGGTCACTAAAGTATTTTCTTGGACTTGAGTTAGTATATACTAACTCTAGAATCTACATTACTCAAAGAAAGTATGTGCAGGACATGTTAAAGAAGTTTCACTTATAGGATGCCAAGGTAGCAAGCACTCCTATGAAGGTTAACCAAAAATTAAGTGATCATGAAGGTGATGTGCTTGAAAATGTTGCATGATACCAAAGCATAGTGGGAAGCTTAAACTATGCTACATTGACAAGGATTGATATTGCTTATGGAGTAAGTGTATTAAGTCAATTTATGCACAAACCTAGAGCACCTCACTTGGAAGCTACCAAGAGAATTTTGAAGTACCTTAAGGGCACTCAAAATCAAGGTTTATACTTTCCTTATACTTCAGATTTGGACATCAAGATATACTCAGATGCAGATTGGGCAGGTTGCAAGGATGACAGGAGGAGTACCTCATGTTATCTCTCTTTTGCAGGTGATAAGCCCATTTCATGGTCTTCCAAGAAACAACCTACTGTTGCTTTATCTTCAATAGAGGCAGAATATAGAGGATTGGCCAATGCCACTCTAGAGGCCATATGGATGAGATTGCTATATGTAGACTTGGGATTACATGCTAACTCTCCAATGATTTTTGGAGACAATAGAAGGTTTTTACATCTTGTAGCAAATCATATTTATCATGCTAGGACCAAGCATATAGAGGTCCACTATCATTATGTGAGAGAGAAGCTATTGAGCAAGGAAATTCAGTTGACATATGTATCAATTAATATGCAATGTGCAAACTTATTTACAAAAGCACTTGATGGCTCTAAACTTTGTAGGTTAAACATATGATTGGATTGCATGACATTCAAGAGGATTGACGAAGAAGAACAAGCCAAGATGTTTGGCTTGAGGGGGAGCTGTTGATGCAAATGCCAAGCCTTCACTAGGCATTGGAAGAAGCTATGTGTACTTCTTGCAAATCCACATGAACCATTGCTTATGGATTGTTACCATTTATCCTTTGTAAAAGTCATTTATATTAAAAGAATCTTGTAAAGCATACAAACTCTTGGAGGCTTGAAGAGCTAAAGTTACGAATCATTCTTGAGGGAATATCTCCTAGATTAAGGGATCACTTTTTAGTGAGAGCCAAATTTGAATTCAAATTCAAATTTAAACAAAGCTTCTATAAAAATGATTATCGAATCTCGCAGGATATCCTCTCCATTCTAGTGACTTAGTTGATCACATTGTAGAGTGTGTGAGGCTCACTATATAGCCTACACTTCTCACTATCATTGGGCATTGATCATCATGCCAATAATCATGTACAACATAACCTCTGTTGATCTCTCTGTCATTGTCACTTAGAATAGTGTTCTTGTTTTGCTCATATCTCAGTCATTACTCCATCATTTTCAATGTTCTATGGCTTGTTGGAATCATCTCTAAGTCTAATACACGCTGACAAATTTCGAAGACATTCCATTTAGTTGGTTGGGAGAAAAGCGTCTCGAAGTGGTCACTTGTCATTCTCTGTAGAGGTCCTAAAAAGTCGAGGGTGATGTTTCATTTGCTAAATTGATTGCTCTCTGTATAGTAAATCCTTTTAAGTGAATCCACTCGGAGTCATTAGCTCTTTAAGATATTTAGATATACCTTGAAGGAAATTTTCTAATTCCTACTATGCAAGGAGCACTGAGCTTAACAAGCAGCAGGTGTGTGAACCAAAATAGAAAGTTTTTGGTGACTTGTGAATTGGGAAGTTATCTATTTTGGATTAATCATTAAATGTATCATCTCCAAAGTACATATGCACTTATTTAGTGTCATTGGAAAGCTAAAAGGGCCTACAACTCAACTCTGAAGTGAAAGATGGCATTTCTTGGAGTGTACATCCATCTTTCCCAACATGCTTGATATGCTTGCGCTTCTCTTTGAGCACCCACTACTTCTTCACTTTTCGATTCCTCCAAGTTGAATACGTCTTTCCTTGGGTCCTCTTTTATCGTGATTGTTATATAATCCTCCTCTAGTTCTTCTAACTTCAACTTTTGTTTAAGGGTTTTGCTTCAATTAGCTCAATTACCTTAGGCATTGACTTGCTTATAGTTTTCCTTGTTCTTGCATTTGGAGTTGTTTCCATTTCTTATCTCTTCTTTCTTGTCATATTTTTTGCTTGAATTTCTTGTGCTCCTATGAAGGCTTCCATTTCTTTGTAACTGAGCATTGGCTCTAGCTCCTCCTCCTCTTCCAAAGTTGTATAAATGATTCTAGTCAATATTTGACCTCCTCCTAAGAACTTTGTATCCTTCTAGTGGGTAGCTGCTTCATATATATATTTGAGTATATATCTTGACGTATCCATTTTCTTCTTCTCCCTCTGTTCATGAAGGCCAATGTTACTTCCTTGTGTTCTTATCATTAGTATTTGTCATTATTTTTATAATTTTGCTTTGAAAAATCAAAATTCCAACAAAAAAATTACATAAAGAAGAAAAAATTTTATATACATATATACATATCAAGAAAAACTCTTTAGTTGTGGAATAGAAATTTCCTAGAAAGAATCTTCTCATGCGTAGGCTTTTGTTCTAAAATTTAAACTCTAAATTTATTACATTAAAATAATTTAAACTATTTTAATTTTTTTATTATTTTATGCCAAAACAAATTGTCTAAAATATAAGCCTTAGTGTGTATTTAAAAGAAATACAAAACTATTTATAGTGATTATTTAAAAAAATAATGAAAAGAATTTTTCCATCCTTTGTTCTCTTGCACTACTTCTATTTGCACTACCTTTGCTTCTTTTCTACTTATTCTCTACTTATTCCTCCCCCTCCTAATTCTCTTTCAAAATGAGAATATAGGCTAGGAAATCTTTGTCCTTTTGTTACTGATTGATGCATACTTCTTCATGTCTTCTCAATTGATTGTGTAAGTATGAACCTCTCTAGTGCTCAAATAAAATTTTCCAGTGATATCAAGGGTTTGTGCAATTTAGTGTTTCCAAGGCTTGTCAACATGCTCCACATATGAAAACTTAAAAAGAAAATTGAACATTTTTCCTTCTCATCACTAACAACCCCTGTAAATACCATGTTCACCTTTTTGTGGCTCCATTTTGTGCAAGCCGAGGAGTCCTCGAGCTTGAGGAGCCTTAGAAGTAGTTGCTTACCAATTTTCGTATTTTTTAGATCTCATTTGAGCCCTCAAATAAGCCCTGGAACCTAATTTTTAACTAGGCCGGACACTAGGTCTGGACAGGGCCAAAGCTAGTCAAAAACTATAAAAGGAGCTAGAGAGCTCATTTTTGGGGTTAGATTGTAATTGAAATGAACTTGTAAGAGCTTTTTGGAAGTAATCTAAGAACTCCATTGCCTCTCACTCTTTGTCTTGCCGTGTGTGCGCGTGTGTGTGTATGTGTGTGCATGTTTGTGTGCTTCTCACTCACGCACTTGTGCCTCCACTTGCTCGGGGTCTTCATACCATCCTCACGTCTTCCCGGATTGACATTAAAGGAGGTGCTACTCATCACTGAGCTACACCAACCACTTTGGCTTGTTTCAACCATGGTCGACTGAAGAGTAGATTGTAGTCGAAGCTGGATTCTGGTAGTTCGAGAACTACAAAAGTCATTTTGAACGTGATACCTTGCAAGGTAATCGGAATATTCCATACTAGTCCCACCGGATGGACTCGGGATTGGTCTTCCATCCGTACAAAAAATTGTACGGGCTCGATTTGGGTCCACCCCAATTGCTTGCAGAGTGCTACCGTTGCTATATTCACACCTGAACCGCCATCAATTAGCACTTGAGTAATCTTGTGATTTTTATGCCAGACAGTGATCAATGGGACTGAATGATCCACCGTAGAATCAGCTTCTGGTTGTATTGTGGCAGTCGTCGGAGTATAGGAAGATCCAGGCCTAACCTGTTGTTGGAATTGCTGCCTGAATCCTGGCACTAAGGCGAGCAACTGTCCCAAAGGGAGTGTAATTGAAGCCTTGTCTAGAATATCCCATACCTGATCTGTTTGGATCGTACTTCTCACCGATTCTGATGATGATTTTGCTATTGTTGGGGCAGTAGTTTGTTCATTTGCTCTTGCCTTAGGCAGGGAAACCTGTGTTACCGGAATTGGATAAGGAAACACCATTGGCTCTTTGGCTATCCATTGACTAGCCCTTGTATACATTCGCTACTGCTCGCGGATACCAGGTTCGAACACCTCAGTGGTGGGTTGTAACTGCTTACCCGATCTAGTCTGAACCGTTGCTGCTTGTGATTCAACTGGTGAAACATAGACCATGTTGGTCATTGGATTCTGTCGCTGCTTCTTCCTTTTGTCATACTCTTCTGCTTCCTTGCAAAACCTACGAATGTGGCCAATCTCGCCACAAAAATGACATCGAGGTGGTGGAAGAGAAGTACCTTCCGCTGATGTACCGGCTTGCCATCGATTTGAATTGAAATTGGTATTCCGCTGACCCCTATAATTCCGATATCCTTGTGACTGATTGTTTCGCATTTGTGGTGGCACATAATGGGCTGCTGGCTGACCTGGTTCCTGTATGATGGCATTTACAGCTGCTCGCCCCTGAACCTTGGCATTATACACGCAATTTTCCATTGAGTGTCTTGTTGTGTTACAGATGGCACAATACATCTGGTTAAGGGCACATGTAGCACTGGTGTGCCCTGGATTTTTGCACTTGGTGCAATACATCTGTTTAGCCGGATCATCTGTTACGTTCTTACTAGCCTTCAACCACTCCAAGTCTTCGGTGAATCCCCCAACTTTATGCTCTAGTTGCAGGGCCATCACAATAACAGCATCTAGTGTCATAGCCCCCACACAGCGGATGATCATAATTTGTCTTAACTGTGGGGTCAAACCGTTAATGAACCACTGGGTTATAACATCATCCGGTAGATTAGCATGTGTCGGAGGCAGTTGTCTTAAGTGAGTTCTAAACAATGTCGCATATTCCTGAACAGTCTGGTGCGGCTTCTATCGATTGTTATGCAAATAGTCGAAGATTTTGGCAGGATTCTTCTTCAACCGGAACCTCTGTAAAAACACATCTCTCACATCATCATAGTTAGCGAAATGGTTGATATCATACTCTGTTAGCCACCTCGCTGCTTCATTGACCAATGTAGCCTGAAATACGATGGCCTTGTACACCGGGTCAGGTGGGTGGTTTAATACTGCATAACTGATCTCAAACGTGCGCACATATGCATCAGGATCGTCCCCTGGAAATCCACCAAACTTTGTGTACGTCACCCCTGTTGGAACCGGCCGAAGTGGAATGATTGGATGTGGCTATTGCTGTTGTTGTTGCTGTTGTTGTTGTTGTTGTTGACCACTCATGGTGCTAATATTGGTACCGCTGCTGTTTCCAGAGTTCTGAGGGGGTGTGCCTTGTCCTTCGGAATCTGTATTATCAGACTGCTCACCTTCCGGCTCAAAAATAGCGTTGAATCTCTTACGTATCTCCAAGTCAAATAGCCTATCCTCAGCTGTGGTATCAAAAGGAGGCAAGTTTGCCCCAAACAATGGTGTACGTAATAAGGATCCACCAGGGATTACCACACTGTCACCGAAAAAACTGTAAATTCCCACCAACTCGTACCGAACTTTCACCGGAACTTGTCGAACTTTCACCGAAACAGGGTATACTTCCACCGGCAACGATCTCTCTGGGTAACATAACTTTATCCCCGAAAAGGTTCAAATTTTGACCAGATGGTGTCGAAACAACTGCGCACTGCGTCCCTATACACTTAGTAGTTACTGTATCTTCTTCAGAACGTACTGAAATTAGTTTCAATGTCTGGATTTGGAGTGCCTAAGATCTAGACAAGGTCAACAAATGTATTGATACAATCTTCCTAGAGTTCAGGAGGAAATTTATGGATATATGGGGGAGGGATCAGTGTTTTTGGAATTTTTCAATCAATTTCAAGAAACTGTCTGATTTCTAGGACAAGAATGTGGAATATGGGTCTGACAATACATTGATAATTGATACTAATGCTTATAGGTTATTTTACAACATTAGAAGATATTGTCTAACGTTACCAAAGATGATAATCAGTGAAAGACTTAACTAGCTATCAAGAACTCTTTGTGATCAACTTTGGAAATGGTTAATAGCCCCAAATCATATTGAATATGCAGATATTATTTCCATATTAATTCCTCTTGATGAAGAGAGTTTGTCTATATATCATGGCATACATCGAGAACATAATCGAAATTATAGAAATAATCGAGATTATAGACATATCGAGATTACAGACATACTTGAGATTATAGACAAAAACATTGAGTAATGCCAACTCTAGGGTGGCTATAAATGGTTCTGTTTCTGAACCCTTCAATCTTTATAGATCTATCAGACAAGGTTGTCCCCTTGCTCCTCTTCTATTTGCTATTTCTAGTGATGCTATGGGATGGTTAGTCAAAGATTAAATTGAACAAGGAATTATTAGAGGTATTTCTATGCCTGTATAAAAGTTAAAGAGGGTTATACCTTAAATCCAGTGTTTGCTTGTAATATCTTGTTTTTGTCACAGGAATCATTATGCACTTGATGGATGAATGTTGAAGAAGCTTCTCCTTTGCCTATTAAGATGAATAAGTGCAGGAAAAAAGGCTTTAACTCATGGAATAGCCTTGTGTTTGGGCAGGATATTGTGGATCCTTTCTTCATTAATGACATTGCTGATTTATCTGTTGGTTGTAAACAGGTGCTTATGGATTAAGGGAGCTGCTCCTGAAAGCCACGGAGAAGTGGAACCACTACAAAGAGCTTGAGCTACATATGATTGCTATGGATATGTTCCACAATTTCAAGAAAAAAACAGGTTCCTTTGCCAAGTTGGTCAGGAGGCTGAATCAAAAGTGGAATCTCAAGTGGACTCCTCATCAATGGTCCTACAGATTTCAGGTCATTTGGGCCCTTCCTCCTGTGAATAAGCACTTCATCTTATTGTGGCTTATCATTCACCAGGGCCTATGGACAGGGAGTAGAGCTCGTAAATTAAATTTGGGGAATGGCAATTGTAACAATTGTAGCAAGTTGGAGGATCTTCTCACCTGTTCATGGAATGCTTTCATGCTATAAAATTATGGTCCCCTCTTAATAATCTCTACCTCACCCCTTGGCAGACCAATAATGGGTTATATCCCTTGCTTTGGCACACATGGAGAGCACAAATATTATGGAACATCTAGGTTGGAAGAAACAAAAGATGCTTTGGAGATGGTAGTAGGAATTAAATTTACAATTGTTGGAAAGAAATGAAGTCTGTTAGACAGGCCTACCTTTGTAGTATCTCTGATGCTCCTATGCATCAATCCATGTATTCAAAAATCATATGTAATGTTAGATACCAGCAGTGGAGAGTCACTCTCTCTAAGATGTATTGTCCCAAGAGGGCATGCCCCCTACACAGTTGTACAATATTTCCTAAATTTAATTTAATCTCTATTTTCCATTAAAAAAAATAACTTTTAAGTCTATGGGTGGATTCAAACTATTTTGATGGTACATAAATGGCATTTCCTTCCAAAATCATGCTTCCACCCTCACATCAATTTATCTGTTTCAAGGGTGCATGTTTTGTTCTGAGGGGGGCAAGTTGTCACACTTTTTTGGAGAGTCACTCTTGAGCTTTCCTTCTTGCTTCCATGCAAGGTGGTGTGGGTTTTGGGCATTCCTTGCTACAACCTCAACAATTGGCAAGCATAGGAGAGGAGATTGAAGAGGAGCAAATAGTGAGATAGATAATCAATGGCATCAAGGCAGATGATAAGTGGGAAACTTTCACAACTGCAATGGACCTTTACATGGATATGAAAATCCCTAATCGTACCAATCTCATGGGACAACTCTTCACCCATGAAGCCAAACTCAAAAAAAATGGTGAACGATCAAGAGGTAACAATTCATCTGCCCTCTATACAGATAAAGGAAAGTCTAAGGATAAAGGAAAAAGCAAGAAAGCTGAAGATCAAGGTACTACTTCTCAAGCTAACTATGCAGGGAGAGGTAGGAACTCAAGAGGAAGGGGTAGAGGAGGTAAGCAATGTAGGGGGAGACCTTTCAACTCTTCCCCATGCAATATATGTGGACTCTCTAATCACACAACAGATGAGTGCTATAGGAACTTCAAGCACAAGAGAGGAAGAGGATTTCAAAGAGGTGGCTAATCACAATCAAGAGAAAGATTCAACCATAATTAAGGATACAACCATGACTACAAAAACAATTACAACAACAGTTATCAAGGAGGATACAAATCAAGAAAAGACCTCAACAACTATACAGAGGATCAAGAGGATTCTCTTCTCATTACGAACATGACTTCAAAACAAGGTATGAATGATGAACACCTCTTCTATATTGACTCAGGTTGTTCAAACCATGTAGTAGGCAATGTAGCTCTCCTTTCTGATCTTGAGGAGCCCAAGGGAAAGCACCAAGTGCGGACAGGTGATGACACCAAGCATTGAGTGGTCAAGGTAGGAAATATCAAAACTTCTTATGGAAATAGGAATCTATTGAGCAGAGTTCTTTATGTACCTACTAGCACAAACACAAGAGGACCCCAAACATGGATTTAGAAGAATTGCAAAGGGAGAGAAAACACGTATATTTTTTACATTTGAGCTTGAGGACACTAGAAACATTTCACTTTACAATTATAAGGATCAAACTTTGTCTGACTTAGAGATATGGCACAAAAGATTAGGGCACATTGGTGAGAGAACATTGAAGATGATATGTAGAGATCAATGTGTACTTGGGATACCTAATGTATCCAAGCAACATATGATCTATAAATGTGGTGCATCGGTGGACTATCTTGTATTTCATGAAACATAAGGATGAAGTGTTTAGTTGTTTTAAGAAGTATCTTGCACTTGTGGAAAATCAAACAAGAAAAAGCCTAAAGAGGATAAGGTCAGATGGAGGAGGTGAGTACTTCTCCAATGATTTTGATGCATTTTTGCAGGACAAAGGTATCAAAAGGGAGATTATTACCAGATTTACTCCTGAGCAAAATGGAATAGCAGAGAGGAGGAACAGATTGATTGTGGAAGCAGCTAGATCAATGCTTAATGAAAAGAAGTTGCCAAATTACTTGTGGGTAGAGAGTGTTTCTACTGCCACCTATCTTATTAACACGCTAGCTTCTAAATCCCTGGATGGGATGACCCCCTATGAGGCATGGCATGGCAGAAGACCATCACTTGAACATTGCAAAATATTTGGTTGTGTAGCTTATGTGCATGTTCCATCTCAAATCAGAGGTAAGTTAGACCCTAAGGTAGAGAAATGTACCTTCATAGGGTATGATATAAATAAAAAAGGATACAGGTTTCATAATCCATCCAACAGGGGATTTATGTTCAATAGAGATGTTGTGTTTGATGAGAATGATTCTTGGTTTGAAAGTGAATGCAAGAAGGTCAAATTTCCATATGACTTGGAAGAAGAATTTCCAAGCCTCACCAAGGAGGATCCAAGCACAATTGAAGATATCAAATCAAATGAAGAGGACACCATCAACTTGGAAGAATTTAAAGCATGGAAATCAAAAGGCAAGGCCAAGATGAAGAGGTTGGAGGACATACTTGATTCATCCAACCAAGCTATAAGGAGATCACAAAGACAGAGTAAGAAGCCAATCAAATATGGGTATGATACTACATTAGTTAGTAAGCATTCTATTTATCTTGCTAAGGATTCATCACTTGAAGAAATTTCTTCATATGAAGAAGCAAGTACCAAAGCAAAATGGAAGGAATCTATGGATGAAGAAATAGAAGCACTCTAAGAGAATGACACTTGGGAGCTAGTACCCAAGAAAGCATCAATGAAGATAATTGGTTCTAGATGGATTTACAAAATCCAAAGGAACTCAGATGGATCCATAAACAGATATAAAGCTAGGCTTGTGGCTAAGGGTTTTGCACAAACCCAAGGACTAGATTATGAAGAAACTTTTTCACCTGTGGCTAAGATGCCAACCATCAGGATATTGGTAAGTGTAGCTACATCTAGAATTGGAGTATGTATCAACTAGATGTAAAAATGCCTTTCTCAATGGGTGGATTTCAGAGGAGGTTTACATGGCTCAACCTCCTGGCTATGAATACCCAAACAAGGTAAATCATGTATGCAAATTGAACAAAGCTCTTTATGGTTTGAAGCAGGCACCTAGGGCATGGAACCATAGGTTAACAACCTATCTTCAAGACCAAGGATTCATGATGAGCAAGGCAGATTCTTCTCTATTTGTCAAGAGAAGTAACTCAAAAATGATATACTTATTTGTATATGTTGATGACATCATTCTGACAGGTAGTGATGCCAATGGCATCAAACAAATCAAAAACCAGATGATGTAGGATTTTAAGATTAGTGACATAGGATTTCTGAATTATTTTCTTGGACTTCAGTTAGGCTACACTAATTTTGGAATTTACATCACTCAAAGGAAATATATGCAGAACATGTTGAAGAAGTTCCACTTGGAGAATGCAAAAGTAACTAGCACCCCTATGGAGGTAAATCATAAATTGAGTGCTCATGAAGGTGATTTGGTTGAAACATTGCAGGTTATCAAAGCCCCATATATCTCGTGGAGTTAGGAGAAGTATGAGTTACGAATCTCATTTGATAAAATAACTCCTAAATTAGAGGAGTCACTTTTAGTTGAAGCCAAGTTTGAAATTCAAATTCAAACTTAGATGAAAACACTTACAAAAAGGATTGTAAAACACTCACGGCTATGTGGCCGCATTGAGAGCTCCTCCTTTGATCATTTGTAGGACTTGAGTAGCTTACACCATAGCTTACTCATTCCACCATCATTGAGCATCATTACAATGCCAATGATCTTTTATAATCATGTGTTATAATACATATAGTTCATTGATCTTTGTGTACTCCTCTGCTATCACCACTCAAAATAGTGAACTTTCTCTGGGTTGACGACTTTTAATTGGTGTAAGGGTTTTGAAAAATTAAAGGTTGCCTTAGTGCTAGATCTGCGTGAATGCTCGTACTTGCTTCTTCATGAAGAAAATTATTGGCCTACTTGACAGATCGTCGTTGACTCCCTTGTCTGCTTGTGCCTTCTCTTCTCTCTGACTCCCTTCTTAAGCTTCCTTGCCTAGTGAGTCCTTCAGTTCCAACACCCCCCCCCTCTCTCGCGTCTGTCGTCCCTGACAGACCCGTGTTGTGTGGGTTTTTGGATGTAGTACTCAACGACATCTTGTGCTAAGTGATGTTCTGCAATCCGCAACCCCTTTGCCAAGTCCGTGAGTAAAGTATCCCAATCTACTGGCCCGGGAACCTCTGGATGTGGCATTCGTAACTTTTCTGAATGGAGAGCTTGTTCTACTGCAAACAATTGTAATAAATGTGAGGGCCTGGGAATGAAGATCTCTGAGTGATATTCCCAGAACCCTGTGACAAGCATCTCTTCAAATGTCTGTTTGAAGCAGGCCGGTAGGTATTTGATGCGGGCATGCCATGCATAAACAACATTAATAGAGGGCGTTGTGCTCATGTCATAAACAAGATCCTGATTGCCTTCATTGAATCCGAGCGCAGAGAGGTGAGGTTCCTTAACATTCTTGAAGGTCCGGAAGGTGACTATCATGAGTTCAAAAATTTTAAGGCACATCTGTGTCATGACATCTGGTACGTTTTTGAACCTGACACCCCAATGCCGAATTGTCGATATCATATACCCTACGGTAGGTTGACCTTTAGGTGGTGCTAAGTAGACATAGTTGAGCCATTTCTCACATCCTTTGGTTGTCAGCACCATCTTTGTGTATTCCGGCCACGACCTTCTTCGGAAAACAGGATAGTAGCAGGGATTGTACTTGATATACAGGGGCATGTTATTCCATGTGTGATTCATTTCCGGGTAGGTTTCAAGCAGCCGAATTCTCCAAGTCGGTTGGAGAATATTTCCCTGCTTGGCACCTTCTGGGATGTCGTCTGGTGCAAACTGTGTGGCAGAGGTTGGTTCCCGTGAGGTGTGGTGCTTGATTTCATCATTATAATCCGCCATTAAGACACAAAAAGGAACATACAAGTCGTCGGAGGTGCCGATCCACCTGTGATGTGAGAGGTTTCTAAAGTACTCGGATTTTATGATTACCTCTTCCAATCGTGACATGGATGCTATTTGAACTGCTACCCTGTCATCATGGGTTGTGGCCACTTTCTCTAATCTCTGCATCCATTCAAGGGCCTCTATCTCAATGGTGTCCATGCCCTCTGCTGTCTGCTTGCCTCCAGGTGCTGGCATCGGAACGTACGGGTCCTCAAAAGTTTCCTCTACTTCGATTGGTACTAGGTCTTCAGGTTCTGGTTCTACCAAGGGGGAGGGTTGGCGTTCATACTCAAGCACTTTCTTTTGTAATTCTTCGAGTTGTGCTTTGAGCGCTGCTACTTCGTCAGTTGTGTCAGTGGTGGTTGGGACTTCTTTTGGTGGTTCTAGTTGAGCTGCCAATTGCCTTAGTAGTTCGTCTCTTCTTTTTCTAAGGCTGCATGGGCTTCGAGGAGATCAGCATGGATTTCCAATATGATTTGCATATTGTCCGAGGGAATGGCCTTGAACTTCTCCGGGTCAATTTCTTGTGGGGAACCTTCCATGGCTACTTCCAAGTTCTCTTCGTTTTGTGTCTGAAGCCGTCTATTTTCTTCTAGGGCTGCAGACATATGCTTCCGCAATAGAGCCATGTTGCGGCGGAGCTTGAGGTTCTCTGTGATTTGGGAGTGTAGCAGATCATCCATTTGTTGTCTTTCTTCTGCATCTGGCTGCGGTGGATTTGCCACTAATTGCTCATGTTGTTCTTGCAATGCACTAAACTGCTATTGTAATTGTTTCTTCTCTTTCTCTAAGTCAATGAATCTTCCTTGTAATGCTTCATGACTCCTGAACAAACTTGTATGCTGAGCATCGAGGTGCTGATAGTGTTGTTGTAACTGAGACATGCACTGATACATGTTATTAAATACATTATTAATGGGGGTGGATGCAGGAAGGGTGTTAAGTGCAGAGGGAAAGGGAGAGGGGAAGGGAAGTGTGAATGCGGTGCTGGAAAATGGTGAAGTGGGTGGTGGGGGAATGGGAGATTGTGGCCGTAAGGGGGGAGGGAGAGGTGCAGTGGAGGGTGATATGTCCATCAAATCCACGGTGGACGCAGTAGTGGGAGTGATTGTGAATAGTGGAATTGTGGGTGCAGTGATTGTGGTGAATGTGTACAGTGGTGTGTGCAGTTGTGAATATGAACTGCCCGAAAGTGTGAGTGGGGAATGGGGATGTCAGTAGCTGCCGTTAGGATTACAGTGTTAGTGGAGGTGTATACAAGGGAGGTGTTGAGAGGGTGTGTGGGTTGATTGGCGGTTTGTGCTTCAGTCATGGCAGTGGACTCGGAGGCGGTGACGGTGGTTGTTGCATTGGTAATGGGAGGTGAATGTGGTGGAGTGGGAGGCGGGGGTGGAAAGGGGGGTGATGGGGGTGCACTGGACACATGGGTCTCTTCAGTATCGTGCACAGTGTGTGTTGTGCCCGTGGTCGTGGCTGTCCCTTGTGTTTCGGATACTAAGACATTCATCTGCTTCCCTGCTCGTGGGGGACGTCTTCCGTATCTTCTTTCCGTTCTGCGTGATTGTGCCAGGGCAATATGCACTGTCTCAGGTACTCCTAAAGCATCAGAGATCATATCCAGTGTGGCACGATATTGTTCGTCGACTCCTTCCTCCTCAAGGATTTGGTGCATGATAGCCTTTCCTGCTGCAAGGGATAACTTATGTTGCTGTTGGACCCTGTTGATGGTATCGTGGAGCTTTTTCAACTCCTTTGTATACGCTGGGGCACCCTCTAGCTCCTGTATAACTTCTTGCTCATAGTCATGCGCCTCCTCATCAAAAAATCCTTAATGTTCATCCTCTTGTTCTTCTTCTTCTTCATCCTCCACTTCCACCACTTCTGGTTGTCTTGGCTGGGGTTGTTCTGTAGCAGTTTGTTGTCCACTACCCTGCTCTGCTTCGACTTCCGCATTAACAGCTTCAATGATTCTGGCAACTTCTTCATCCGTTAGATCTTCCAAAGTGAATCCGTGAGGAAATTCCAGATCCGTAGGTACAGGTGGAAACACAAGATTAGGGCCATCTGTGCTGTGCCTGGGTAACCTGATAGTAAATGGTTGCACTCGTCTGGGAAGCCTTGGAGTTGTTTCAGGTGTTAGGGTTGCACCGCGGGCTTGTGCACAAGGCATCTGGACAGCGCCTCTCATCTTCTTTGAGGGAGGCCCTGCAGCTGACAGTCTACGTTGAAACTCCTGCACTCTGGTCCAAATGAGAGCCCTCTGTACTGGTACATCATAAGTTAAACATCTATATACAATGCGGGTGAGTGCACAGCATCCATACAATACAGACTTTTGTTTTTTATTGCCCCTTGTGAGAGACGGGAGGACAAAGGAGCTGTATCCCTTTTCGTCTTTGCTCGGAGTAAGGGTGCTAATCAGATATGAGCACCTTAGAAAATCCGGCTTTGGCAATTGGAATTTGAAATACTCGTAGAGTCCTGCCTTCTTCCATATGGGTTTCAATCCTTCATTATTCTGCAATCTTTCAAATTCCCTGGTAAAAAAGTGATACCTGCCCCAGCGCCCATTGAATTCTATCTCTGCCTCCCACATATAAGTGCCTTCACCTAGGGGTCCTGCCACATCACTGAACCAATGAGAGTTTTTGCTGACTGGCATTGTGTGCCCCTGTGGAGGGTTCTGAACCGGTATGGCATGTAATGCCCTCAATGCCGCTGGTCATTCCTTTAATTCCTCCTCAACCGGAAGGCTTTCAATGTCCACAACTTGGGGGCTGGTGCCTGCCTGGGAGCTAGTTCCTACCGTATCTGCCATGTTACTTCTTGCTTCCTGTCTCTGTGAGAATATAGAAACATATGTTAACATTGTACAGGACAAGAGAGAACCGTTGTTGTTCCCATTACAACATTAACATGAGGGTCGGGAGAGATTAATGGGTTAGTAAGTGCTCGATGCGAGTGTGTGTGTGGTTAGGAGTTCGGTAGACCTAAGAGCTAAGTGGAATGATGTAGTGTGATAGTGATGTGGTTAGTAGGTTGTCATGGATTTACAAATGGGGTCCGGGGGTTTGTTACAAGTCTTAGGCTGCCAAATGCAGTGGATGGGTTTTGCTCTTGGTTTTGTAGAGACTCTCGAGAGCTTTATAGGTGTGTCGGCTTGAAAATGAGGCCTTTTATGGACCCATTTACAAGTGATTCTGTTCGTGCTCATGGGCCTTGGTGTGTTCTTGAGTGTTGAAAACGAGTGGATGCCGGCTGTGCGAGTGAATGGATCATGCTGTATAGGGTGTGGTCTTGGTGTAGCTATTTGAGCCCGCAAACAAGCCTTAGGCACCCAAATTTGTCTTGATTGTGGGCTAGCCTTCATCGACTTCTTGGGCACCCAAATAGACTTCACGTTAGCAGAAGAACTTCTGAAAGACTTCTTATTGGTGTCGTGTTGTTGGTTACTAATAAGAGGCTTTGCCCGTGTGGTTGGCTTGAGTGCAACCGGGTGTTCGCCTTTCTGCACCCACACTTGTTTCACTAGCTGAGACATTTTGCTGCGCAGGTACTTTTGATCTCCGACATAGGTAGTACTCTGCTTCTTCTGCCTTTGATCCACCTTTGGTTGCTGCCTCCCTCTGGCCTTTGGAAAAGAAGGGAGTTCCGTTGCATCCCTGACTCCTTTTTTGCGAACATCATTCCTCTGCAACACATAGTTTTGGACAAGAACAACATGGTCATCTTCATGTGTACTCCTGGAAGGACCAGGAGTGTGTGCCTTTCCTAGTTCCTTGAGTGCTCCATTATCTAACTCTACTGTAATTCGACTATGATTGACCCATACCTGAAGAAGTCCACTTCTTAGGTTTAGGTTGACTGCATGATCATAGATCCAGTCCTGACCCAAGACAAGAGGCTCTGTGAGGTCTTCGTCTTGGCACACTAGTACCTTAACTGTCATTAACATGTCCTGAATGTAGAGGGGAAGCTCCATCTCGCCCATGCAAGGGGTTTCCACACCTCCTAATCCTATGAGATAAGCTTCTATAGGATTGACCTTTAATTTCAATTCTTGACAGTAAGAGAGTCTCACCGCACTAGTGGCTGCACCTGAGTCAATCAATGCCCGCACGGACTGTGCACTAGTTCCTTGTCCTACCTCTATGGTCACAAAAGGTCGTCGATCAATTATTCTATGGGAACTTGTTCCTGCGACTTCACACATTGCCATATGATATCCTTGATCTGCATAGTCATTTGTTCTAGGCTGATCTCTACCTTGTCTTCGCAACTTCATCCTTTTGATGCGTTCTAAAGCTTCTGCTTGAGCTTCTTCTCGAATCCGCTTTTCTTCTTCCTTGCGTTTCTTGGCGATATTGAGTCGACTTAGCATTTCCTCTGTGAGAGGTTCCTGATATAACTTCTCTGCATCCGCTTATATAGCTTGGGAGAACGTCACCTTCCAATGTGGCTAGCTGCACTCCACTTGTGGAGATCCTATTTATGATCATAGGTCCATAGCCACGCTTCTCTAATTTTCTCGCATGTTGTTTCAAAGTGTATACTAGTACTAGGTTGCCTGCCTTCAAACCTTTATCCTTAACGTGGGCATCAAAATATGCCTTCTGTCGTTTCTTAGCTGCATATATCCCTGCAGCTGCCCTTAGTCTTGTTTCTCCTAATCGTTCAAGGTCAAAAAGTCTAGAGGAGAGTTCATGACCCGTCCATTCGTGCTCTTATGCTACCTTCAATGTAGGTATCAAGAAGTCCAATGGTAGCACTGCATTTTGACCAGATACCATCTGAAAGGGGGTAGCTTGGAGTACCGTTTTGTAGGCGACTCGGTATGCCCAAACAGCATGGTGTAGCTGTTTGTCCCAATCAGAGCGTTTATTATTCACGAGCTTGGTCAACACATTGCACATAATCTTGTTTGTGCTTTCGGCTTGCCCATTAGCTTGTGGGTGGTAGGGGGCAGACTTCTTATGAACTACCAAGAATTCTTGGAGCAGATTTTCAATTACTTCATTCAAGAAGTGAGTGCCTCTATCACTTACTAACTCTATAGGTAGCCCGTATCTTGTGAATACATTCTCAAACAAGAATTTAGCAGTTGTTTGAGCATCGTTCTTCGTTGTGGCTTTTACCTCTACCCACTTTGTTAGATAGTCTGTGGCAACAATGATATATTCCGCATGGGAACCCTTAGCTGGGGGATTAATAGGACCTACGAAGTCTATTCCCCACTTAGAGAATGCACGTCCACCCATCATAGGTTTCAGTGGCATTTCATCTTTACGTATAGGATACTGAGTTCTCTGGCAAACATCACACCGTTTCACATAGGTATGTGCATCCATGTGAAGGGTCGGCCACCAGAAACCCGCAAATAGTATTGCCTTGATCACCCGATCTGGTCCAAAGTGTCCTCCTGCTACACCTTGGTGAGCAGTTTCTAAGATCTTGAGATATTCACTTTCATGGACACATAGCCTCAGGTAACCATCTTTACCACGCTTGTATAGATTAT
Organism: Ceratopteris richardii; assembly: GCA_020310875.1. NCBI lineage: Eukaryota > Viridiplantae > Streptophyta > Polypodiopsida > Polypodiales > Pteridaceae > Ceratopteris > Ceratopteris richardii. The sequence continues at coordinate 36,893,529 of CM035434.1, read as the reverse complement.
CACCAATGAGTGAGTAATCCTGGCCTTCTTGTTCTAAACTCCTTTTCCTAGCAAGCGTCATGTCTTGAGGGAATGTTTTCGTCCTCAGGAAGGAAACTAGTGGTTCACTCCAGTCTGGAACTATGGACACTTGATAAAGAGTGGCATGTTCCACAGGTGGTTTAGTGCAACAGATTGGGCATTCCTTGCACAACTTTTGGACATCAGCTTCCATAGTCGGCCAATGCACTCCGAGTCTCCGTAGTGTTTGTAGGGTTCGTTGCCTTGAATAGTGTTGCTCTAATGCACCTACATGTGCTAATTGCAACCATTTAGCGTACTCATCTTCTTCCACACAACAAGCCAAGATTCCTTGATCTGTGTGCTTGTACATGCTTCCTGCCATGATGTGGTACTTTTGGGCTTTCACAACCTCTCTATTTTGTGTGTTTACTATTGGATGGTTAGGCCCGTATGTCAATACTGGCACTAGTGGTTTAGCCCACTGTGGCACCACTTCCAAATTAAACAAGTAAGCATCAGGAAGGTCATCTGACACTCCTTGTGGGGCTTCCCCTGATGTGAGTCTGGAGAGATGGTCTTCTCGCAAGTGAGTCCTACCTTTCCTTACCACAACCTCGAAGTCGTATTCCATTAGTAAGAGAAACCATCTTACTAATCTACCTATATTGCATGGCTTGTTCACAAGATATAGCAGTACCTGATGGTCAGTAAAAAATTTAAACTTGTTGGCAAGCAAATAATGTCTAAACTTTTTAACTGCATATACCATGCCTAATCCTTCTCGTTCCGTGGTTGTATAATTTCGTTCAGCTGCATTTAATTGTCTACTAGCATAGGCAATTGGAAGATCCATATTGCCTTCACCAGTGGGTTGTGCGAGTACACATCCAATAGCATAATTGGATGCATCCACGTGAACATGGAATGGCTTATTCCAATCTGGTGTGGTTAAGATTGGTGCTGAACATAATCTTCGTTTAAGCTCCTGGAAGGAGTTCTCACATTCATCAGTCCACTCAACGTTAGTCAAAAGTCCATACATGGGCTTTGCAATGACATCATACATGTGAATGAACCGGCGGTAGTAACCACAATGCCCCATGAAAGCTTGTACTTCCTTGACATTCTTTGGCCTAGGTAGTTCTGCGATGGCTCTCACTTTCTCTTCATCAGTGGATATGCCATTCTTTGACACTATGTGTCCTAGAATCTTGCCTTGCCTGACCATGAAAACGCACTTTTCTGGGTTAAAGCAGACTTGATAATCTCTACATTTGTCAAAGATTTGTCTGAGTTCAGGAATATGGGTTTGCCTAATGTTGGAATGGGCACAAAGATCATCAACATAGACTTCTAAGTTCTTCCTCAGGAACTCTTTAAACACGTGACACATCAATCGTTGAAAGGTAGCAGGTGCATTAGTAAGCCCGAATGGCATTACCCGAAAGGCAAATATGCCCCACTCCGTGGCAAAAGCCGTCTTATGTTGATCCTCTGGAGCAATGGCTACTTGATTGTTACCCAAAAATCCATCAAGGAAGCTGTACACTTCCTTGCCTGCTACTCTTTCTAAGAGATGTTCTGTGATAGGAAGCAGATAGTTATCTCGAATTGTGGCTGCATTGACCTTCTTCAAGTTAATGCATACACGCAGCTTGCCATTCTTTTTGGGCACCACAACAATGGGGGATACCCACTCAGTGTGCTCAATTTCGTAGATGAATCCAGCTTCAACCAGTCTATCTATCTCCTCTTTGATCTTGGCAGCGTAATTATCGTTATATGTATAGGGCTTTTGCTTAGAGGGTTTGGCATCTAAGGTCATGGGGATAGTGTGTGAGCATATGTCAGGATCAACACCCTTCAAATCCTTGTAACTCCAAGCGAACACATCTTTGTATTCTCTTAGCAAGGCTATTAACGCATGCTCTTCTTCCTTTGTTAGGTCATGGCCTATGTACGTGCATCTCTCCTCTCCTTCTTCTAGGGCCACTACTATTTTTTTGGTGGTTTCTTTGTTATCATAGGCCTCTCCTGATTGTGCCTCTCGTTTAGGCATTCTGATCATGACTCTTCTGTCATCTATCTCATACCTTTTAAAGTTGTCCGGGACCTCAAACAAAGATTCTTCCTCTTCTGGTGTGACTGCTCTCTTCTTTCTTTTCTTCCCTTCTTCCTTTGGGGTCACATGTGTGGCTAATCTCACATCATTTGTAAGCTCTCCAAGCCTCTGGGGTTGAAATTCTACTTCATGGAAGTATTCTTCATCTGATGCAAAAGGTGGGTCCATAATGATTGACTCTAGATCGGAGTCACTCGCATCCTCAAATGCATCAAGGTTAGGTTCACACTCTTCTAAGACTGCCTCTCCCATGATTGGCTCTATGGAGAAGACTGAAATGTCATAGCCATCCTCATCACAGTGGGGTGTCCATTGTTCCTCATTGATGGCTACATCCATTGTTGCTAGGATTTCTGCCCAGCCGTGAGGTTCAAACTCTTCATCGGGAAACACTACAGGTGCATAGGCTGGGTCTTGAATTGATCTATGTGTTTCTTTTGCACCTATCTCTCTGGCTTCTTCTCTCTTCTCTTCTGCTACTGCTACTTTGCACATCCATAAGCGGGTGTCTTCATGCATCCATGAGGATCCTGATCCTATGGAATGCACCGATTCTGTATCGTCTTTGGCTCTATGGATGGGGTTCCATTGGATAGGAGGGACATCTCTATGAGAGTAATCTTTGAGATTCACTTTGGTCGTAACACCTAAGTGTTGCAGGTACAAGGAATTGGTTCCCCAGTCCTGTACCACTTGCAATTGTCGCATAAATGGTCTTCCCAAAATCATCTCATAGGCATGGTTCTTGCTAAAATCACATATAGCAAATGTGTGCTCGAACTCAACACCACATGTGGTGAGAGTTATTCCTTCTAACAGCCCTAAGGGTCGCTCTATGTGACCATCGGCCATCTGCAATTTCATCCTCGTGGGCCTGAGTGCTGGCTTGCCCCAACGCTTCCATAGGGAAGTGGTAGCACTTGCAACTCCTGCGCCTGAGTCCAAAATTGCCTTGGTGGTGTACCCCTGGTAGGTAATGGGAAGATAGGTGTTCCCTTCTTCACCTTCACACATGTCTCCTATCTTATCCAAGGGTATTTCTGGCACTGTTCTCTGGGATCCTACCTGGGAACGAGGTTTGGCTATTTTTGGTACTTGTTTGGCTACATGTTTCCATAGCTCTGGCCTCACTTTGAGTAGCTCTTCTAAGGTGAGGTTACATTGTACTTTAGTGTTTTTCACTACCTCTGTGTCCCTAGGTATGATTGAGTCCTCATTTCGTACCATAACCGTGGGCGCTCTCATACAAGTAGACTTAGCTTCCCATGGGCCTGTGAAGTGGGGTAATTCTTGCAAAGAATTAGACTCAAAGTCTAGTCTTTCCTAAGAGTGGGTGCTCTCCTGCTCCTCATAAATGGATGGGATGTCTTGTGGAAATTGGTCGCGTGCATCATCCACAAGTTCAATAGGAGGAGGGACTTCACTCTCTTTAGCCCATTTGTCTTCTTGAATCTCGCGTAGGAATTCTGGTGTGAACCGATTCATAGAAGATGATGTGTCTGGCTCCGTAGAGTTAGGCACATAGGCATCAGGCACATAGGCTTCCTGAGCAGGAATGCTTACTCTTTCACCTGCCTTGTCCTTGTGTTGAGAGGCGGGTTCCTTTTCTGATTATGCAATCAGCTTCTCTATTCTTTCTAACAGTCCATCAAAGTGCAACTGTGTCTTCACTGAACTAGAGATGTTAAATAGGCGACTGGCTTCAAACATGGTCTGAGCCAATTCCACCATCTTAGCACAAATTTTGGTTCGTTCTAGCTCTAGTTCTGCTCTTGGGTAACACTTTTCATGATCAGTTACGTTTGGCCCTTCTTGGATTCTGGCTTGATATGCTTTAAGCATCATGTTTAGGTCCTCGGGAATGGGATTTGCTAGGACTAATCCTACTCTAGGGGGTGGTGGGATTAGGTGAGGCGGGTTGGAAGGTGGCTGGTCGGATGGAGTTGGAACTGGTGGAGGTGGAGTAGTGTGAGAGGGAGTTTGAGATGTGAGTTCAGTTATCCTGGCCTTTGTTTCTCTGAGGCTTTCCTCAAGTTCACTCATCTTTTTTGCCCATTGTCTTTTCATTCTTTCACGACTATCTCTCCAAGCTCTAGTTCTCTTCTTTGTCATGCTCTCTGTTTCACTAACATCTGGGCTCTTTTCCTGGCCTGCGCTTTGGTTCTGTTGCAATGCTTGAGCTCTAGTGATTACTTGTACTGGTGCAATGGAAGTCACACTCCCTGTGGAGTCTACTACTAACCCAATAACGTTAATAGGAGTGATTTTTGGCATATTATTAGGATTCTTAGGGCAGTCTCGTAAGAGATGCTCCTTTCCACACTCCTGGCAATAGCCCTGGATCGTCATCGACTGGGGTTGTGTAGGTGGAGGCAAGGGACAATCACGAATGAGATGATCTCCCTGACATCTGTAGCATGGTCCTCTAGGGAATGGAGGTCTTACTTGCCTAGGTTGGGGTCTTGAGTTAGGGTTTGTATACATTACATTTGTGTACTCTGGTTCCCAACTAGGTTCATTTGGCTCTTCACCGTAATAGGACTCACCATGTTCTGGAGACTGCATGTAGTAAGCCTGGGGACTGTCAATATGCGTCGAATCAAAGCTATGGTCACTCGGGTCACTTTCAGAAAGCAATGGTGTTACAGGGACTATAGCTCTATCCAGGTTCTCTTCTGCAACTGCATATTTTACCGGGATCACATTAGCTGGGGTAGGGGGTTGTTGTGCTAACACAGGCTGAGGCCTTTGCTGGGCTTGATATTGTGGTTGGTAATTCTGCTGAGGCATAGTATACTGTTGTGGTGGGTATTGGTTCTTGTATCTGCCTTGTTGAGAGTATGGCTGAGGGTAGGTTTGCCTAACAACTTGCTTATTGTATGGGCAGTCTTGTGCTGTGTGATTTGTGTATCTTCGTTCTATGGTGCAGTACTGGCTACTAGGATTTACTTGGGGTTGAGCCGTAATGGGACAGACATTCGCCATATGATCGCCTCCACATGTATAGCACCTTTTTACAGGGGCAAACCTTGGGATCTGTTTGCTAGAGACACCTAGTTTTTGTGCCACTTTCTCAGCGAGTTCCTCAATTGATGTGGATTGCGTGGAAGAGAGGCTAGAGGCACTATCTGAATCTTTGTATATCTTGGAAAGCTCTAACTCCTCCCCTAGGTTATGCTCAATGTCAATACACATGCGTACACACTCTTCTATGGTCCTAGGGTCCTTCAAGTACACATATGATCTTAATTTGGTACTTAGCAGTCCGTCCAAGAATAGAGCCACTTGCTTAGCTGGTGTGGGTAGCTCAGGGATAGGGCATCTCTCCAAGTATTGCCTAAATCTTCTTCCAGCAAGTCTCACGGTCTCTTGAGGGGTTTGGTTGAAGCTGTGAATCAGCGAGGAAGTGTTATGTCTTATGCCACTTTTAGAGAATTCGATAATGTCAGAGCAGTGTTCCTAAGGGTTAGACCAAAGGCATTGTACTGCGTGAATAAATCCTCCACTTGCTCAGCTCTCAAGACTTGCCTAAACTCTGCCACATGATCGTGTGGGTCTCCTGTGCCATCGAAGTAGTTCTTCATGGACTTAACTAGCTGAGTCGGTTTCAAAGTCCTTGTGTGCTCTCTAGGTCGTGGTAGAGGGATCTCATCCGCATTTCTTTGATTCCTGTGAGCTCTAAGTATCTCAGGTTCTACTCTATTTGTTTCCATTCTTGTTCTTTCTCTGCCCCTTGTGTTGGCAAAGCTTACCTCAGGTTTATCTCTATGCCTGTCTCTTTGAGTTCCGTGAGCGTGGGAGGTTCCAGCTCGTGGGAGACCAAAGGACACGTTCGATCTTGGTTGGGGGAAAACGAATTCACCCTTCCAAGTGTAAGCATGCCTATCATTTTCTATAACCACAAAGATCCTCTCTGAAGCGTGATCTAAGTAGGTCACTCTGCCTGGGCTATCAGGATCTTTGAACTCATAGATCATGATTTTTCCTATATCATTTGGCCGATCAGATTTATACCTCCAAAAGGCTTCATCAGTCCCTCGGTTCAGAAGCAGATCTATGCTCTTGTTGTCCTGAGGAATCCACTCTGGTGTGAGAATTCTTGTAAGAACAGATTTCCCTCGAGGTGTCCTGGGCTCTACACCCATGTTTCCTTGTTCTAGGTCATCTATGTCTGTCTCAGGGATCACATTCCCGAATTCGTCTGTCCTATCTGGATGACTGGTGACTACGTATATGGTTCCTTCTTTGTCCAGGTATGCTCCGTTTTCAAACTTGACAGCTGGGTGCTCTAGTCCTATGGATTGGTCAGGGTTTTTAATCTGGACCACGGATCTTCCTAGACCGTCCTCATAGATGCTAGCACCTAATCGGTTGGTCCTAAGGTATTCCAATTGTGTTTTGTAAGGGCCTTCTACTCTGTGCAAGTATGGCACTCCTGAACTTCCCGTAGGTGTGTCCATGCCTTGAGACATCTCTGATTCACTAGTCTCAGAGCTAGGGTAGTATGAGTGGTGGCTCAACTGCTGGGCCCAAGACCTAGTAGTGTGATTAACGCTAGCCTCTGAAGACCTAAGACTTTGTCTATCTCTTCCTAGATGTTGCCCTGATCTAAGGTTCATAAGCCTAATTGAATAGCCCAAATTTGCCCAAGTACAACCTCGTTGCTGAGTCCTTTTGTATCAGTCACTTGATTCTTTTTAGTGGTTACCGTGTTTATTATCTTGTTTGATATTGCGTCGTCAGGAATACTTGAGTATTTTTCGTACTTTAAGTTGATCGTTCCACGTTAAATTCTTTTCCTTTAGGATTCTCAATCGTACAAAGATTATGTAGTTATCTTGAACTTTGAGTATTTAGGTAGTCTTCAACTTGATAGATGCCTATCGCCACCCTGGCTTACTCCTACCTCTAGTCGTTCTTAGCCTAAGCTAGGAATTGACAAAGGGAGTTGAGAATTTCCAACCTTTTGTTTCCTTCTTGGTTGCCCTTGAGTGCCCAGGAAGCGTGTTCCCAAGCTTGCACTTACTCTTGCTTAGAATGCCCTTCGATGCTCTCAATAGATCTGTAAGAGTTCCAAAGTTAGCTCAAGACCAATTTGCACTGTGATTTTTTGGAAAACAATTCTAGAGATCCCTAAATTTGTTCCCCCTGGGTATGGTCAACTTCAAAATACCCTGTCTAATAATCCTGATCTTAATTTAACTATAATCAGTCGATGTTTTGGTTGTGCTCCCCACGAGCTTTCCAACAAAACAAGAATCACAGCAAACGGATTTCATATGAGAGAGTTATGTCAGTTCAGGGTTCTGGTGCTAAAACAGGGTTCAAACAGGCTAACAGATCACAGGATTTTTCTCAAAAGCACATGTGTAGGGACCTCACAACTCACTAATTGCTAGACCAATATGCCCAAAAACTATCCCCAAAGCTTAGAATAAAAAACCCTAATTTTTTTTTTGGCCCAAAAGCCTGTCAATCGCGATTGACAAAGGTGTCCGTCGGGGCCTGTCGGTCGCGATCGACACGTCAGTCGCGATTGACAGTGTCAATCGCGATCGATAGAGTCGTTCGTGAGTCCTGTCAATCGCGATCGATGGTGTCAATCGCGATCGACACTTTTTCCGGGTTTTTCGCCGTGAATTCAATCGATCGGGGATGTGTCCGTCGCGATGGACACGTGGCTACACGTAAAAGTCAATCAATCGTTGAATTTCAGTCGGTCGCGATCGACGGTGTCAATCGCGACTGACAGAGGTGTCGGTCGTGGCTGTCGATCGCGATCGACGGTGTCAATCGCGATTGACAGGGTCCTACGTGGCAGTCTGTCGGTCGTGAAGTCTGTCGGTCATGATTGACAGGGTCTGTCGGTTGCGATTGACAGGGTCTGTCGGTCGCGATTGACAGGGTCTGTCGGTCGCGATTGACAGAGAACCACGGATTTTTTCTACTGTTTTTAGTGTTTTAGGATGTGCTCTTTGTGCTTGTCACAGTGGTGTGCTTTATATTACCAAAGGGGCGAGTTTTTTGTCGATCGCAATCGACAGAGGCTGGCGACTGCGAGACAGATTCTGAGTATTCCGTACCTGCGCAACGTGCTGGGGATGATGATTTAGCAAGAACCTGCAAAATGCTCAAGAAACATGCAAAAATAGTGCAAGCAATATCGCTCTCTCGCTCTCTCTCTCACAAGTAGAATGAAGGAAATGAGGTGGGAGATGGTGACGATGATGATGGTGATGAAGATGGTGAAGAAAAAACAAGAAAATAGATGAAAGTGAAGAAAATACCTACAACTCCAACGCGTCAACTCTACGTCTTACCATCACACGCTCGTCCTCAAAGCTCGATCCCCGGCAACGGCGCCAAAATTTGGTGTAGCTCAGTGATGAGTAGCACCTCCTTTAATGTCAATCCGGGAAGACGTGAGGATGGTATGAAGACCTCGAGCAAGTGGAGGCACAAGTGCGTGAGTGAGAAGCACACAAACATGTACACACATACACACACACGCGCACACACGGCAAGACAAAGAGTGAGAGGCAATGGAGTTCTTAGATTACTTCCAAAAAGCTCTTACAAGTTTATTTCAATTACAATCTAACCCCAAAAATGAGCTCTCTAGCTCCTTTTATAGTTTTTGACTAGCTTTGGCCCTGTCCAGACCTAGTGTCCGGCCTAGTTAAAAATTAGGTTCCAGGGCTTATTTGAGGGCTCAAATGAGATCTAAAAAATACGAAAATTGGTAAGCAACTACTTCTAAGGCTCCTCAAGCTCGAGGACTCCTCGGCTTGCACAAAATGGAGCCACAAAAAGGTGAACATGGTATTTACAGGGGTTGTTAGTGATGAGAATCACTTTTAATTGGTGTAAGGGTTTTGAAAAATTAAAGGTTGCCTTAGTGCTAGATTTGCGTGAATGCTCGTACTTGCTTCTTCATGAAGAAAATTATTGGCCTACTTGCCAGATCGTCGTTGACTCCCTTGTCTGCTTGTGCCTTCTCTTCTCTCTGACTCCCTTCTTAAGCTTCCTTGCCTAGTGAGTCCTTCAGTTCCAACAGTGGTACAGGATTGGTCCACGCAGGAGTTCACTTTCAAAGATAACCACCGTAAATATGTAGTTAAATTGGATGCCATGCAGCCCTGCGAGCTTCATGCAAGACCATATGTAGCGGAGCCGGTCCACATGTTGGATGGCTTATCTGATGACGAGGAAGAGGCGTTTTTGAAGACCAATAAGGATCTGATCTCATTAGGTATTGTAGATCTCCAGTCGGTCACAGACAAGTGGAGTCCGGCCGCTTGCACGATGGTACCAGTGACCGGAGATGCAGCTACAGATCATAGTGTTGCTATGGATGGAGCCACCTTACATCAACTTTTGTAGTCAGTTGATGATCTCATGAAACCTCGACAATTTTATGTACCGGAAGATCAGTTAGTAATATATAATTTGGGTGATGCGGTTAACCCACGACCAGTTAAGATTAAGGCAGGATTGTCAGAAACATTTCAAGATGATTTGATACGACTTCTGCGTGAATTTTTCGATGTTTTTGTCTGGGACTATCGAGATATGAAAGGTTTGGATCCGTGGATCTATCAACATCGGGTTGTGCTCAAACCGAAGGCGAGGCCAATCAAACAGTCTAGTTACCGAATGAACCCCAATTATGCAGCACAGGTCAAAGCAGAACTTGATCAGTTATTGAAGGTGGGATTCATCGTACCAATCGAGCATGCTGAATGGATATCTCCAATCGTGATCGTCCCGAAGCAAAATAAACAGCTGCGCATCTGTGTTGATTACCGGAAACTGAATGCTGCTACTGTACCGGATCCATTTCCTCTCCCCTTTCTGGACACAATACTCAACCGGGTGGCAGGGCACGAGATGTATTCATTTTTGGATGGTTACAGTGGTTATAACCAGGTGAGGATGGCAGAACAAGACATACCTAAAACAACCTTTATCACAAATTGAGGTGTTTATGCTTATACGGTAATGTGGTTTGGGTTAAGGAATGCTCCAAGTACGTTTCAACGATGTATGCAAGAAGTCTTTTCACCCTACCTGACTACTTTTATGCAAGTATATTTGGACGACTTTTCCTTATTTGGCAAGATTGCGGTGCACCTATATCATTTACGGTGCTGCTTTGAAAAATGTCGCGAATACCAATTATGCTTGAATCCGACAAAGTCAATTTTTGCGGTCTCTTGTGGCAAACTACTCGAACATATTATCTCTACACAAGGAATACAAGTTGATCCGGATAAAGTTGTAGCCGTGTTGGAGGCTCCGATCCCCACAACACCGAAAGAAGTTAAGCGCTTCCTGGGCCAGATCCGGTGGCATGGCAGACATTTACGGTGGTTAGCTCATTTAGCAACACCACTTAATCGGCTTATGACTAGTCCTCCCGGCACTACGAATGGACTCCAGAGTGCCAAAATGCATTTGATCGTTTAAAGGTGTTATTGACGCAGGCCCCCATTTTACAACCACGTGATTGGGACCGTCCGTTCCATGTCTTTGTGGATGCATCGGACATAGCTATTGGCAACGTTCTAATGTAGCAAACTGACAAATGGTTTCGGCATGTATATTATGCAAGTCACCGATTAGCCCCTGCTGAAAGAGGAACTATTCAGTGAATGAGAATGTCTCGGGTTGGTGTACTCTGTGAAGAAATTCCCACATTATTTGTTGGGCCAAAAATTCACCTTCCACGTGGATCATGCCGCACTTGTGTATTTGGTCCAGCAGCAACATTTAGGTGGTTGCTTGGTCGATGGGTTTTATTATTACATGAATTCGACTATGAAGTTATTCATCGACCCAGCACAACACATGCATTGGTGGATTTTCTATCTCGGTTGGATTCTGGTGAAGCTCCGGTGGGGGTTGATGACACTACACCGGCGATTTACACTACGGAGTCAACTATTGAAGAATTTACCAAACCTCTTGTTCCTCTTACATACTACGATACGTTACTCACTTTTCTAACTGACGGGTGTCTTCCTCCTCATACTCCCCCTGCTTTGCGGCGGAAATTTGCAGTTTACAGTCGCAGATTCCGGTTGATTGTAGGCCAACTGTACTACATGGATCATACTGGTGTTTTACTTCGATGTATTCCACCACATGAAGCAGAATCGATTATTGCTATGGCTCATTCATTACCCTCGGGTGGACATTTCACAGCTGATCTTACTCACCGTAAAATTTTGCAAAGTGGGCTTTGGTGGCCTACCATGTACAAAGATGTGACTCAGTTTGTGCAACAGTGCAATACCTGTCAACGGTTTGGACAGCCATTACATCGGCACCTCTTTCCCCTTCAACCTGTATTACTATTGGAACCCTTTCAGAAGTGGGGGTCTAGATTTTATTGGTCCCATAACACCTCCAGCTACTCTCACCAACAATCGCTATATCTTGACTTGTACTGATTACGCCACTTGATGGGCAGAAGCTTGGGCATTACGGTTGGCCATAGCTATTTTGGTGGCAAAATGCCTGATGAAGGACGTCTTCCCACGTTATGGATTACCTCTGGAAATAGTGACAGATCAAGGAACACATTTTGCAAACCGCTTAATGCAAGTACTGACTCAGACTTTTCAAATTGTCCATAAATTCAGCTCACCGTACTATCCACGTGCTAATGGTTTGGCTGAAAGCACCAATAAGACTCTGTTGAATATGCTCCGTAAATTGATATTGGAATCGCCAGAATGTTGGGACCAGTTACTACCTGCAGTTTTGTGGGCTTACCGGACTACCTACAAAGTTGCTACTGGCATGACCCCATTTAAGCTTGCTTATGGATTGGAAGCCATTGCACCGATGGAAGTAGTAGTGCCGAGTTTACGTGTTGCCTTAGCTCAGGAATTGCTGCCAGAAGACTCTTTGCCATTGCGGTTGGATGCACTCAGAGCATTGGATGAACAACGCTGGGAAAGCTTCATGACTCTTCAAGAAGTTCAGCTTCGTCAAGCCCGTACCCATGATCGGTTCCTCAAGACTCCTGTGTTTACGGTGGGCCAACTTGTGTTATTTTATAATGCTAAATCAAATCGATCTGCTGGAAAATTTAAATTACGGTGGTTCAATCCTTACCGGATTAGTGAGCAAGTGGGACCCGCTACTTTTCGGTTGACTACCTTGACCGGAGTTTCCCTTCCCAAAGCGATTAATGGTTCAAAGTTACGCCCATATCACCAATCGACTGATCACCACTGACGTGTTCTTCGATTTTCCACGTGTCACTTATTTTCTTTTTATTTCCTTGTTTTGGCTGAATATAGACCGTCAGTCTCCTCGTTTTGATATCTAAATATGATTAATCGCCACCCTGTATTACTGTGTCTGCTCATGCATGCACGCCGTAATTATGAAGGTTATCATTTCAATACCGCGTGATGATTCGGGTTTTCGATCGCCTCATGTTACTTGTGTGTCTACTTAATCTTGTTCCTTTTACTGATAATCGTTGTTGTGTCTGTGTGTTTCTGCGTTCTTTGTTTTTTGTGTTCTTGTGTCCTCGTGCGTGTCATGGAAGCACTAGCCAATGTTGCTACCTTTCATGAAGGACTCACCCCTGAAGTGAGTGAGTATTTGCGTATCCGTGGTCTTTTGAACTTTGCTGAATTTCCTCGGCATTCAGTGGAGTGTCAACCATTTTATGTGCAGATTATTTCCACTATCGCTGCCAAACCTGCTACGGAGCACAGTTGGCCTATCCTTTGTTTACCGTCACGAGTCATGATCACTTTGGCTCCATTTGCCGATGCCTTCCGACTTCCTTGGGATGGATTGGAGAATGGTCCACTCCTTCCTATAGCCACCATGACCACGTTATTTCCACGACACTCATCTAATGAGTACGTCATTCTGTGTCGACCTGACCCCGAGCGTACCGCTTTACAGTTTTTAGTCGCGATTTTGAACTTGCAAAAATGCACCTACGGTATCTCGCGCCCATTCTACTCGATGATAGATATGGCTTCTCGCGCGTCTGTTAATTTTGCATCTTTTTATTTTCGGTGCATTCACCGTGAATGTGTTGCGATTATCAAACATGTCAATAAGGGTGACCTTCCGCGTTCGCGTCTACCCCATATCCTCAATTTCCTTTTTCCATCCATTCAAGCCGTGCAACCCCCGCCAAACGCTCCCGTCCTGTTGCATGAAGAATCTACTCGGATGATCGAAGATGAGGAAGATGATGATGCAGATCTTTTTCAACTTTTTCGCCGGAAATGTAGCCGTATAAGTCCCTTGGAGAGCCAAGTGCAAGGATCCAACGCTGGACACGAAGAAGAGGCCTTCCATGACACCGCTACCTCCATTCATGTTGATTCTTCCGCCCATTCTTCTCCAATCCAACAGCAGGAATAAGGTGCTTCCACTGTCGACTCTGAAGAAGTTTCTTCTCGAGAGGATTCTCATCAACAGAATCAAGATGTTGTTCAAGCAATTATTGTAGAGATTCTCAATGAAGTAATTGCTCTGGTTGATGTTGTGATTGACCGAACGGAAGCGACAAAGCAGCAGACCACCGGAATAGTGCTGGTGCCTAACATTCTTATCCCACTTTCTTCCACCATGAACACTGTTGAGCCCATTGTCCCAGTCCAGCCTGTTGTTCCCGACGTACCCAATTCTCCATCTTCTTCTCCCGACTATTCTCCACCATCTTCCCCTCATCTGTTTTCCGCTTCTATATCCCAATCCCTTCCTACTCTTCCTTCTCCAATCCCGATGTTTCATGAACTCGAATCTATGGGTCGACTTTTGATCCAATTCTCGTAGCAGTTACAAATGCAACTGAAGATGGCAACCGACACTATCAGACAGGAGTTGCAGCACAAAGTTGATGTTTTAGAGGCTGATATTGCCCCATTACAGGAAGAAGCAGATGTCGTTAAGGCAAAGAACCATGCTTTGCATATGCAACTTCAACAACTTCAAGCTAGGATTGCAGAGCAAGTCACATTAATTGCACAATGCAATGCAGCATTGGCAGAGTTAAAAGCCAAGGATGTTTTGTTAACTGCTCGTGATGAAGAAATCAAACAGTTAAATCAGTTGGTACAGGATAAAGAAGATGCTCGAGTGGCGATCGGCAATTTGTTGGAGGAAACTCGAATACAGCTTGATGAGGTCGTGCAGAGAGGACAGGAGATGACTACTTTAGCTAAGCAGACTAATGCAGAACTCAAGGCCGCAACTGTCGATCTGTTTCAGGCAAATTCTACTCTCAAAGCCCAGGGAGTTTAACCATTCAACTTCAGAAGGAGATAGCAGGGATTAAAAAAGAAAGAGATGCTTATTATCAAACCATTCAATATCAAGCTCAGGAGCTGGAACGAAGAGAAAAGCAGCTAGGCTTTCAAGCAGAGCGACTATCCAGAATAGATGGACAAATTAATGATATGAGATTGAGCCGTGATGCAGCTCTTGCCAATGACTTTTACTTGCAAGAAGCATTTTTGCAGACCCAGACTGAAGTTCTGGTGAGTCAGGTCATTGCGGCAAGTTCAATCCGAACTGACGCACAATTGATGGAGCCGGAAACATTAAAAATAATATTGGATTCATTAAAACAGAAAATCGCAAGAACCTTCAAATTAGGAAGAACCATGTATATCCAAGGCATCGTAGATGAGCCTTAATTTTGTTTTCCTTGTGGGTTCAAGTCCATCGTGCATGCTAGTGTTAGGCCGTCGGAATGGCATCATGTAATATTATATTTTTTCTATACCGCACGTACCGAAAGGTCGTAGCGAAGAGATGTAACCCGTTTTCTATTAATGAACAGACATTACATTGTTCTCCAGAGAGAGGAGACGGGATCGCTAGACTGTCTATCTGGGTGATTTGCGACCCTGCGGAGATGTCGGAGTGCAGATTCCAGTACCTCTGAGTACTGTTACTTTACTTTGTTGAATTACATTAATTTCTAGTTAACATAGTAATGTTTGGTGATGATGATCAATCTGCGCTACGGTGGTCATTAACTTCTGTGTTACCTACAACGTAAAGAATAACTGGAATGCGAGTAGTAAGACTGTGTAGAAGAATTGATACTGAGTAATAACGTACTGCTTAATTTGTTAGTTAAGTGGGAAAAACTAGATAAAGGGCCTCTGCATTGTCAGACCCCTACCATCCCCAAGAACCTGAAAAGAGGTTAAAAGGCGGACTTGACGAAAGTTGTCCTTTTAACACAAAGTATTGTAGTTTTGATCAATGTGATAGAGCTTGGGTATGTATTGATTCTATAAATTAATGTCATTATTTTATTTCAAAATCATATACAAAATCAAATTATAGTTAATATATAGGAATATTTGTTTGATGATGATGATGATGATTCTCCTACTAATAATGCTAATATACCTCGTACAAATCATGGACTTGCCATTCATGAGTTATAAGTAGAGGTTTTTCAAAATCCTTTACCTCCTAGTTTACAGACTGAAATGTTTGAAGATTATCCATTGCCAACTCGTGATCGTCCTCTAGTACAAACATATGATAGAAGAAGATATGGAGGATGTAATAGAGGACCACTTCCTTTAGATGGAGAGTTCTTTAACTTTTGGGGTAATCACTATATGATTGCTCCCTCCACTATTACTGGTGTTGGTTGTGGTCTCTTTATTGTAGAGGATTTGTATGTGCCTTTGAACTTTGAAGTCACTCTTATGTCATTTTGTGGTTCTATAGATGGATGGGGAGATTGGCATCAACTTACGTGTTATATTCAAAGTATGACTACTTATGGATTATGCCTGAATGTAGCTTCTTTTGCTAGTAGAGGGATTACACATGCAAAAAATGAAAGATTATATATTGATGGAAGACCTTACATGCATGGAAATATAGTAGGTTTAATAAATATTAGATGAGGATATAATAGTTCAATGAATAATTGCACACTTGAGGAGCATGAAAATAGTTATGAATCACCATACATGAGTAGAAATGTAACAAGATACATAGTTGTTAATGCTATTACTTCGTTACATGATGGTGATGAATTATTAGTGAATTATGGATGGCGTAGACCTCCAAGAGCACCTTTTAATGTCATTATTTTATTTCAAAACCATATACAAAATCAAATTATAGTTAATATATAGGAATATTTTTTTGATGATGATGATGATGATTCTCCTACTAATAATGCTAATATACCTCGTACAAATCATGGACTTGCCATTCATGAGTTATAAGTAGAGGTTTTTCGAAATCCTTTACAGACTGAAATGTTTGAAGATTATCCATTGCCAACTCATGATCGTCCTCTAGTACAAACATATGATAGAAGAAGATATGGAGGATGTAATAGAGGACCACTTCCTTTAGATGGAGGGTTCTTTAACTTTTGGGGTAATCACTATATGATTGCTCCCTCCACTATTACTGGTGTTGGTTGTGGTCTCTTTATTGTAGAGGATTTGTATGTGCCTTTGAACTTTGAAGTCACTCTTATGTCATTTTGTGGTTCTATAGATGGATGGGGAGATTGGCATCAACTTACATGTTATATTCAAAGCATGACTACTTATGGATTATGCCTGAACGTAGCTTCTTTTGCTAGTAGAGGGATTACACATGCAAAAAATGAAAGATTATATATTGATGGAAGACCTTACATGCATGGAAATATAGTAGGTTTAATAAATATTAGATGAGGATATAATAGTTCAATGAATAATTGCACACTTGAGGAGCATGAAAATAGTTATGAATCACCATACATGAGTAGAAATGTAACAAGATACATAGTTGTCAATGCTATTACTTCGTTACATGATGGTGATGAATTATTAGTGAATTATGGATTGCGTAGACCTCCAAGAGCACCTTTTAGCGAGAGAGCAATGAACACTTTCTATCCACCTATCTTGTGTTGCATTGAAGACTCTAATGGATTGAAACTCTTTTCAAATTAACTTACTTATTTAAATTTATGTTTAAAGTTTACTTTTGATTCATTTATGGAATACTAATGATCTTTATTCATGTGTGTAGATTCCAATGTATGACATTGATGATCTTCACCACACCATTTAGAGTTGCTAGTAAGACCTCATTTATTAGAAGCTTCCATGAGTAGGCTACACAAAAGTGATCTTGTCCAATATGCAAGATTGAAAGACCTATATTCAAAAGAAGATAAAGTATAAGATTTTTGTGATGGCATGGAAAATTTTATTGAGGATTGGTATCAAAACAACAGTGAAAGCATTGATATTTCTAAGAATGAGAAATATCTTCGAGAAGAATGTCTAAAGCATATATATGGAGGAAGTCGCTTGACATGACTAAGTGCAAGCTTACTTATTCTTAATCTTCAAAATGTATCGATTTTGGCACTATTAAGGTATAATTTTTAATTTTCTATCTATTTATTCATTTATTTATTTTCATTCATATCATCTTTTTTCATGAACTTACATGTTACTATTTGAAAAATTTTTACCGAGCAAGAATATTCTTCCTACATCACATGATGAAATGAAGAAGATAATCAACAATCTTGGTATAGATTATCAGTGTATACATGCATGTCCTAAGGATTTTCTTTTATATAGAGGTGAATATGTAGACTCTTTGACATGTCCAAAATGTCAATCTCCTCGATATAAGGACAAAGAGGGTAAAATCCAAAGAAAGGTATTGAGACATTTTCCATTGTCTCCACGAATTAAACATATGTTTCAAAGCCTTGCATTATAAAAGCTTTTGACATGGGGATTGGATCATAAAAGTACTAATGGAGTAATGAGAATTCTAGTAGACAGTGAAACTTTTCAACATATTGATTCTAGATGACCTAATTTTGCACGAGAGCCACACAATATAAAGTTAGAAGTTGTATTAGATGGGGTTAATCCATTTTGGATGAAATCTAGAAAATGGTCAACATGACCAATGGTATTTATCAACTACAATCTCCCACCATACCTTAACAATCTCCCACCTTTTTTAATCCCAAAACAACGACAAGTTAAAGACATGAATATATATATCTTTCTCCTCTCATTGAAGATCTCCAAGAGTTATGGAGAGGTGTTAATGTCATTGATGTATAGAAAAGCATCAATCAAAGACATATTATGGTTCGTGGAATTTTGGCTTTGGCTATATAGGATTTTCCAAGATATGGTGCTTGTTCAGGTGATGATGTAATTTCTTTATTTAATATGTATAGAATTGAATGTGAGTAAGTTTAATTATATTTTTAAGTTTTCATGATGCAAGAATATCTAATAAGGGATATAAGGCTTGTCTTTATTGTGGTGATTGTTTGAGATTAGTTTATAGTAAGAATCTCAATAAAAATATTTATCTTCAACATCGACAATTTTTTTCCTAACAATCATCCATTAAGATGCAGAAGAGACACGATACATTTTAATGGTAATATTGAAACATGTGAGTTGTTGATATATTTAGGTAGTGATGTGTGTGAACACTCTAGGACCGCCGGGGCACTTTTTTCCCTCTTTAGGAGGTTTTTTTCCCCCTGCTTGTATATACGCCTATTGCCCTAATGGGCTACTTATCTTTGTACATTCTCTAGTAATACATTCAGTCTTGTGTGTTGTGCTCCAAGCTTCTTCTTCTTCCTTGTGCTGTTCGCGTGCTTCCGCAGATGTCTATCTCCAACAATTGGTATCAGAGCAGGTCGTCGCTTCTTCTAGGGCGCCGTCGACACTCCTCCGTTTGCAGTCTCAGATTCGCACGAAATTTGGTGAGCATACTCACGTGATGTGAGCTCGTTTCGGCCTCCGAACGCACTATCGCAGCGCTTGTGTAGGCTATTTCGTCCTTTTGTGCCAAAGGTATATACCGGTTTCTGTTCGCCAGTTTAAGCGTCTCGAAGTCTGCTACAGGTCTAGCAGAACTCGTCAGGGCAGTTCTGTTCAACTTTTTGAGATACTGTCAATTTTTTGCATCAAGGTATTTTAGTCACTGGCCATGGCTGAAAGCAGTGATGTATTTCGTATGTTGGCTGTTGAGGATAAGTTGGATGGTACCAACTACCCATTATGGGCTTATATGATGCGACATGTACTGGTTGCAAAAGGATTGTGGAACATTGTGCAGGGTGTTGAAAGACGTCCTGTTACACCTGTAACGACAGGTACTGCAAATACAGGTGTTGGAGCTGATGAAGATGGTGTCGAAGATGATATTCCGCAGATTCCTGTTCGTGCTGCTGTTTCTGTTGCACCTACTGCAGAGCAGATTCGTTGGGATGGCAGAGATGCCCAGGCACATGCATTGATAGCCTTGTCTGTCAAACGTGCCATTATTCCTCACATTCGCTCTTGCAGAACAGCAAAGGATGCTTGGGATACACTTACCACTTTGTACCAGGCTAGGAATGAGGCTCGTGTTGCTTACCTCCGAAAACAGTTGGAGAGTGAGCACATGAATGAAGGTGATTCTATGGACAGTTTTCTTACAAAGATCAAAGACCTGAAGGAACAATTGATTTCTGCTGATGAGGTTATACCAGATAGCTCACTTGTGCAGACCGTTCTGAATGGTCTTCCTGATTCATATCATAGTTTTGCCTCTACTCTTCGGTTGATGATGAAAGGCAATCCGAATGCCTTGTCATTTGAGGAATTAGTCTCTATTCTGTTGCAGGAAGATCAGTCCAGGCAGAACAAGTCCATTATGCGTGTTGCAGATCAAGCTTTCCTGGCTAGTCAGAAGGGCAAAGGAAAATGGAGCTCTTCTACTAGTAAGCAGAAATCTGCAAATGCTGCACAATCGAAGAACCAGGATCAAGATGAAAAGAAATCAGAAAAGCAGAAATTGTTCTGCAAGTACTGTAAAGGAAATGACCATATTATAAAGAACTGTCCAAAACTGGCTGCTAAAGAGGCAAAGAAGAAAGAGGCTGGAATGGTTGTTGTAGAGGCCTCTACACCAAAAACAGAGTCTGCAAATCTTGTGCAGGAAGAAGAATGGGCGTTTACTACTGTCTGCAGTTTTGACCCATCTTCACATGATCAGTGCATGTCTGTAGTAGACTCAGATGTTTGGTACTTTGACAGTGGGGCGACCAAACATATTACCTCGCAGCGTAGTTTCTTCTCTTCACTCGAGCCTGCCCCTACAGGGAATACTGTCACATGCGCCAATAACTCCTCTTATCCTGTTATGGGAGTTGGTAAGATCATTCTGACTACTGCTGATGGTAGTTATTTCACTTTGTCAGATGCTTTATTTGTGCCAGGGATCAAAAAGAACCTGTTATCAGTTTCTACATTAGCCAAGATTGGCTTTGGTTGTGAAATTCGGTGATGACAGGTGTACAATTCATGATCTCTCAAATGGCAATGTGATTATTGCTTCTGGCATTTTATGTCGTGGGCTGTATAAGCTCATAGACTATGAAAGATCTGTGAATGATTCGGCATGTGCAGTTCATGATTCTCAGGCTATGTCAGATGCAAAGCTTTGGCATGCACGCTTTGGTCATCTGAATTTTGCTAGTTTGTTACGCCTGCAGAAATCTGAAATGGTGTCCTCTTTGCCCAAACTTGAGGCACCTGGAAAACATGTTTGTGAAGGCTGTATTTTGGGCAAAATGCAACGTTCTTCCTTTCCAAAAGATGGTTCAGTTCGGGCTACGCAGAAATTGAAGCTTGTACATAGTGATGTCTGTGGTCCTATGCAGACACCCTCTTTTGGAAATTACCTTTACTTCGTGACTTTCATTGATGATTTTTCCAGGCATGCATGGGTATATCCACTCAAAGCAAAGTCCGAAGTGTTCATGTGCTTCAAACAGTTTTTGGTTTTAGTTGAAAATCTGTCAGCATGTAAAATGGGCACCCTCCGTTCTGATCGAGGGGGGGAATATATGTCTTCAGATTTTAATGCATTTCTGGCTGAACGTGGGATAAAACACCAGTGTACAGTGCCGTATACACCTCAACAGAATGGAGTTGCTGAACGAAAGAACAGGTCACTCATGGAGATGGCGAGGTGCATGGTCAAAAGTCAGGCTTTACCACATAGTTTCTGGCTTGAGGCTGTCATGTGTGCAGCATATGTACTGAACAGGTGTCCCACTAAAGTGTTGCAGTCTATCACTCCATATGAGGCTTGGCATGACCGCAAGCCATCTGTTGCTCATCTGCGTGTTTTTGGTTGTTTGGCATATGCATTAGTGCTTGAACAACATCGCAGAAAATTGGATGATAAGGCAGTAAAATGTATTTTTGTTGGGTACAGTTCTGAATGTAAAGGCTATCGTCTATATCATCCACAGACTAAACGCATTCTGGTTAGCCGTGATGTTGTCTTTGTGGAAGATGCTATTCAGCCATTGCTTTCATGTACTAAGGAGACATCTATTAGCTCCAAAGACATGTATGATACTTTGATGCCTCTTTTTACAGGTGGACAGGCTAGTTCTGGTCCTAATGAGGCAACTTCTCAGCCTTTGCAGGTTTCATATGATGATGCAGATCATTCCATTTCTGATGCAGATTTACATGATGCACTTGTTGATGAGAGAGCTGATATTGAGCAGGCAAAAACTATGCCAAAATGGCTGGTGCAGACTTTGCGTGACAGCAAATTAGATGCACCTTTGTCATATCGTACTCGTTCAGGCTCTCATAGTGCCTCCTTTGCATCAGATTGCTATGCTATGGCTGCATCTAGTCTCTGTGATGAGAATGAGCCTGTTTCTTTTGATGAAGCACAAAATTCAGAAAATTGGATGGCTGCTATGCAATCTGAATATGATGCTATAATGAAGAATGGTACATGGTCTTTATGTGACTTGCCTCCTGGCAAGAAGGCCATTGGCACTAAGTGGGTATACAAGCTGAAGCGTAAACCTGATGGTACAGTTGACAGGTATAAGGCTAGGCTTGTTGCAAAGGGTTATGCACAGGAAAGAGGCATTGATTTTGATGAGACCTTTGCACCTACATGTCGTATGACTACTGTTCGCAGCATTTGTGCACTTGCAGCCCATCATGGTTGGAATGTACATCAGTTGGACATTAAAACAGCATTTCTGAATGGTGACTTGCATGAAGAAGTGTATGTTTTTCAGCCCCGTGGCTTTGTGCAGAAAGGGCATGAAAACCAGGTTTGCAGGTTAAAGAAGGCATTATATGGTTTAAAGCAAGCACCACGTGCTTGGTATGAGAAGATACATGCCTATCTGATTGCACATGGTTTTGAGAATAGTCCAACTGAAAGCACCTTATATGTTAAGCATGCTAATGATGTGCTTCTGATCATTGTTGTCTATGTTGATGACATGCTGCTCACTGGTCCTATTGAGACACATATTGCTGATTTTAAGGCTGATTTGCATGCCTCATTTGAGATGTCTGATTTGGGGCATTTGCATCACTACTTGGGCATTCAGTTTATGCACGTTGATGGTGGAATGGCTTTGTGTCAAACGAAATATATTGACACATTGTTGCAGCGTTTTGGCCTTGAAGACTGTAAGCCTATTGCCACTCCTATGGAGACAGGTTTACGATTGAGTCTTCATGATGCTGGAGATGCATTTGATGCTGTTCTCTATCAGCAGGTTGTTGGATGCTTGATTTACTTATGCATTAATCGGCCAGATATTGAGTTTGCTGTCTCACAGATGAGCAGGTTTATGCATTGCCCAGGAGTCACGCATTGGAAAGCGGTTAAGCGTGTCTTTCGCTACTTGAGTGGTACTCGGCTACTTGGGTTGTTTTATCCCAAGGGGGGATCACTACCGCCAGATTTGCATGCTTTTTCTCACTCAGATTGGGCTGGTTGCTATGACACTCATGTGTCCACCAGTGGTTTTTGCTTCATGCTTGGTAGCTCATGTATATCTTGGTTGAGCAAGAAGCAGCCTACTGTGGCCACTTCCAGTTGTGAGGCTGAGTATAGGGCAGCTTTCACAGCGACTGTTGAGTGTGTGTGGCTCAGACGCCTTATGGCTGATTTGGGTGTTGGCCAGTCTTCTGCCACCACCATCTTCACTGACAGTCAGAGCGCATTGGCAGTTGCGAGGAACCTTGTGTTCCATGCTCGCACTAAGCACATTGAGGTGCATTATCACTATGTTAGGGAGAGGTTCTCTACTGGGGAGATCAGCTTGGCATATGTGCCCACGCAGGAGAACATTGCAGACCTTTTCACGAAGGCTCTGCCTAGGGAGAAGTTTGAAGCTTTCTGCAAAGCTTTGGGCTTACTTCCTTTTGTGGATTTCCACATAGCTTGGCACTTCCTTATACATGAGTGCCAGCTCCTTGTTCACTGCATCACTCCCAGGGGGGATTTGTTGATATATTTAGGTAGTGATGTGTGTGAACACTCTAGGACCACCGGGGCACTTTTTTCCCTCTTTAGGAGGTTTTTTTCTCCCGGCTTGTATATACGCCTATTGCCCTAATGGGCTACTTATCTTTGTACATTCTCTAGTAATACATTCAGTCTTGTGTGTTGTGCTCCAAGCTTCTTCTTCTTCCTTGTGCTGTTCGCGTGCTTCCGCAGACGTCTATCTCCAACATGAGTGTCCAAAACCAATGACACCTATGGATTGGTATCAGAAATCAATAGATGGGCCTCTTATAGATTCACAATCTGAAATCTTTAGTAATGATGAAGATAAAGAGAATGTGAAGATTAGAGGTAACAAAAAATTGGTGCTAGGAGAGGGAATATATCGATATGGTATTCCTTGGAGTATTGGAGAGAGTTAAATATCTTTCATCTTCTTGATCCTATGCATATATTCAAGAATATTGGTTATTCATTAGGGAAACAACTTCTTGGATTAAAAGATGCGATAGCATCAAGAAATAATTTAAAGGATCAAAACTCAAAACCAAAGCTATGGCCAATTTTTAATACAAATTGATAGGAAACAAATTATGCACTTGCTCCTTGGATACTTATGACAAAAGAGATACAAATTCAAAAATAGGATTCAATCAATTCAAACACCTTTAGGATATGGAGCACCTTTCTAAATAGGAGCTTATTTGGGTTAAATAGGATATGGAGCATCTTTCTAAATAGGATTCAATCAATTCAAACACCTATGGGATAGGGGCATCTTTCAATCAATTCTACCTCAGGTTATCGATGCATGTACAACAAAAGGAGTATGAGACGTGATCTATCATCTTGGATCTCTTATAAGGTAATCATCATACTTTTATATTTAATATACAAGACTATTTGTTATCTTTTATTTACAAAATAATTTCTTTATAATTTAATTTATGATAATAATAGGTGGAGTACATCAAAAGAGATTGAAAAAGACTCGATCCCACAAAAGAATCATGAATTCATGGAGCTACTATGTTTGATGGAGAAAGAGCTTCCAACATTATTTTTTTATATTCCGATTCATCTATTAGTCCATCTTGTAAGAGGAAATTCAAAATCTACGAAGTAAAAGATGGAGAAACAAAAGATATAGAAATAATCTTGATAGTAATGAGAATACAAGTATATCTTCAAATTTGCTATATACTTGTATGCAACGAGCCAATGCAAATAATGAACAAATCTAAGATCAACAAAGGGAGTTAATGATAGGTTGTGAAATAAAGATAATTTTATTTTAATAATATTCTATTGTTTTACATATATGTATACTAGTTTCCCTTTAATAATTTGATTTTTAATGCAAGCTTGAATGTTCACTAATATGTGAGCTTTCACACAACATATTAGAATCAAAATGATTGATTCTTTACATAAAACAGAGGATTCTAGCATTGTTGCTTCTTTCAAGCAAGTATCATGTGCTAGCTCAAAAGATACAAGCCTTATAGATAGCGAACTTGGATATGTGGGAACCATTGTTGGTATCTGCAAAATATCATTTTGTATGTTCAAACAACTAAAAAAAAAGTTTTTTATTTTTTATGATATAGTTTATTATTTTTTTAAGCACATAATAATGAAGTTTTGTTTTTCTATATTTTGATAGGTTATTTTGAAGATTGATTGGTTTTGAGTAATTCCAGATCGAGAAGGGAATTATCTAGGTTTTGGGTAATTGATTCTTTGAAAATAATGTGATTAACTATAGAACCATGTATTCTTCCTAGGCATATTGAACCAATGATTTTTTTATAAAAAAAACTTAATGCTCATCCTTGGTGGCAAGTCATTCATGTTCAACCTAGAGGTCGTTCATTGTTTGAGTAGTTTATTGTTATAGAGATCGAAGAAAGTCATGTTGATGATTTATCATCAAATATTGATATATCAGCATCTCAAAGAGAAATTAGAATGATTGTACATGACAACTATACTAATCTACTTATGAAGACGATAATAATCTACATGCTTCTATTGATGATGGAGATGAATTACCATAACTCGATATTAGTCCATCAAAAGATGATGTTATTTATGAGACTAAAGATTTAACAATAGAATAAATAATAGAATGTCTTACCAAAATGATGGTAATAATGAAAACACATGAGTAGATAAGATAGTAGATCCTACTCTAGTTATTGATTGTTGACTTGAATAATTTGAATGGGTATCAAGCAATAGATTCTCCTTTATTCAACTAGAATATAGGTGAATCCCACCACAGAGATGAAAACATGTTCCTTTAAGTTAGAACATGAAGCTCAGGGGTATGCCTAAAATTTTTTATATAGCTTTATTTTTTAGGACAAATTTTCTCTCATGTATGTATGCATATGTGTGTGCAATCATATCAACCATTAAAAAGGATCATTAAAACTTTAATTTGATCCTTAAGATCAAAAGTATGTCAAAGCCTGTTTTTCTGAACAAGCGACTTTGACATAGGTAACTTCTAAGACTGATTTCTCACAGCACAGATCCCCTTTTGCTAAATGCTTTTAGCCATAGCTTCCTTACGTTCTAACTTAGATTTTGAATGCTCACTCATAAAAAACTTTACACTGTCCACTGAGATCTAAGCAAAACATTGGCACAAAAAAGTGCACGACTCTGAGAGATCATCTGCAGACTTTACATACACATGTTCCTATATCCTAAGGATTATCTATACTCATATTACAAGAATTTCCAACTGTAATGTACATATGTATACAAACTTCACTTCTGAGATCTCTTCACTTTCTCAAGTGACTTCTTGAACTTCAATCTGATCTTTGACATGCTTCAAGCTCTTTTTAATCATCAATTTGTGATTGTTGTGTTCCAACAGCTCCCCCTCAATCACTAATTGTGATTATTCCATTCTTCTTTACTCCTGCCATCTCCTTGAATCTTTGTAGCTTACGTCCATCCAAGATTTTTGTTAACATATCTGCAACTTGTTCTATTGTTGGAGTATACATCACTTCAATCTCTTTATCAAGTACCTTTTCTCTCAAGAAATGATACTGAATCTCTATATGTTTAGTCTTGGCATGAAAAACAGGGTTAGCTGCCAAATACAATGAACTCATATTGTCTCGAAGAATAATTGGAGTACTCTGATCAGTTCCAAAACTCTTCAATAAGGTCTTTAACCATATCACTTCTTTTGCAGCCTCTACCATTCCTTTATACTCAGCTTCTGTAGATGACAAAGCAACTGTATGTTGCTTCTTTGAGCACCAAGAAACTAGTTTATCTCCAATATAACAGAGATACCCATGATGTACCTGTGACAATAATATCATCAACATAAATACACATGTATATGCATCCATTTTCACTTGCCTTTACTAGCAAGCTACTATCTGCCTTTGATGCCTGAAATCCACATTCATTCAAGAACTTAACAAGCCTGTAATTCCATGCTCTTGGGGCTTGCTTCAAACCATAAAAAGCTCTCTTCAGCTTACACACATAATCTGAACCAATTGAATCCATGAAGCCTTCTGGTTGCTCCATATATACTTCATCTGCAATGTATCCATTCAGGAATGCATTCTTCACATCTGATTGTGATAACTTCCATCCTTTACAAGCAGCAATAGCAATCAATGATCTAATTGTAGACATCTTAGCAACAGGACTAAAGGTTTCATCATAATCTACCCCATAAGTTTGAGCATAACCTTTGACCACAAGTCTAGCCTTGTATCTAGACACCTTACCATCTGCAAACCTTTTTGTTTTATACACCCACTTACATCCAATGACTTTCTGATTCTTTGGTCTTGGCACCAACTCCCATGTTTCATTTTCAAGTAGAGCATCATACTCTTCTTGCGTTGCCTTCTCCCAATTCTGTTTGTAACCTTTAGCTTCTTCATATGTGATTGGATCCTCTTCTGTCTTCACAATGTAAGCATAATCTTTTGTTGTTAGGAAAGATGTATCATAGCTATACTTGATAGGCTCTTCCCTTTCCCTTAAGGACCTTCTGACCTCTGCACTTCTTGAAGTTTCAGCTACATTTGATTCTGGATCAAATCTTGGCCCATCTTCAACATTGTCCTGTAACTTACTTTTATAATCAACATCATCAATATCTTCTTCATACACACTTACTTTTGTCTTCCCTTTCCTTTTTATTTCTTCAACACCTACATAATCATTTGTTCACCCTGTATACCATGTGCTTTGCTCATCAAATGTAACATCTTTGGTAACAAGAAATTGCTTTGTGGATGGACTCCACAATCTGTAACCCATCTGAGTATCATCATACCCAATAAACACATACTTCTCTACTTTGGGTTCTAGCTTATGTCTCAATTGTGAAGGAACATAAGCATATGCTAAACATCCAAATACTTTACAATGATCAAGAGTAGGTCTCTTACCCCACCATGCTTCATAAGGAGTTCTTCCATCCAAAGCTTTACAAGGTAACCTATTCACAAGGTATGTTGCGGTGTTGATAGCTTTTGCCCATAAGTAGTTTGGACAATTCTTTTCCTTCATCATTGCTCTTGCAAACTCTACAAGAGTTCTATTTCTTCTTTCTGCAATTCCATTCTGTTGAGGAGAGTACCTGCAAGTTACTTCTCTCTTTATACCTGCATTCCATAAATAATCATCAAAATCTTTAGAGAAATACTCTCCCCCTCCATCTGATCTCAACCTCTTGAGCTTTTGTCCTCTAATCCTTTTTGCATAAGCATGATAATGCTTGAATGTCTTGAAGACTTCTGATTTGTCCTTGATTACATATAAAGTAATCCATCTGGTTGCATCATCAACAAACAACACATAATATCTGGATCCATTTATGCTATAATCCCTTGAAGGACCCCACACATCTGTATGAATCAATTCAAGCATATTTGAATACTTGTACCCTGATTTATTGTATGAACTTTTGTGTGCTTTACCTAATTGACAAGCTTCACACTTAAACACCTGTTGCCCTTCAACTTTTGGCAAACCAAGCATCACATCATTCCTTGACATTTCCTTTATGGCTTTCTCATTGAAATGACCTAGCCTTTTATGCCATAGGTCTAGCTCAGACATCTTTTGACTTCCATAAGTAAATAGAGCATGTCCCACATTAGCTTGGACTTTGAGAGTAAATAGCCTTCCTTCCTTTTTACCTACAATAATGTTTCTATATCCCTAATTTGGATCTTGCACATAGACACCATCATTTGTGAATCTGACTTCATATCCCTTCTCCACAATTTGCCCTACACTTATCAAGTTTTTAGGAATAGTAGGAACATAAAGTACCTTGCTCAAGAGTGTACTTCCATTCTTTGTCTTCACTGATCCAATGCTTTCCACCTTATGCTTGGTGTTGTCCCCTGTTTGAACTGTATGGCCATTCACCTTTGCTTCCATATCAGTCATCAGTGATATATTGCCACTCAGATGATTGCTACATCCTGAGTCAATATAAAACACCCTTTGATCTTCTCCTAGTGATTCATGAGTTGCATTCAAAATGAGAGTCATATCATCCTTCTGATCTGATGCATAATTATAATAATTGTTGTTGTAGGACTGAGGTTGAAAGCTTCTTCCACCTCCTCTAGCATATGATGTCCTACCACCTCTTCCTCTAAAGTTGCCTCTTTGGTTTTTGCCTCCTCTACCTCTTTGATTAAAACTCTGATTATTATTTCCTCCATTTTGATTGTTATACCAACAATCATTTGCCAAATGATTGGTTCTGCCACAAATCCAACAAGCTTTAGTATTATCTTTGGTCTTACCTCCTTTTCCTTTACCTCTGAAGTTCATCTTTCCTTTTCTAAAGTTAGCTTGACTTGAAGTTCCTTCATCATCAGTTGACTGCTTCCCTTTGCCATTCTTTTTCTTGTCCTTGGAGTACATAGCTTGGCTTGCACTCCTATCATTGTCTCCCTTAATGTCCTGCTCAAAAGTTAGCATGTGTCCTAGCAATTGATTAAGATCAGGAGTAAAGTGATCAAGTGACAATTCTATGGACAATATGAAAGGCTTCCACTTCTCATCTCCTCTCAGACTTGTAAGTATTTGCCTTACCAACTTATCTTCTTCAATGTCTTCATCTACTGCTCCCAAGCTATCTGCAATATCCTTCATTCTTGCCACATAATCAGAAATTGATTGTGAGCTCTTCTTCTTGAAAGTTGTGAATTCTGCCCATAATGAGGACTTCCTAGACTTGGTTGTGTTTTGGAAATGCTCTTCCAAAGCATTCCACACATCTATTGCAGTTTCTAATCCTCTAATGTGAGGTAGAAGATAATCATTTACAGCCATGTAAATGATGCTCCTGGCTTGAGCATCCTTTCTCATCCAATTCTTCAAACCTGCAAGTTCTTCCCTAGTTGGAACACTAGGATCTTCAAACTCAGGCTTTTCTTCTTCTCCTATAATTGCCATCAAATCTTTGCTCATGAGGTGTGCCTCCATCCTCATGGACCAAGCTAGATAGTTCTCCCTATCTAGCTTATCAATCTGCAAGCTTTCTCCCATCTTTGATCTTCTGTGTCTGCAATTACTATGATTTATGATGATAAAGTGTACCTTTGATATGAAGCTTTAATCTGTCTTGATCCTTTGAACTCGTACTTGATTCTCCTTCAGGTTTTCTTTCAAACTTTGATCCTGTGTTCCTTTAATTTGAAAGAACTTCAATACCTGCAATAGTCGGGACTTCTAATGCTCTTTACTTCACTTGTATTGCACCTTCAGCTCTGATACCATTGTTAGAGACTTCTTAATCTCCAAAGGTCTGATCTATACTGATCTAAGAACACTTCTATATCAGTTATGGATCAAAATTTACACAAATATTGTCTTCTTTCATCAATACTTTCACTAACACCTCTGAGCAAAGAAATTCCTTCTTCAAAAAGTCTGCTTTAGAAATTGACTTTATTTCCTACACATATCTTCAAATTTCTTCAGACCAATGATGCACATATCTTTAGACTACCTTTGCGCAATCATATCAACCACTAGTTCATCAAAAGGATCATTAAAACTTTGATTTGATCCTTAAGATCAAAAGTATATCAAAAACTGTTTTTCTAAACAAGCCACTTTGACATAGGTAACTTCTAAGATTGATTTCTCACAAGACAGATCCCATTTTGCTAAATGCTTTTAGCCATAGCTTCCTTACCTTCTAACTTAGATTTTGAATGCTCACTCATCAAAAACTTTACACTGTGCACTGAGATCTAAGCAAAACATTGGCGCAAAAAAGTGCACGACTCTGAGAGATCATCTGCAGGCTTTACATACACATGTTCCTATTGATCATACTCATAACAGAAGAAGAATTAGATCATGAAACTTTGAACATAGCTTCATTAGCTTCTACATTAGATGTGTACAAAAGGATTTCTGATCCACATGATCAGATTGAGAGAAATCTACGAAATACTCGTCACTATTTTCTGAAGATGACTCTCTTCACATCTATCTCTGTCTTTTAATGACTCTCTACTGTATTTCTTTACATCATTGACTTATATACATATGGTTGTAGACTTATCCCGCGTCTATTACATTACTCCTTATCATCCTAAAGATTATCTATACTCATATTACAAGAATTTCCAACTATAATGTACATATGTATACAAACTGCACTTTTGAGATCTCTTCACTTTCTCAAGTGACTTCTTGAACTTCAATCTGATCTTTGACATGCTTCAAGCTCTTTGTAATCATCAATTTTTGATTGCTGTGTTCGAACAGTGCATGTGTGTGTATGCATGTGTATGTATGCATGTGAGTATGTGTAGGTTAAAAGCTTCAAAAGTACAGCCAGATTCTACAAATCCTACAGTCATCACACTCCAAGTGAACAAATTTCACTCTTGCATGTCATCGAACACATGGAAAGCATCGTTGATACTTCCCCACCTAGCATAGACATAGACAAGAGTGCTTTCTATATAGATGTTAGAACTGAAACATATTCAACTCTCTCCCCATAAATTAGGCTACCTTGCTCAACACTGCCACATGCTTTGAGAAGAATCACAAATGTGACACAATCAGGTCGGATTTCATTGTAAATCATATTTATGAAATGCTGAAAAGCACATTTGGCACTGCCACATCTACAGAGACATGACATTATAGAGTTCTATATCGAAACATCAGGTTTTACTATGCTACATAGATAGGTTGCATCTTCAATGGTACCATACTGAAGATACAAACTAAAGAGTTTCCCACTCTGGTCCATACTACAGCAGACGGATAGATGATGGGCATAGAGAGCATCTTTGGTGTTTGAGAAGTTCCCAAGTAATGCATCCATCCATACATGCTTGATGGATGCAACATCAATGTTGTCATTGGAGGGGCAAAATCTGGTGATTGGGGATCCATGAGTCTCTTATGTAGAAGATGAAGCATCGAACAACAGGGTATTAACATCATTTAAAGTGCCTTCAACATGTAATCTTTTGCTTGCTTTCTTCATCATGGCATAGCACTGAGCTAGTCCATTCACCATAGCCAATATTCCCAACAACTTTTTTCCATGGTCAGAGAGTTTGTCCGACAACCAGATGCATGAACGGACTAGCAAGCTGGAACGGTCCATTGATATCCATACAGTAGAATAAAGAATGCAGCATGCGAGAAGCATAGGAAACGGGTAGTTGAAAGCTGTGACAACTCTTTCTCTCTACTTCAAAGTTCCAACAAGCCGAACCCTCTCTCCTTCTTCACCTCTCACCATAGCTCACTATGTGAGCTAGGGTGAGAGGGAAGGGAGACGAGGGACAAGAGACCAACACCACAATGAGAGCTCCTCAAAACTCGAAAGGACAAAATGATCAGTGAATGCGGGGTCCTTTATTACCCCATACACCCTCTGACACATCCCCCACTTCCTCTTTCCATTCAAGGTACATATTTTAATGTGCTTCCAAGGCCAAGATCAAAGAAGCACGTGTCTTAAGGTTTACAAACCACTCGGATAATGATCAAACCTATATTGGATGGACGAAGGTCCATAGAACAAGGAACATTACAACCATGATAAAGGGACAATAGCCTCCTAAATAAAAGGTTGCATACAACATCAAAATATATTCTTAGAGAAGGTAATACAAGGCCAAACAAGAACCCAATCAAGGGATACTTACATTAAACTATATGCACCAAAATAGCATTCTGTGAGGTAATTTGGAGGTTAACACATCGCCCCCACACTTGGCTTGTGAGCTCTTGTGAACCATAGTTATCAAGAAAACAGCAACATGCATGTTGTTAATCTAGATCATTTTCTCCTCTTTCCCCCATACTTAGCCTCTTTCTCACCTCTCGATTCACCCTTTTTCACTTCTCCTACTCTTCACTACAATTCCACACCTTCAACTACACCTCACCAAGGCACCCTGGCATTTTTCACCAAACCCCCCACACATACACACACCTATCACCAACTCCCACTACTCAATTCTTCTATCACCTATATCCTAACCCTCATCATCACACACCCCTCAAACATACCTTCACCACTCCTCAAAGCTCTTTGGCCTTCACACATACTCACCTCACTTCTCCACTTAATAGATAAACTTTCCTGACACTTACCCACAACCTTCCACCCAAACACATTCACACACTACTCTATTCATCCTCATCCACACTCACTATGGTCTAGGAATTAACAGACACACATTTAATGTTCCTAGATAAAGATGGATTCTAGGAACCCCCCATCCAAGTAGTGGGGAGGAAGATGCTCTCCTCCCTTCATACACTTTAAATCCTCCAGCCCAGTAGTAGTAGGAGGATGGATGGCAAAGATCAGGGATTGTATAACAAAAATCATTAAATTCATGGATCAACCTCACCTTGCTATCCTGAGAAGGATGATCATGCACCAACAACCCTCAACATCTCTTCTGCTAATGACTAGTCGGCCAACCTTTTTTATCGGTTTTGAGCTCTTGGGACTCTCTCTAAGGTCTCCTCAGAATTAACAACTAGTACATTTGCTTTTGTATTCACACCACCTTGAAAAGCAAGTCAATTCTGTGGCCAGCTTGAAATAGGGGGCTTATTCTTTCTAGAAAGTTGATCAAATATGGATGCACTACTATGGCTTTCATGTAGCATTCCTTGATCTGCACTTCAAGCTCATGTTTAGGAATCCAGCCTGCACCACCTACTCTTTCTCCACTTAAATCAGGCTGAGAATGAACGTTGTGGAAATGTTGTGCTTGCAATTCAAAAGTACCCCGCTGTGGTACATATAAATTTTGAGCTTCAAATCTTGTTAATTTGCTTTGAAGTTGAGCCAACCTATCATGTGGTAAGGGTGACGTCCCATCCAATAACGATGTAAGATGTCTTTGCATTTCTAGCGCTGCTAGTTTTTTGAGCTCTAATCTTGAAAACCGTACTTGAGGACCATGAGCACCAGAGACTGCTCCATGAGAAGGCTCATGATATTCTAGGGGAAAGCTTGCCTACCTCTGCAGCTGCTGGTGATGGAAAAGTTCCTCGGCATGCATGGGATTAGATGCATGAGCTTGAACAAATTGGCCGAGTTCATCAACCTCCCAAACTCCAGAGACACATCGCTCATGTAGATTAGACAGTTGTTGCTGCATTAGCAAGGGGTGTTGCCATTCTTGTTGTTCATGATGCCTCTAAAGTAACACTTCATGTGAATGTCTTTGCAACTATGTGTGTGTATGTATATAAGCAAGTATCTATATGTCTATGTGTATGTGTGTGTATGCATGTGTGTGTATGTGTATGTGTATGTGTGTATATGTGTGTATGTATGTGTGTGTATATGTGTGTATGTATGTGTGTATATATGTGTGTATGTATATGTGTGTATGTATGTGTGTATATGTGTGTATGTATGTGTGTGTATATGTGTGTATATGTATGTATATGTGTGTGTGTATGTGTGTGTTTATATGTATGTATGTATGTGTCTGTATATGTGTGTGTATATGTTTGTATGTATATGTTTGTGTATATGTATATGTATGTATATATATATATATATATATATATATATATATATATATATATATATATATATATATATATATATATATATATATATATATATATATATGTGTGTGTGTGTGTGTATGTATGTATATGTGTGTGTATATGTGTGTATGTATGTGTATTCATATGTGTGTGTATATGTGTGTGTATATATCTGTATGTTTGTGTATATGTGTGTGTGTATATGTGTGTATGTCTGTGTGTGTATATGTGTGTATGTATGTGTGTTTATATTTGTGTTTATATTTGTGTATATGTGTATATGTGTATATGTGTATATATGTATGTTTTTGTGTGTATGTATATGTGCGTCTATATATGTGTGTATTTATATGTGTGTATATTTCCATATGTATATGTGTGTGTATATATGTGTATATATATGTATATGTGTGTATGTATGTGTGTGTATATCTATATATGTGTGTATTTATATGTGTGTATATTTCCATATGTATATGTGTGTGTATATATGTGTATATATACGCATATGTGTGTGTATATCTGTGTGTGTATGTGTGTGTATATATATGTGTGTATATACATGTGTGTATATGTACATATATGTGTGTATGTTTGTGTATATGTGTGTATGTATGTGTGTGTATATGTGTGTATGTGTGTGTATATGTGTATGTATGTTTGTGTATGTATGTCCATGTGTGTGTATGCATATGTGTGTATGTATGTGTGTATATGTGTGTACCTTTGCAAGGTTGCTCACTTGGTCGCTCGCTCGATCGCTCTCTCTTTGTTCACTCTCACTTGATCCTTGCACAAATGTGCCAGGAGAAAGCAAATTTTTTTTCAATTCCTTTAGTGTCTCTTATGCAACTTTAAAGTGTTGCAGGCAGTTTGCCCCCATTGCTACAAGCATCACTAACCTTTGATGCTTGTAGTGATGATCAGCATGAGTGTCACATAAGTGATGCTAGACATCACTTATGCAATGCTCTCAGTTTTCTTTTTTGTTCTTTTTCCTAGGTGTCACTTATGCAACACTTTTTGACAAAAGCATTGCATAAGCAACAATCCTCACTTTTTTCTTCAATTGGGGGCATTGCTTGTGTTGTCTTTAACAATGATTGGAAAGTATTCAGATCCATCAAAAGGCCTTTCAATGCCTGCAAACTTGTAGCTTGACTATTGTATTGTAGTGCCTTGGCTTGAGCCTCAACAAGTTGCTAACCGATTTCCTCCTGCACATAAAAATCATGTTGCATAACAAAATGGTGAATACCGTTGTCAATTACTAAATCAACACAAGTAGAGCGGAGTGCATCAACAACTTATTTGTGTAGTTGTTATATAGACTTGACAACAGAACTAAGACGACTCACTTCCCTAGGGAGTGTAGCATTATTAAATTACAAATCTTGGAAACAAGTACACAAGACGTCTCTTTCATGTTGTGCTTGTTTAAATTAATAGGCAGACTCATTAAGCGTAGCTTTTAGGCCTTCATTTTCCTTGAGGACCTTTGTAATATTAGCTTGATGTTTGTCGTTGGCCTCGTGCAAATTATGCACATAGTGCAATGCATCTTCCTGCCCGCAAGTGGTTTGTTTAGAAGATTCTCTAAAAACATTGCATGTGTTGTCGTTCTTGATCATACAATTGAGATAGATTTTCACATGCATCAGCGTGGACAGAGAATGCAACATCCAATTCATGAACATGGCTATGGATATTATGAATTTCAACAACCAGAGAGTGATTGCACTGCCCAATAAAAATGTTGGTCCATCATTTCTTGAACATGCATGATGAAAGAGCCGATGTCTAAGAGGTGATTCATAGTAAATGATGATTAACACCAAAGGACCATGAAGTTTCTATTGTGTGAGGCAAGGTAAGATACCATCCTATAGTTGGTCCGAGGGAAGTGGCTTAAAGATGGGTTGAAGATGCTGGAAATGGAGGAGTCCAACCACATGATGGAGGACATTGCTGAGGAGGGGAAGGAGCAGAGTGGACTACAAGAGGAGAATACAGTTGAGCTAGAGGAAAGGTTGGAACAAGAATAGCGGGAAGGAGCAGAGTGGACTACAAGAGGAGAATACAAGTGAGCTAGAGGAAAGGTTGGAACAAGAACAACATGCTACACAAGACAAGTCACAACAACAAAAGAGGAACAAATCTCCACAATATCAGCAACAACCTATAGACAAAGTGAAGGAGGTTGGGTGTTGTATCCATAAGAGGTGAAGATTGACGGGAAGGATTGGGC
The DNA here is from genome assembly GCA_020310875.1 of Ceratopteris richardii. NCBI lineage: Eukaryota > Viridiplantae > Streptophyta > Polypodiopsida > Polypodiales > Pteridaceae > Ceratopteris > Ceratopteris richardii. The sequence continues at coordinate 36,856,732 of CM035434.1, read as the reverse complement.
ACCACCATAGCACTAAGATGATGAATTGTATTGGGGACTTGGCTCTACTGGAGTGATAGGTGGGGAAGAACAAGTAGGCACATTAGTGAGACCATCAATAGGTACAAACATAGCAGTGGGTCTAACATTGTCAGGACTAGATGCAGTAGATTCTTGGGAAGAAGAATCTATAGGAACAAAATCTCAAGGACATTTGTAGGCATGATGAAACAAAATTACCACACTTTCATTTTTCTCAAAAAGTGGTGGGCGAGCATGTTGAAAAGGTAGAGGAAGAGCACCCATAGGAGCAGAAGGAGGAACCAAGGGAAGATGAAGTTGAATACGGAATAAACCAAGAAAGAGTATGGTAAAAATATATAGGAGACACGAACGGGTGAAGACATTCTTCTGCAATAGTCGGATACTCGATTGATAGTTCTTATGTATTTTATGAAATAAGACCATCACCCAACTGATCGAGAGCATATTGGCATAGGAAAAATAAGAATAAGCCATAAGATTTGTGTTGTAGGTTTAGTGCAATGACAAGAAAATGCAATATCGAGCATTCAAGCTTAGGATGAGTTGAAATACATGTTAATTAGAAATGTGCTTCGGAAAGAGGAAAGCCATGGCTTGGGGAGAGAGGGGTTCCACAGAGCTCTGACCATCATCAAGAAGGAAGAAACAACATCTGAAAATAGGAACGATGTAAGGAACACCATTAATAAGAATGTGTCAAATGATATCTAAGCTTGGGCACACTGCAATGGTAGAAGTGATGACAAAAGCTTCTAGTTGTCACACAATGGATTCCCATTGCAATAAAGTGAACTGATGCAGACACCATCGGGCAAGATAGGTAGTCATTGCTTCCTCCATGGCTGGTAAAGGTTCAAATTGAGCTGAAGCATCCATGATGCATAGAGAAAGAAAATGCAAAAGATGAAAACACAACCATACAGAGGATACCCAAACATTGTGAAGAACGCAAATGAATCAAACAGGTGAAATAAATCAAAAGGAGGGAGTTTGACACAAAAAATCATGTAGTAGGCAAAGTACCATGCATGCAGTCATGGGTGGCACTAGTATGTATAACATAGATACATGGTATCAAGAATTTAAGGAACCATAATATGGTCATAACATTAGGGGAAAAAATGAGCCCTCTTTGGGCCTTTTAGATTAAGGGATGATTAAGGATCCACCAATGAGAGAAGGGTAGTGGCCACAGTCTAGTAGTAGACTAGGCATAGGCTTCCATGGTTTTTCCCAAGATAAAAGCAATGAAACAAGCATGAACTCGTGGTTTTTTGGACGTGGGTGGTTTGGGAGAGCTTGAAATCTCATAGGAGCCCTTGGATGATCCAAAAGATCCAATGGTTTATACACTTTTGCAAAAGTCAAGGCGGGATGCATTTTGGGCCCTTAGATCAAGTTTAGATCGTGTGGTTTCTATGCATATCCGTTAGAAAAAGGCGCTAATACATCTGGACCCTTGGATTAAGTCTCTCATCCAATGGCTCACATTGAAAGGACAAAAAAAGTGCGCCTTTTGATGTCATCCCTTGGATAGTAGCGCGATCGGACGGCTGCCAATTGATGGCGCATTTCCACTCATAAGATGCCTTCTTCTCCCTCCGATTTCAGCTTGATCCAATGGTTCTTGTTGCACCCCAAGATGGATCAGCCCCAAATGCGCCTTACCCTTGGATTTTCTTAGATCTAACGGTCAAAAACTTTGCAGAGCGTGCGCGCAGTATGGGTCCCTATTGTAATCATTGAATTTTTTACTTCCACGCCCATGAATGCTAGCCGTAGATCTTGGAGCATCCAAAGGCCATGCTCTATTGCATTTGAAAAAATATTAATTTACTCTAGAATACCACTAGTGGTTTAGAATGTCTCCTTAATCACAAAAAAATTAATTTTAATCCCTAAAAATTAGGGATCCTTACAAGGCCCATTCAGGGTTCACTTTTTCCCCTAATGATTTGGAACCATTAACTGGTGTGGTTATGATTGTGGCCATGCACCCTCATCAGCACATGAAGATTAAGTATTCAAAGCTTTTTATGAAGTTCTTAACCATGAAGATGCTCAAGCATTGGTCTAAATGAAGTGAATAAAATAAAAGACAAAGGAAATGGAGCTCTCAAGGGAAAGTAAGGCCCATGAAGGTATTTCCAAAGATCCATACTCAAATGATGGAGATGAAGAAGGGGAGCAAGGAGCAAGAAACGATTTCAAATTCAGACACTTATTTACCCTCAAATGCCTATGTCAAAGATCATGTAGAAAACACACTTGTATTTGTTTGTAAAGGAAAAATAAATGAATTTATTTGCTCCATTTAAATCAAGAATGGATCAAAGGGTCAATTTCTCCTATAAGAGGAAAAAGTCCATTCATTTCTTTTTTTCTACTTCCCAAGAATTAAGAACTTAGTGCTTTGGGCAGCTAAAGAACCTTTGAGTCTAAATCCTTGAGCTAACCTTTGAGTTTCCATTTGTGAGAGAAGCCATTATGGATCTTGAGATTCATTAAGCTCGTAATATTTTCACATCTTGATTACTAATAGATCCTTCATCTTTGAGCACAAATAACATTGTTGAGGGTCTATGATGATGATGAAGTAAAATATGGTGTGTGAAGATCAAGTTCAACAAGCTTGATGAATTCTTCAACATGTTTCTTGCAATGCCAACATTGTTTTGTGAGTTGTGAATTCACATATTCAAGGTAAATTTCTTATTTGCAACTCTATTAACATTGTTTTGATTGATGAACTTGTATATTTAAATGTTTTTTTATCATTTGATGTTGCAAAATTCACATAAATTGATGAAGACTTGGCACTAGGGCTCTTTGTGATCAATCATTAACACCTTAAATGCATCTCCACACTCGAAGCTATAAAAGTTCTTTGGTTAAAGTTTTGAGGTGGACTTAAAATTTTCCACAGCATGATCTGCTTTCCACTTATAAAACGACATCAATTGTCCCTCATCAAACACTAGAGTTTTAAGAAAATAGTCATGAGTGTGAGTTTGATGAATTTAGAGATCTTGTACAAATAAAAAGCTTTCCAAACACTATTCATCAAGTGCATAGATTACCCAATCAGGAATAAATGGAATCTTTTGGGATAAGTTTATTCTCAATGGAATTTCATAAACTAGGAACAAAAACCTCCATGCTGTGATGGCCTCAAAGCCATAGGCTAATTTAAAGGGTATAACCTATGGCAACTTTATATGTGGTATGATATACCCATAAGATATCAAGAAGCAATTGATAGCATCTCTTTGGACAATTAGGAATCAATTTCTTTAACATGGTTAACAACATGTTTTAGTACTTTCAGTTAGGGCATTAGTGTGTGAGAGCTCTCTTCCTTATCTCCTTTCTTTTGACATGATATCAGAGCCAATGTGGTTGTAGAGAGCCCATGGAGAAGGCTAAGAGTGAAGAGTACGTGAAAAGGCATGGAGAACGCTATGAAATTTGGTGTGAAAGTAAAAGGCATCAACGTATTTTCAAGAGTTAGCCCTTTAGGATCACTACTTTTGCTCCAATTTCACTTTTGAAGCCATCTCCACCTCTATTTCAAGCCCGCAAGTTGGGACCCATAAAGAAACATGTTAGTTTGCAAATTGTTACTTGCGTTCTATTCCACATCAATAAAATTCAAGAACAAGAATTTCAAGTAATTTTGTGTATTGTTGATACACTAAAACTATGTTTTTTTTTAGATCAAACTATCACATCACAGTTTGGTGGTTTTCAAGCAAAGATATTGCTTCTAGTGTTTTTGGAATGTTATGAATTGCTTCCAAAATGGAGAATGATGATGGGATGTCAACTTATAAGTGATAAGTTGGACAAGAACAAATTTCATGCTTGGGATTCAAAATTATGAATTTCTTGATGGGAAAAGGCTACTGAAAGTACATCAAAGGAGAGAATGAAAACGCTTTGCAGCTACCAGAGAGGAATCAAACTATAGGCTAATTAAGATCATATGAAGAGTGGAATCAAGCAACACAAAAGGTAATGTATTACTTATTTGTGAGCATACATGATAGCATGATTGGGCACATTCAAGATGCCAAAACTTCGAAAGAGGCTTGGAATAGTTTGGTCACATTGTATGAGATCAAAACAAAGGCACGAAAATTGCAACTCAAGAATGAGCTACAAAGAGCATGTCGGTAAGTGACTACACCCTAAAAATCCAAAGCATATGTGAGTCACTTGCATCTATTGGCATCAATGTAGATTAGGATTGATAATATGGATGTGAGCCTTCATGGTTTAGGAACTCCATATAAGCAATTCATAACTTCTATTCACACCAAGGAAATATTCTAAATTTTGTTGATCTAGTGTCCATGCTAATAATTGAAGAAAAGAATCTTCGTGAGGACTTAAACTCCCAAGGAAAACATGTTTCTAAGCATGTATAATTCTGGCAGGGGAAGAAGCAGAGGTAGAGGCTTCAAAAGTGGAAGACAACAGAATCATGCATGTGCTAGAGGATAGTTTTGAGGTAGGGGGCCAAAGAGGCCACAAAATTTCCAAAGAAATGATTTAGGTAATGATAGTAAAGGATTTTGGAATTGTGGTAAACTTGGTCACTTTGAATGTGATTGGAGGCAAAGAATCAAAATAATAGCACGCAACAAAGCAATTATGCATCAACAAGTGCAGATGATTCAGAGAACCTCTTCATGGTCCAACATCACATGATGAATACAATGTATGCTGATGTTTCAAAATCGAAATGGTAATTTTTGGCATGTTGATTCAAGTTCTTCAAAACACATGAATAGTTGTGCAAAATGGTTTATTAGTTTGCAAAAATTGCCAGTTCCTGGATTTTTTGAAACGAGTGATGATACATCACATCCTATCAAGCATACATGAAACATAGCACTATCCATGGAGGATGGGAATGTAAAACATATTGCAGATGTACTGGATTTTTTGAAACGAGTGATGATACATCACATCCTATCAAGCATACATGAAACATAGCACTATCCATGGAGGATGGGAATGTAAAACATATTGCAGATGTACTGCATGTTTCAAATATAACAAAGAATCTAGTTTTTGTTGGACAAATGGTTGACCAAGGATTACAAGTCAGGTTTAATGCTGATTGTTTATATGGAGAAGAGTAGACACACAATGCAAGTTTGATCGCCAAAGGAAACAACGTGGGTAGAATGTTCACCTTTAATGTGAAAATTCTTGAAATGAATGAAACCATGCTTGCAAAAGATGCAAGTGTTATTACTGACAGAGAGATTTGGCACAAGCAAATTGGACATGCAAATTTGCAGAGGCTGAAGTTGATGCAATCAAAGGTGATTGTCAATGGACCACCAAATTTCAAGGTTTTAGAGATGTAGAAGATATGTGAAGGATGTCAATTTGGTAAAGAGTGAAGGGCATCATTTTCGCATGGCAAGCATGTTAGTGAGAATAAGCTAGAAATACTACATAGAGATATTTGGGGTCTTGCAAAGACCACATCTATGGGAGGATGCAAGTTTTATGTAACTTTTAGTAATGTCCATACATGAAAAGTATGGGTATAATTCATGAAAAAGAAGAGTGAGGTGCTTACTCTTTTTTAGAATTTTAAGTCTATCGTGGAAAAGTAGACATGGGAGTATATTCAAACATTGAGATCTGATGGAGGAGGTGAATACATATCAAATGAGTTGAATAGATTTGTAAAAATTTATGGAATTCGACAACAATTTTCATGGAGGTACACACCACAATAGAATGGTATTCTTGAACACAACAATAAACATATTACAGAAATGGCAAGAGCCTTGATGTCATAGAAAAATATGCCCCATTTTTATTGGGTAGAAGCTGTTGTTGAAGCGCAAGGTCAAGGACAAAGCATGGAAGCACATCAGGGAAGTGGACACACAAGAAGAAGGAGCAAGTAGGAAGCTCCAAGAAGCACCTATCAAATTTTCAGAAGAATCCCTACAAAAATAGTGATTTTTATCACTAAAAACCATTGTAAATACCATTTTCTATTTTTGCAACTCCATTTTGTTCAAGCCGAGGAGTCCTCGAGCTTGAGGAGTATTAGAACTAGCATCCTACCAATTTTCATAATTTTTAGACTCCGTTTGAGCCCTCAAATAAGCCCTAGAACCTATTTTTTAACTAGGCCGGACACTAGGTCTGGATAGGGCCAAAACCACTCAAAAAACTATAAAAAGGGATGGAGAGCTCATTTTTGGGGGTTAGCTTGTTGTAGATTTTAGCTTTGTAAGAGAGCTTTTTTGCAATCGAAGATCTTCCATTATTCCACTCCTTGCTCTTACCTTGTGCACGTGTGTGTGTATGCATGTGCATGCTTGTGTGCTTTCACTCACGCACTTGTGCCATCACTTGCTCTCGGTCTTCATACCGGTCCTCACGTCTCCACGGATTGACATTTATGAGGTGTACCTCCTCACGTTGGAACTCACCATTGTGCTAGAGTGACACCAAATTTGGCGCCGTTGCCGGGGAGAGAGCTTGGAGGACGAGCGAGTGACAGTAAGACGTAGAGTAGTGATGTTGGAAGGTAAAAAAATCACCATTTTCAGTTCAGTTTCTGAGTTTTTCTTCTTCTTCATCTTCACCTTCATCATCATCTTCTTCCCTCTTCATGTTCTCTGATTTTGTCCATTTTCGACTACACATTCATCTCATTTTTCACCTTTGGCTGCGAGGAAGAAGTATAGAGGCTATTCAGATCTAAAACGCTGAAGAAACACTCTTGAAAAACTCTCAAAAACACCAGAATCTGGGCAATAGTATCACGGCGTGAGAGGAACAATGCCTGGTATCGCGAGGTATCACGATACCAGAACTCTCGTGTATCACGATACTTGTTGAGGTATCGTATCGTGCATGCCCACTTGAGGTATCGCGATACCATTCTGGTATCGTATCGTCAAGTGCTCGTATCGCGATCACGGTCATCCCGGTGGTATCGTATCGTGGTCCACCAGGTATCATATCGTCAGCCAAGTTGGTATTGTATCGTGGTCCACCAGGTATCGTATCGTCAGCCAAGTTGGTATCGTATCGCCTCCTATTTTGGTATCGTATCGTGCAAAGATTCAGTATCGTATCGTCTGATTTTTGGTATCGTATTGTGAGGTCAAGTGGTATCCTATCACCTAGGAGGTATCGTATCGTCTACTGAGCGGTATCGTATCGCTTGTAAACTGGTATTGTATCGTCCTGAGAATTCACTGGTATCGTATCGCCGGTTGTACTAGTATCGTATCATTCACAAACTGGTATCGTATCGCCACCTAATCAAGTATCGTATCATGCAAATTAGTGGTATCGTATCATGACCACTTTCAGTATCATATCGTCTAAGGTGGTATCATCTGAAGTCGTATCGTGTCAGACAAAGGTATCATATTGTGAAAATCTGGTATCATCTCGCCTATCCTGAGTTCCCAAAGAGATCATGTTTCCCTGTTTTAACCCCCAGAACCCTGAACTGGCATAACTTTCTCATACAAAATCTGTTTGCTGTGATTTTGGTTTTGTTGGAAAGCTCGTGGGAAGTACTACCAAAACTTCCATTGGTTATGGTAAATATAATACACGAATTATTAGATAGTGTATTTTGAAGTTGACCCTCAGGGAAACTAGAAAACCAAGGAGTTCCAAAGGATTTTGAGCAACATAAGAGAACTTTGGGACCAGAAAACAAGGCTTATGAACCTAAGATCTGGTAGACACCTAGGCAAGGATAAACAAGGGATTAGGTCATCTGAGGCTAGTGTCAACCATACAGCTAGGTCTTGGGCTCAACAGCTTAGTGGTTATCCTTACACACTAAGTTCAGAAACCAGTGACTCAGAAATGTCTTTTAGCATGGAAAGACCCACATGTAGCTCATGCACTGCCTATTTACAAACACCAAAAGGTCCCTATAAGACCCAATTGGAGTATATCAAGACCAACCAATTAGGTGCTCGCATATATGAGGATGGGCTAAGACGATCAGTGGTTCAACTCAAAAATCTTGACCAACCCTTTGGACTTGAACACCCAGCGGTCAAGTTCAAAGAGGGTGCATACATTGATAAGGAAGGAACCATGTATGTGGTTACCAACTTACCAGACATGACAGATGAGTTTGGAAACATCATTCTTGAGAACGAGATAGGAGACCTAGAGCAAGGAGACCTAGGACGAGAACCCAAGACCCCTAGAGGTAAGTCAGTTTTGACCAGAGTGATCACTCTAGAATGGGTTTGCCAAGACAACAAAAGCATAGACCTATTCTTGAATAGAGAAACGGAGGAGGCCTTTTGGAGATTTAGGCCAGATCAACCAAGCCCTATAGTCACCATCTATGAGTTCAAGGATCCAGAGACACCAGGGAAAGTTGTCTATCTAGATCACACATCTGAGAAAATGTTCTTGGTAACAGAGCAGGATAGGCATGCATACACTTGGCAGGTTGAATCAATTTTCCCTCCACCAAGATCTAATGTTTCCCAGGGCCTCCAAGGAGTCGGATCATCCAAGGCTCATGAAACCCAGAGGGAAAGAACTAGAGAGAGACCTGAGGTAAGCTTTGCAAACACTGTGGGTAAAGATAGATCAGGATATGGACCGGAAAGACCTGAAAGGGAGAGACATAGAGTTCATAGGCATCAAAGAGATGATCATGATTTCCCATTGCCTAGACCACGAGAGCACTCAAGAACCCTTAGACCCTCTCAAGTGGTTAAGACAATGAAGAACTATTTTGATGGGTCAGGAGATCCTTATGATCATGTGGCCGAGTTCAAGCAAGTGTTAAGAGCTGAACAGGTCGAGGACTTGTTCACTCAATTTGAGGCAATTGGTTTGACTCTTAAAGGTACTGCCTTAGCTTGGTTTCAACCCCCTAAATAGCCGCAACTATCGAGACATAGGCCAACTGCTAGAAGAATTCATTGTAGAGTTTTCCAAGAGTGGTATCAGGCATCACACATCATCCTTGATCCACAGCTTTAAGCAGACACCCCAAGAAACAGTGCGACTTGCAAGAAGAAGGTTTAGACAATACTGGGAAAGATGCCCTGTGCCAGAATTACCCACATCAGCCAAACAAGTGGCCTTGTTTTTAGATGGCTTACTAAGCACAAAGTTAAGGTCATATGTGTACTTGAAAGAGCCTAGATCCATAGAAGAGTGTGTGCGGATATGCATTGACATAGAGGACAACTTGGGTGAGGAGTTAGGACTATCCAAACTCTATAAGGACTCTGATAGTTCTACTAGTCATACCTCTAGAACCTCCACTGAGATAGATGAAATAGCTGAGCAGGTGGCCAAAAGGCTAGAAGTTCAAAATAGACAAATGCCAAGGGTCACCTCATTGAAACGATGTTACAACTGTGGAGGAGACCACATGGCTAATGTTTGCCCAATGATGGCTCAGCCCCAAGGAAACCCTAATGCTATATATTGCACTATTGAGAGAAAATACACGAACCATACGGCTCAAGATTGTCCCTGTAACAGGAAGGCTGTTAGACAAAATTATCAGCAACCTTACTAGCAGAGTAGGTATCAGAACCAGTACCAACAGCCATATTATAGGCCACAACAACAATATCAACCTCAATACCAGTAGCAACATCAAGTACCAAATAGGCCACAGCCAGTCTTGGGAAACCAACCACCAACTCCTGCCAATGTGATCCCAGTTAAGTACACAATGGCAGAGGATAACCCTAATAGAGCATTGGTGCCACTAACCCCTTTGGCCTCAGAAAATGACTCTCATGCTCTTAATTCAGACTACTCCCATGAAGGTAGTCCACATGCTTATTACGTAGAGTCACCTGAGCAAAGCGAGACTTCTCCATATCAATACGAGACACCACTTATGGAACAAAATTGGGAACCAGAATACTCCAATGTTATGTACACAAATCCAAACCCCAGGCCCCAAGCAAGACAAGTGAGACCACAAGCCCCTAGAGGACCATGCTTTAGATGTTAGGGCGACCATTTCATTCGTGAATGTCCCCACCAACCAACTCTGGGACAAGGACAAAACATCACCATACAAGGCTTTTGTCCTGAATGCGGTAAGGAACATCTCCCAAGAGAATGTCCTAGAAATTCCTCTAGTGTGCCTAAGGTTACACCCATCAATGTGGTAGGCTTAGTGGCGGATTCAAGTTCAAGTAGCAGTAATGTGGCTCCTGTACAGGCAGTTACTAGGGCACAGGCCACACAACAAGCAAAACCATCTGAGCAATCGGAGTCAAGTGAGTCAGGAGAGCCTAGTAAGAGGAAACCAAGAACATGGAAGGATACCAGAGAGAAGGCCAATCGCAAGTGGAACAAAAAGCTATCTGAGCTAGAAGAAAGCCTAAGGGATATCAAAACAAAAATAAAAGACATTGCATCTCAAGCCCCTCGCATACCGAAGCTCCATCCACTCCACCTCATCCCACCCCACAACCCATTGTAAATAAACCCCAACCAGGGTCTGTTCTTGCAGATCCAACCCCAGAAGGCTTGGACATGATGTTCAAGGCCTACCAAGCTCGACTTCAAGAAGGGCCAACTATAGCAAACCTAGACAAGAGTTACCCGAGAGCAGACTTAGAGACTGAACGGACAAAAATGTGCATGAAGATGGTAGAGCTAGCTCAAGCTATGCTTGAAACCAGTCAATCGTTCAATCTGACAAACTCTCTCAAACCAGATGTGCATTTCCAGGGCTTACTAGAAATATTAGAGCAATTGGTAAACAAGCCACATGTTTCTTTACCTCTATAGGCTCAACCCGTTGTTGAAAGAGAAATCTCACAGCCAAGGGAATCTTATGTTCCTGATTCCATAGATGAGGGAGCACCTCTTTCAATTCAACAGTACTCTCAAGAGTTCTTGCGGGAAATACAAAAAGAGAAATGGGCCAAGGAGAAAGGTAACCCCCCTCCTATTCCTGAAATTGATGATCTTCACGATCAATTTCCCCAAGACATTCCTTCTATCTATGGAGACCAAACAGAGCAACAAGAGGATGAGAAATTAGATTTTGAATCTAATTCTTTACAAGAGTTGCCACAATTCACAGGCCCATGGGAATTTGAATCTCTTTAGATCAGAGCTCCCATAATATTGGTAAGGAATGAAGACTCAGTTGTTCCAAGAAACACTGACGCCATCAAGAACACTAAGGTTCAATGTCATCTCACTGTGGAAGAGCTGCTCAAAGCAAAACCTGAGCTATGGAATCATGTGAAGGATCAGGTTCCAGAACTTGATTCCAATATGCCAAAAGTAAGCTCTAAGCAAAAAATTCCAGAGATACCTCTAGACAAGATAGGAGACATGAGCGAAGGTGAAGAAGGTAATACTTATCTTCCGATCACCTATCAAGGTTACACAACCAAAGCAATCGTAGATTCAGGTGCTGGTGTTGCTATTGCGACCACATCCTTGTGGAAGCGATGGGGCAAACCCACATTGAGACCAACTAGAATGAAGCTTCAAATGGCAGATGGTCATTTTGAAAGACCTCTAGGATTGCTTGAAGGGATAACTCTAACCACTTGTGGTGTAGAGTTTGAACACACATTGGCTATATGTGACTTTGAGAAAAATAATGTCTATGAGATGATCCTAGGAAGACCCTTCCTATGACAATTGCAAATAGTACATGATTGGGGAACCAACTCCTTGTACTTACAACACTTGGGGGTCACCACCAAGGTCAATTTGAAGGATTACACCTTCAGAGATGTACCACCCCTACAATGGAATCCTATCCACCAAGCGAAAGAAGATTCAATCTCTGTGCATTCTGGAAGCTCACCTGATCCATCATGGTTGCATGAAGATACTCACTTGTGGATGTGCAAGGTCCCAAAGGAAGAGGAAAAGCGCCTAAAAGCAAGAGAAGAAGGAACTCCCCCAGGAGATAGACCAATCAAAGACCCAACCTATACACCGATGATATTTCTAGATGAGGAATTTGAGCCTCATGGTTGGGCAAAAATCTTAGCTACCATGGACATTGCAGTCAATGAAGAACAATGGACTCCTCATTGTGATGAGGAGGGTTATGATATTTCAGTGTTCATGTGTCAGCCGTTGTTGAAAGAATGTGACCCTAGTGACATCATAGAAGAAGAAGAGAATGACGATGAGCTAGAGTCCATTGTGATGGATAGCTGCTTCATCTCAGAGGAGCACTATCTAGAAGATGTAGGAGTATTGAATCAAAAAGAAGAAGAACCCCTCACAAGTATTAAAACTGTAAATTCAAAGGATGGAAGTGAGGGTAGTCACAAGAAAAAGAAAAGAAAAGTAGTGAAACAAGAAGAGGAGGAATCATTGTTTGAAGTACCAAAAAATTTCAAGAAATATGAAGTGGAAGACCGAAAAATTCTGGTACAAATGCCCAAGAGAGAGGCCATCATAGGAGAATCATATGATAATCAAGAGAACTAAAAAGATTGTGGTAACCATTGAAGGGAACAAAGAGCGATGCACATACATAGGAGATGACCTAAGTGCAAAAGAAGAAGCAGAGCTTGTAGCTCTATTAAGGGAATATAGGGATGTGTTTGCTTGGCACTATAGAGACTTGAAGGGAGTAGATCCAAAAATTTGCTCTCATACAGTCCCGATGACCGTTGATGCCAAACCCACCAAACAAAAGCCCTACACATATAATGACACTTATGCAGCTAAAATAAAAGAAGAAATTGATAGGCTGATTGAAGCTGGATTCATCTATGAGATTGAGCATACTGAATGGGTGTCCCCCATTGTAGTGGTGCCCAAGAAGAATGGAAAATTGTGAGTGTGTATCAGCCTTAAAAAAGTTAATGCTGCTACGATTCGAGATAGTTATCTACTTCCAATCACCGAACATTTATTGGAGCGTGTTGCAGGCAAGGAAGTTTATAGCTTCCTTGATGGATTTTCAGGCTACAACCAAGTAGCCATTGCCCCCGAAGATCAACACAAAATGGCTTTTGCCACAGAATGGGGAATCTTTGCATTTCGTGTAATGTCATTTGGTCTCACTAATGCACCTGCAACATTCCAAAGGCTCATGTGTCATGTCTTCAAAGAGTTCTTGCGGAAGAGCTTAGAAGTATATGTGGATGATTTATGTGCGCATTCCCAACAGAGAAGATACCACATTCCTGAGCTCAGGCAAATTTTCAACAAGTGTAGAGAATATTGAGTGTGTCTGAACCCAGAGAAGTGTGTATTCATGGTACGACAAGGTAAAATCTTAGGTCACATTGTTTCTAAAAATGGGATATCAACAGACGAGGACAAGGTAAGAGCCATAGCAGAGCTGCCAAGACCAAGGAACGTTAAAGAGGTACAAGCCTTTATGGGCCATTGTGGATATTACCGCAGGTTTATCCACATGTATGCCATCATTGCTAAACCTCTTTATGGATTGTTGACAAATTTTGAGTGGAACGATGAATGTGAAAAATCCTTCAATGAGCTAAAAAGATGTTTGTGCTCAGCACCAATACTGACCACCCCTGATTGGAGTAAACCATTTCATGTCCATGTGGATGCATCCAATCATGCAATAGGATGTGTGCTAGCACAACCCACAGGTGAGGACATCTAGATTTACCCATCGCTTATGCTAGCATGCAATTTAATGCTGCTGAACGAAACTATACCACATTTGAGCAAGAAGGTTTAGGCATGGTATATGCTGTGAAAAAGTTTAGACACTACTTGTTGGCCAACAAGTTCAAGTTTTTCACCGATCATCAAGCTTTATTATACTTGGTCAATAAACCTTGCAATACAGGACACTTAGTAAGATGGTTCCTATTACTAATGGAATACGATTTTGAAGTGGTTGTTAAGAAAGGTAGAACCCATCTCAGGGCAGATCACCTGTCTCGCATCACTTCAGGAGAGTCACCACAAGGAGTGTCAGATGAACTGCCTGACACTTATTTGTTCAATTTAGAAGTTATTCCTAAATGGGCAAATAAGTTAGTACCAGTCCTAACCTTCGGCCCTGCAAATAAAAATGTGAAAACGAGCAAAGAAGTAGTGAGATCACAAAAATATCAAATATTGGCAGGGAGCATGTACAAACAAGATACAGAGGGAGTGTTAGCTTGTGTCGAGGACGACGAACATACTAGTTGGTTGCAACAAGCCCATGAGGGACTGTGTAATAAAGTAAGTCTATGATCTAGGGATCCGATGGCTTCAGACAGATCTGAAATCGGATACCGTTTGGTCACTCGTCTGTAGGACCAAAGATCTCAAGAGTAGACTCAAGCATAAGTCATGTGCTCTCATATTCAAGTAATCCACTTAGCCTAGTGGTTAAGTCTCATGGTTGTGAAGGAGGAGGTCTTGGGTTCAACTCCCATGGGGAGCATGGGAAGAGAGTTTTGCCCAAAGAGCTCTAGAGCCTTCTAACTCAAGTTAACGTGAGTTAACTTGAGTCCAGTGGACTTAACTCAAGAGGTGAGTACAACAACCACTAGTGGACTCTAGTGGAAGGTACTAAAGTAGTGGTCGAGATCACTCAAGCCACTACTAGACTCTAGTGGTGGATATGAAAGGAGTGGAGGAGATTGCACATGCACTTGTGGACTCTAGTTACATTTGTGGTCCTCATTAGTTCAAGCAGCTATATATACAGGCATAAGGTTGGGAGGAGAGTCATCTCTCAAGCTTGTGGTGGTCGTAATTCTTAGATTGTTGCAGACTGCTAGGAAATCACTACTCTAAACAACGAACATTGCAAATCTAAAACGTTTAGGAGTATATTGGCCTAGCATGGACAAAGAAATACAGGAGTGGATTCAAAATTGTCCAATGTGTCAGGAGAGACCCCCAATGGAGCATGCTACCCTTTATCACGTGTCATTAATTCCAGACTGGAGTGCTCCATTGGTAGAATTCATGAGATCGGGAACATTACCCAATAAGGTTGGACTAGCAAGAAAACGGAGCATGGAGCAAGAGGCTCAGGACTATGCCTTAGTAGGAGACAACCTATATCGGAGAGGCAAGGATGGATACCTAAGACTGTGCGTTCATGAATCAGACTACTTGAAAATCTTAGAAACTGCACACAGTGGTGTTGCAGGTGGACACTTCGGGCCTGACAGAGTAATTAAGACCATTCTATTCTCAGGACTTTGGTGGCCAACTCTTCATATGGATGCACATACCTATGTGAAGAAATGTGACACATGTCAACAAGCACAATATTTGATCAGAAAAGATGAGATGCCTTTGAGGCCAATGATGGGAGGACGCACATCCTCGAAGTGGGGTATAGAATTTGTTGGTCCTATTAGCCCCCCAGCTAGAAACTCCCATGCGGAATACATTATTGTAGCCACTGATTACCTTACCAAGTGGATAGAAGTAAAAGCCACAACAAAGAATGATGCTCAGACAATGGCTAAGTTCTTATTTGAAAACGTGTTCACTAGATATGGGTTACCAATAGAGTTGGTTAGTGATAGAGGCACACACTTCTTGAATGAGGTCATTGAAAATCTCAAGAACTCATGGTGATACACAAGAAGTCTGCCCCTTATCATCCACAAGCCAATGGACAAGCCGAGAGCACGAATAAGATCCTATGTAACGTATTGACAAAACTCGTAAATAATAAACACTCTGATTGGGACAAACAACTTCATCATGTTGTTTGGGCTTACCGAGTTTCGTACAAAACAGTACTCAATGCCACCCCATTTCAGATGGTCTTCGGAGAGAATGTTGTGCTACCATTGGACTTCCTAATCCCAGCCTTGAAAGTAGCACAAGAGCACGAGTGGAATGGACACGAGTTGTCCTCCAGGATCTTTGATCTAGAACGCTTAGGTGAGACGAGGCTACGAGCAGCAGCAGGCATCTATGCTGCAAAGAAAAGACAAAAGGCATACTTTGATGCCCATGTAAAGGACAAAGGATTGAAAGAAGGAGATCTGGTGCTGGTTTATACGCTAAAGCAACATGCCCGTAAATTGGAGAAACGAGGATATGGACCCATGATCATTAATAGAATCTCCACTAGTGGTGCAGTACAATTGGCCACTTTAGAAGGTGATATCTTGCCGAACTATATAAGTGGTTGTCGAGTCAAGTTATATCAAGAACCTCTTACAGAGGAAATGCTAATGAGACTCAACATTGCTAAGAAGCGAAACGAAGAGGAGTTAAGGGTTAGAGAAGAAGCACAAGCAGAGGCTAGAGAGCGCATCAGAAGAAATAAGTCATGGCGATTAGGCATAGATGTCAACACAAAAGCTCCAAAATATCACATGGACATGTGCCAAAAATCGGACATAACTACTTCTCGAATAATTGATCGACGTCCCTTTGTGACTATAGAGGTAGGACAAGGAAAGAGTGTAAGGACTGTGAGAGCATTGGTTGACTCAGGTGCAGCAACTAGTGTAGTTAGACTTTCATACAGCCGAGACCCGCAATTGGACATCAAGCCCATAGAGGCCTATCTCATAGGATTGGGAGGTGTGGAAACCCCTTGTTTGGGCGAGGTGGAACTTCCCATTTACCTTCAAGATGTTCCAGTGAAAGTCAAAATGCTAGTGTGTCATGATGAGGACCTTACAGAGCCACTTGTCTTGGGTCAAGATTGGATTTATGACCATGCAATCAACTTGAACTTAAGAAGTCAAATTCTTCAAGTTTGGGTACACGAACCATGCATTACGTTAGAATTAGAAAATTGCATGCTCACAAATCCTGATGTCACACCTTCTCATAGTTCTTCTAGGACTAATCTTAGCACAAAAGATGTTGTATGTGTCAAGGGCTCTATGTTCCAAAAGCACTCAATCATGGAAGAACAGCCTCAAAGACAAGCGAACTCCTCCTCTTGTGCAAAGACTAATGCTGTCACCACAACTCAACCAAAAAGGCAAGCGAGACAGTACGTGACAACCGCTATATCAAATAGACAAAGAGACTTCAAGAGGAAAGTAGTTCTGGACATGAAGAAGATCTGGGTATGAAAAGGAGAGCAACCACCAACCTTGCCACCACAATTCCCACCCAGGCAAGCTCACCATGTGAAGACAAGAACCAAACCACCAGGACTAGCTCAACGAGAAGACATATGACAAATTTGGGTGCCTAAGAAATTAGTTGCAGTTCAACAAAGACAATCACATATGTGGGTGCCCAAGGTGCTCTTACACGCGCAAAGGCCTATGCTCCCCACCATGCAAAAGGTCTCAACAAAGAAGCCAAGGAGAGAAAAGGGTAGGAACAGAGCACAAAGACCAAAAAAAGATAAACTCAACCCTTCTGCAAAAGTAAGCAGACAATCATCAAGGATATGGGTTTGGAAGCCAAAAGCACCAGCAACATCCACAGAACCAAAGATCCAACCACACTGGATACCAAAGTTTGGAAAGCATCCAAAGATGAAGTGGCCTGAGGTGATCTCTACAGGGCCAAATCCTATTCTCAAATGGGTTCCAATCCGGAGGATTACATCATTTTGAGATCCAATCGACACCTCCAATCAAAGAATGCATCAAGTATGCAAGTAACAACAAAAGCCTCGACCAGCAACAACCATGTGCCTTTGGCATAACCCTGTCTTTTGCACCATTCAGGTCATGCATTTCCAAAGTATGCATCAATATAGGGCCACAGTACACGGCCGTGCATAGACACAATTGAGAAATCCCAGGCACATGAGACATACTCGACATATGTAATATATTTTATTGATCCTAACCACCTTCTTCTTGTTTTGCAATTGTTCCAAAAGAAAAAAGTCCATGCGCTCGACGACACTCATCGGTGAACCATCATCAAGGATGTTCATCAACCAGAAAGACAAGCCAATCCTCAATCATTGTGATGGGCATACAACACGCAGAGACAACAATCGACCGACCTTTCACCATGGTAAGCACAACCTACTTTGGCAACATGCTCACCATGATAGATTAGGAAGCCTCTTCGTCAGCATACCCTTGAGCACTTAGCTCAAGATCCAATCTCTTGCACCACACTTCTTCTCATGCATTTTCCAAGTATGCATACATAGGGCCACATTACAAGGCCATGCACAAGGCACATATTTTGTTCAACCCATGCACTAATGCACTTACCCATACATTATGGGTTACAAGTACTTGGCATGAAAACTATGAAAGCCATCTTTGGAAGAATCAGAAGACATCAGGGTGACCACTACAAGAGCAAGGAAGCCATCCACCACCGAGAGTTGCTCATAATCAACATTGACCACCTCCTTTGAGCAACTAGCAGTTTTGGACAGCTCACAAATGCACCATCAAGATGGAAGACAAGAAGAAGTACATACAAAGGGACTACAAACTGCAAGAGCTAGCAGTGGCAAAGTGACGAACCATTCAAACGACCAGGCTACATTGGGAAGATGGATCGCTCCTGTTGGACGTAAAGGACACTACCTCTCAACGTACTACATGGAACAACCACTACAATAAGGGTCTGTCAGGGACAACAGACTCAAGAGGGGGGGGAGTGATGAAGCGCAAGGTCAAGGACAAAGCATGGAAGCACATAAGGGAAGTGGACACACAAGAAGAAGGAGCAAGTAGGGAGCTCCAAGAAGCACCTATCAAATTTTCAGAAGAATCCCTACAAAAATAGTGATTTTTTATCACTAAAAACCATTGTAAATACCATTTTCTATTTTTGCAACTCCATTTTGTTCAATCCGAGGAGTCCTCAAGCTTGAGGAGTATTAGAACTAGCATCCTACCAATTTTCATAATTTTTAGACTCCGTTTGAGCCCTCAAATAAGCGCTGGAACCTATTTTTTAACTAGGTCGGACACTACGTCTGGACAGGGCCAAAACCACTCAAAAAACTATAAAAAGGGCTGGAGAGCTCATTTTTGGGGGTTAGCTTGTTGTAGATTTCAGCTTTGTAAGAGAGCTTTTCTGCAATCGAAGATCTTCCATTATTCCACTCCTTGCTCTTACCTTGTGCGCGTGTGTGTGTATGCGTGTGCATGCTTGTGTGCTTTCATTCACGCACTTGTGCCATCACTTGCTCTCGGTCTTCATACCGGTCCTCACGTCTCCACGGATTGACATTTATGAGGTGTACCTCCTCACGTTGGAACTCACCATTGTGCTAGAGTGACAGCCGTGCATATTGCTATATACGTCATGAATAGAACTTTGACTGTTGCTATACACCAAGTTACACATGAAGAGAAGTTTAGAGGTAAAAATCCAAATTCAACACATATGAAATTATTTGGTTGTATTGCATATGCACATGTTCTAGATGAGTTGAGGAAAAATATTGATCTAAAAGCAAAAAAAAATGTATCTCCATTGGGTAGTCCCTTGAGCAAAAGGAAATTAAATGCTAAAATCCACTCACACGTCAGGTGAAGGTAAGAAGAGATGTGGTGTTTGATGAAATGTCAAGCTTCTATGTGGATCAAATGTGTCACCAAGCAATAGTTCCAACTCAAACCCATGGAGTGGAAGATTGCGTGGAAATTTTAGTATGGAAAATTCATTGACTATGTCCAAGAAAGGTAAAGAAAAGGTTTTTGATGGTAACAAAACATGTAAACATTTTGAAGACATTGATGGAGAATCTAGCAATTCAAAAAAGAGCTGTGATGAGGAGCTTTGGTTGCCCTCTATGAAGACTCCAGGAGTACGAAAGGTATATGTAGATGATGCAACAAGAAGAAGTGGCCCAAGACCAAGAAGATATGGAAGGATGTGAAATTCAATGTAGCAATTAACATATGATAGCTACATGGCTCATGATTATGCTTACATGACCAAGGTCATACAAGATGTTGAACCTTCTAGTTTTGAAGATGCAAAATGCAGTTCTGGAGAAAGCTATGAATGCAAAGATGGTTGCACTATATGGAAATGAAACATGGAAGCTGGTTCCATTTCCACAAGGAAAGAAACCCATAGGTAGCAAGTGGGTTTACAAGGGGAAGCTCAATGTTGATGGTAGCATAAATAGGTATAAAGAAGGATTGGTAGCAAAAGGATATGCAAAGACATATGGCATTGATTATGAAGAAGTGTTCATCCCTATAGCTAAAATGGCTACTCTGAGAGTACTTGTTGCATTAGCTACAATAAACCTATGGATTTTGCATCAGATGGATGCGAAGAATGCTTTCTTACATGGTGAGTGTAGGAAGAAGTATACATGGGCAAGCCACAAGGATATGAGGATTCAAATACCTAGAATATGTTTGCATGTTGGAAAAGTCTCTGTATATGATTAAAAAGCCCCTTGTGCTTGGCATGCAATAATTGCATATTATTTAACCACCATTGGATTTCTTATGTGTGATGCAGATAACTCATTATATGCAAGAAAAGGTGATGATGGCATCATAATTGTGTTTATTTATGTTGACGGCTTGATTGTAGGTGGCGGTAATGAAGAAAGAATTAAAGAGGTAAAGCTACTCCTTATGCAGGAATTTGACATGAAAGATCTTGATGTGTTGTGCTATTTTTTGGGCATTGAGTTTATACATGCAGGAACACATATATGGATTTCACAAAGGCAATATGCCTTGAGTATGCTGCAAAAGTATGGTATGGATGATCCTCATCCAATTTCTATGCCACTAGATCAAAATTTGAAGCTGGATACTACATCAAGTGAAGCATTGGAGAATGCTACTTTGTATAGGAAAGTTGTGGGAAGTTTGATATATCTCACAATTACAAGACCTAATCTAAGCTAGAGTATAGGACTTCAAAATCAATTTATGTAGGTTCCTTGGAAACCACATTTAGATGCTCTCAGATGCACTCTATGTTATGTGAGTGCTAGTTTGAATTATGCATTGCTTTATGAAGCAAGTGCAAAATTGTAGGTTCATGGATACACTGACGTAGATTGGACTTGTACTATTCTAGACTGAAGATATACTAGTGGCTTTCTATTCTCACTTGGAAGTGTAGCTATTACATGGAGTAATAAGAAGCAACCCAATATTACTTTGTTGAGTACACAAATGGAGTATAGAGGTGCTACAATGGTATAATGCAAAGCATCATGGCTAGCGATGCTACTTGCATATTAAGGTGTGGAAGTGCAAAATCCTATCATCATTTATTATGATAAACTTAGTAGCATCAGGCTAGCATGAAATACTATTTTTCATGCTAGAACAAAGCATATCAAGGTACATTATCACTTCATCAGAGAAAAGATATTAGTGGGTGATATTAAACTTGTTTAGGTGAGGATAGATGAGAAGGTTGCTATTATTTTCACTAAAGCACTTGGAGCAGAGAAGCTAAAGAAGTTTTAGATGATGCTTGGATTATAGGACATGTCGTTGAGCTTGAGGGCAAGTATTGAGATATCAATCTCAACATGTGATGATCGAGGATGAAATGTATCACTTCTTCATTTCTCTGACACATATAATGGTCACACTAGTATATTCCAAGGATACTTTAGCAAGTTCTACTAGATTTATCCATTGAGAGTGATGGCACATTCATTTCTTGCTAGCTCACTCATTTGCGGATATTAGGAATTTCCTTATGTACTATTCTTTATATATTGCACTAGTTGTATTGTTGTATTAGGTCATTCTTGTATATTCTCTTTATGTAATAGAAGAAGAAGAAGAAGAAGATCACTTTGTTACCTCAATTTGTGTGTGCTCCTCTCTTTGTGTGTGAGAGTGTGTGTATATTCTCTTTATGTAATAGAAGAAGAAGAAGATCACTTTGTTAGCTCAATTTGTGTGTGATCCTCTCTTTGTGTGTGAGTGTGTGAGATCTCTCTTCCTTATCTCCTTTCTCTTGATAGTAGGCCATCACAAAACACTCTACAATAGATTTTTATAAGTTAATTCAACACAAAAATGACGACCAATGGGATGAGAATGAGCAAGGGCCCAAACCAAAGGAACTTCATGGGTGGGCACACACCAAAGCCAAAACTCAGATGGCTCAGAATAATAAAGCTAACCAACAATGAGGTGGAATCAATGGCTATACAAGGCAAGTTTCTAATGAGTGGCACTAGCGAGATTATTCCGACAACCCATAGTCAAGAATGGAAGCAAAGTATTATAATAAGAGGTAGAGAAATCCCATAATAGAGGCAAAGTACTAGGTTAAGATGTATAAATAGCAGGGGAGGAGTCATCAACTCTGGTAGGAGCTTTTTCAGAGTACAATCGAGATAGAAAGTTGGCCACCATATTCAAAGAACCAAGACGATGTATGACATCAGGGTCCAATTCTTGTAGTAATAAAACCCAATCGGGAAATGGTGAAATTATTGATGGAATAAATGAGACCTAAAAATTCGTGTTCCATAATAGGATATTTACGCTAAAAAAGGTCCGAACAATGACTATCATAAAAGACTCATTTGTACCATTTATTAGACACTTGCATGAGCACACTGCCAATGGTGATGTCAAAGGCATCCATGAACATATGGAAGGGAAGATCCCATTGAGGAGCTTCGAGAATAGGTGCTTGCATTAAGAGTTGTTTAAGACATGTAAAACTAGTCTAACATTTTGCAATCCATTAGAAACCATGCTAGGCCATAGTGGTCAGATGGGTAAGGAGAATGGTAAGATGGCCAAGCCAACATAGGTGGCAACCATGCCATTGTATTTTTCCTAGAAAGTGCAATAAATCGTTTTGAGATTTCAATGGTGGAGCATCCAAAACAGACTTAAACTTGTAGGATCAACTTGCATACCTTGGAAAGAGATAATATGGCTGAGACATTATCCACACAAAACAATAAAGATGGATTTAGTAGGTTTAAGGCACAAGAAATATTCATGACATTTAATGAAAAAAACTCAAAGATGATCCAAATGTTTGATCTTATCACCAAAAACCAAAAACTCATCAATGAAAACACACATAAAACTAGTAAGGTAAGGAGAGAAGATGTACTGCATGCAGCACTGGAAAGTACTAGGTGCATTCCAAAATTTGAACCACATAACCGTGCAAGCATAGACACCCTAGCTGGTAATGAAAGTGGTTTTGGGAATATCCTCCTCAAACATACATACATGATTATACCCACTATAACCATCAAGGAAGGATTAAGTTTCATGGACAACTACTTCATCTAACATACTATCGAGGAAGGGCAAAAGGAAGGGATCTAGAACGATGGAAACATTAAGCTTTCGGTAATCAACATTTATATATAGTTGTTTGATTTTCTTAGGTACGATCACAATGGAGGAAGTCCATTATTGTGTGTTCAATTTTCATGATGAAACCAAAATAGATTAAGCAATCAGTTTCTTCTTTGACTTGTTTAGCATAATTAGGATTTATGGGATATCTCGAATACTTAGCTGAGTAAGCATTCAATCTTAATAAGAAACGATGCTGATAAATCTTGGAGTCTAATCCCTTCATGTCCTTTTAATCCTAGGCAAAGACATTAGTGAACTCTATTAATAGCACTAACAAATCTTGATGAAATTGATCCTCTAGGATAGCACTAACTTCAACTGACTTGAGAGTCAAAAAATCACCTAAACTACAAGTTAAAGTTGATCTTTTGGAACATACAATTGCCACTCCAAACTATTATTTACCTCCTGAAAAAGTTTGAGTGGGATCTCCAACAAGTTCTTGGCATGTGGCTCTAGCAATGGGTAAGTATCTTCTTATGTTGTGCTTGGGAAAATTGAGCAAGTGGTGGGTAACCATTGATCCAAGAAATGTTGCAAAATCCTAGACCAAAAACTTACAGACAACAGTACAAGTACCATCCATGTCCCTACAAGTGACGGCATGTGTCTCACTATCCTCTAAAGCAATTCCCTGCATTATAAGGATCTCATTGCATTTGATGCTCACATCTCCTGAATTTTCACTTGGATCTTGCTCCTTGTGGACTTCTTTATCAATGAACTGTTTGCTATGGGCTTGTGATCCTTCTATCTGCACCTCTCCTATGTGAATGCCCTTTAAAACTGCTATAAATTTTGAGCTATCATCTGCTAATGTTTTCTCTTGAAACATTTTCAACTTCCCTCAGAGAGGCCACGTGTGTTTTGATGGATGATCTACTAGTTGTACTTCCATGTGCATCCTACTTTATGAAGTTGTTGACAGGATAGTGGGAGTAAACCCTCATTACCTTTGTAGCATGTCTCAAGCAATCTTCAGACCACTGAACAGAATGTAGCTCTCTTGTGTGGGAATAAGATCCCATAAATTACCTAAGTAGCTTTGTCGGTATTGCCTTGTCCCCTTCATGCTGGAAGCTATCATCCTCAAGACATCATTTGTGCTTACAAGAAGGGCACATATTTGATGGCTAGATCAAAAATTTCCTGTAGAGTATAGCCTTGTTACACCATAGATATTCGTCCCCAACCTTTTCGTCTTCTACTTGATTTTATACGCACTGTTTCTAGCAGCAATGCTCTGGGACAGAACATCCTTGCATATGTATATGTATATATATATATATATATATATATATATATATATATATATATATATATATATATATATATATATATATATATATATATATATATATATATATATATATATATATATATATATATATATATATATATATATATATATGTGTGTGTGTGTGTGTGTGTGTGTGTGTAGATGGTCGTATAATAGAGAGAGATGAAGTATAGATGAAATATAGATGAATAGATGATGAGCATTGTGTGTATCATCCATCAGATGTATGAAGAATTGAATAGAAAGAAAGTTCAAAGAATTGCGCGTCGATCTTTTCTCTAGTTCTCCTTCTGTGTTTGATTTTATAAGAAATCCTTTTGTACACATCTAATTCCATAGTTAATCTATCTATGGTTAAAGTCTAGGAGTCCAATTACAAACAGGTTGAGAGAATTTTATGTAGGAACATTTATATGTGAGAAAGTGTTGAGCGTCTTCTGAAACAAGTGCAATTTCGATGGTCAGTTCTCAGTGCACAGTGTAAAGTTTTGCACAAATGAGGAGTCAAAATCTAAGTTGAAAGGTAAGCCATCTATGGCTAAAAGCATTTGCTTAAATGGGTTCTAGTTTGGGAGAACCATGTGTTAGAAGTTGCAGGTGTCAAAGTTGACTCTACAAGAATGTAGTTTCAGACATAGGTAGATTGTTTGAATCATTTCTCATAATCTACTTACTTTTGAAGTGTTTTAACTTGGAGGAAATGCACAAACTCTAGGCGACACATTCTACAAAGTTTCATCACAAACTTTACACAAATGATTAATCAATGAGTCAATAATATGCAGCAGACTTTTCTGTGAAATCACTTTCTTCACAGTTAGCTAAAATTTTAGAATTTGGTGCTTTTCTTCCAAAATTGGTTGGAGTTCAAAGTTATTCTTGATATAGAGGTGGTCTAACATCAAGGATAGCTTGTTCTTTTGGAGATTAACATTCTTCATCATGATGCACCAACATTAGGATGTTTTTGTGTAGCAAAAGGCAATACACTTTGCCCAAAAAATGAGCACATGTGACATGTACTCTAGTGGTTGCCGATTTAGGGTTTACATGATCCACAACCAAAACATGATTCCATAAAGCAAAACACATTTTCGAACAGAAAGATGAGCAGAATGAACCATGAACCATTTACAAAAGAGATATTCCATAAATGAACCATGTACAAAAGAGATATATATTCCATAAATGAACCATGTACAAAGGTGTGGCAAACCACTACCAATTAGAGCCAAATACGAAATTTGGCAAATCATTGCCATATAGGAACCAAATACAAAATTGTGGTGCACCACTACCATGTAGGAGCCAAATACAAAATTGTGGCATGCAACTACCATACAAATGCCCAGAGGAATCAAAACATCTATATCTACAATCCTGCAACAAAGCACATTCATTAAATGAGACAAATTCACATATATTTATAAACAACAACTAAAAAACACCAAAGCAAGTTTATAAGCTCACCTCATCATAGATTCTCCCATGAAATGACCACACTACATCCTGCCAAGTCCTCCAACAATGCAACCAATCCATGAAGATATCCATAAGCCTCCTGTGCTTGTGTTAGAGGATGACCCACTACTAGCTCCTACAACAAATATGCAAATTGTTAGATGAACATACATGAACTGCTTAACACAAGCAAATTCAATCATCAAAATGATACTTACAAACTCGTGATGCATAGTGTCCTATCCGCGGCTACCCAACTGTGATGCTCTGATCGTATCTAGACCTATGGCCACTACATCTCATTGCTTTGAAAGCTTCATGAGCATTTGATCATTGATGGGACATCACCTCGTCCACTATGTGTTGAATCCACTCTGAGCTAACAATAGGGTGCTCAATGGTACTCATAATAGATCAAATCCATGATTTTGATCCTTATCGTCTTCACTCCATTTCATCATGATAGAGTGTCCAAACTGTATGGACCACAACTTTCATATGCACTGACGCATGGCCTTTTTGCTCGCATCCAACACTAGAGCTCCATCACGTATATGGTAATACCTTGGAGTTGTCATGGTCATGAGCACCCCAAGTTGTACATGGTGTACTATGTGGCGTACTTGCATATGAGGTACTCGCTCTAGGAGTAGAAGTGAGAGACACAACATCCATCGCACTACCTCCATGTTGATAGTAGCCAGAGGCACAGACATCGAGGAAGCATGTGAAGACAGAGCACAACGAAGTAGTGGGGAGCCAGACAG
This sequence comes from Ceratopteris richardii, assembly GCA_020310875.1. NCBI lineage: Eukaryota > Viridiplantae > Streptophyta > Polypodiopsida > Polypodiales > Pteridaceae > Ceratopteris > Ceratopteris richardii. Next base: position 36,829,961 of record CM035434.1, on the reverse strand, counting down.
ATCATTTTTCAAACAAATATGTTTTATAAATACTTTTCAAAAACTCCCAACAGTGATTTTCATCACTCTTGTACCATATGTAACATAGAACAATCACTTTTGCAATTTGTAGCTCCATTTTGTGCAAGCCGAGGAGTCCTCGAGGTTGGAGCTTAGGTAGAACGAGTCTACCAATTTTGGCTATTTTTAGACTCCGTTTACCCTTTCAAATAGCATCTAGAACCTATTTTTTAACTATGCCAGTCACTAGATGTGAAACTGGTCAAAACTAGTCTAGAATCTATAAATAGAGCTAGAGAGCTCATTTTTGAGTTTAGCTTGTATGAGTAGAGAGAGCTTAGAGCTATTTTGAGCTTTTAATTGAGATCTTGAGTAATAGAGTCTATTTTCCTACCTTCCATTGTGTCTTGCTTTGTCTCTTCATTGTGTGTGTGTATGTATGTGTGCATCTCTATGCTTCTCACCTTCACTCTCACTACATCTCACATTCACGATCTTCATATCACTCCTATCTCTTCCAGGGATTGACATTAAGGAGGTGGAGCTTCTTAACGTGGTCTCACCATTGTGCTAGAGCAACACTACACAACATCTGCCTCCTCTAGAGCCACCTCTATATCCACCTTTGGAACCTGCTCCTCTAGAACATGAGCTAGAGCAACCAGACAGACGAGATGGGCCAGTACATGTATCGCATTGTGGTGTCGAATGCATATGACGACTGCTAGAGCCATTAGGGGATGGTTGAGAGGGTGGTCATGGTGGAGGCATAAAGCGAGGAGTACCTCTGGAGGGAATAGTCCCACCAAAGAGAGTACCTTGGGCCCGAGTAGTCCTACCAAAGGGAGTACCTCCCGTGGGAGTAGTTCCACCAAAGGGAGTGGCATCGGTGGGAGTTCCACTAGTGGGAGTGAGGACAGGGAGAGTGCTACTATGAGTGATCTAGTACTATGACACTCTAGCCATATAAGCAAGAGGCACTTGAGATATAAACTCCATAAACTACTCCTCCATCATGGAATGTGGAGTGACTAGTGGATTGTCTCCCATCTTGCTCCACAACAGAAACCTCAAATAATTAGAACACGATAATAATGATAATATAGAAAAATAGTAGTGTATAAAAAAACGTAGCAAAATAAATAAACACAAATTAGTATGTATAAGTGTTTGCTTCATATATCCCCTATTCTAGCATCCTCTTAGAGATATGACGCGTAGAGGATATCTATCTCTACATTGATGACTTCTAGATCTCTTGGTATGGCCCCCCTTCTTGATCATCGTCCTCGTACAACATATCATCTATTACTTCATTGTGTACCTCGTCTTTTTCAAAGACCTTAGAGTCCATTGTGGATTGAATTTCTTCTACAAATTGTGTAAGAATCATGGAAGAATTGTTGTAAGAATCTTGTAATCTTCTTTTAAAGAATTTTATTACTGTCTTACTTGATATTATTGTAGATCAAAATATACTTGACTTTGCAGCAAATTGTTTGGCTTGCATTGGCTATTTAGACCCATGTTTGTATACAAGTGTTCTAGAATGCAATAATCTTTCACCACTATCATTATTATTTGATAGATGTGAGTATTTGATTGCTGAAATAGAAACCTAAAGTGAATTTTGTTTTTAAGAGGGTGCAACATACAAAAGGTATATTTAAAAAAAAAGAAACTAGAGAATTGTATTGAAGCTTAGGGGATTTCAAGCTTCATTAATGAAAATATGTGAGCTATTGGAGCCAAAAATATTCATCAATAATACAACAAGGTAGAAGGCAATGAAGATTTAGACTAAGATCAAAGAAATAAGAAATCAAGAAAACAAATGGAAATTGTATATTTTACTTGTTAAAGCATTGTATAAGGAAGGTTTTAAAGCTTAAGAAGAGGCCTAGAAAGTATCAAGTACTTGATTACCCAAATAGAAAAGCTTAACAAGAGCAACTATCAATCCTAGAAACTCAGGGTTTCTTCTTATTTGAAAGGTAGAGGTTTGGGGATTAGTAAGTAGCACAATATAGAAATATTTATTCTTGATGAAACAAAATAGTAATAAAATAGGGATTTAGATTTTGGAATGAGATAGAAAAGGGATTCATTTCATACTCTAATAGAAATAATTATTTCAATGATATTTCATATACAAGACCTAGATTTTTGTAGAAATGTTTGACAAGCACTTGGAAGATTCTATGCTACAAGCACAAAGGCTAAAAAGATCAGACAAAAAAATGAATTGAAGAATCTTATGAAGGGTGAAAATACTTTTGCAAATGATTATGTTTTGAGAGTGAAAGAGATTGAAAATGCTCTGGGTTGTTATAAATATCATGTAGAAGATGATGTCTTGATGGTTTACAATCTAAATGAACTCAAAGATGATAGGAATGAGATAGAAAAGGGATTCATTTCATACTCTAATAGAAATAATTATTTCAATGATATTTCATATACAAGACCTAGATTTTTGTAGAAATGTTTGACAAGCACTTGGAAGATTCTATGCTACAAGCACAAAGGCTAAAAAGATCAGACTAAAAAATGAATTGAAGAATCTTATGAAGGGTGAAAATACTTTTGCAAATGATTATGTTTTGAGAGTGAAAGAGATTGAAAATGCTCTGGGTTGTTATAAATATCATGTAGAAGATGATGTCTTGATGGTTTGCAATCTAAATGAACTCAAAGATGATAAGAGTTAAAAAGCATTCATTACAACATTCTATGTTAGATATAGTATTCTAGATTTCAATCAATTTACTACTCTTATGGCCATAAAGGAGATGAACATGAGTGCAAGATCATCATCATCACAAAGGGATCTTAAGCACAAGCTCTATATGAAAAATCATAAAGAGGAACTGTAGGAAATACATGCTCTCAAAGATGAAGAGGAGGAAAAATCAAGGCTCGAGATGATCAAGTCTCTTAAATTTATGCTCCCAATACAAGTTGAAGGTGAGATAAAGTAGTCTTGGACGTAGTAGGAACTACAATGATAGTCAAAGATCTACACAAGGTCACAATGGATATGGTTCATGGTATGCATGTGGCAAGTTTTCTCTTTCCCTAGAGATTTCACTCAAAATGTAAAGTATCAAAAAAGAATAGGAGAGGACAATATCAAAGGATACAAAGAAAAAAGTAATTATTCCTTTGAAGAGAATGATCAAGATTATGATTTTCTCTTTATGATGCATCTAGGGAATTAATCCAATAATGTTGATTTCACTTAGATTACAAACTTTTTTTATTCAATCATATGTCTCGTTATCAAAGTTGGTTCATGAATATGCATTTTCCTTTATCAAAAGCTCATGTTGCAATAGGTAAAGATAACACAAGAGATTTCTCATATTGAAGATTTGATGATTGAGGATAAGTACAAAGAACTCACCTAAAGGATGTATTATATGCGTTAACTATTACAAAGAATTTGATATTAGATGGACACATGGTAGAAAAGGTCTATCATATGAGGCTCAATACTGATGGATACTTCATTGATGAATCTAAATGAAGAAGAATTATTGCAAGAGGTCAAAGATAAGGTAGTTTGTTTATATTCAAGGTAAGTACAAAGCTAAAGCTCATTGGATTTAAAAGGTTTTTGAAAGCTATATTCATGGTAGTGTGTCAAGATTTAGGGCTAGGTTAGTAGTTAACTGGTATGCTGAATCACATGGAATAGCTTACAAAAATGATGGAGATGATTAATCTCCAAAAGACAAGCTACACTTGAAGTTAGATCACCTCTATATCAAGTATAACTCAAAACGTATTCAATTTTGGATAATCTTTGCCAAAATTATGAATCTCTATCACTTTTGTGAGTTGTCACTTCACTCAGAAAAGTCTGCTTCACAAAACTCTTTCATTGACTGATGCAATGGTTAAAGTTTTCTATGAAACTTTGTCACAACACTCCTATAATGTTTGCACAACTATTACAAGTGATAAAACTTCAGATTTACTTCAATAAGTAAACATGTGTCTAAAACAAGCTCTCTCTACAGGCGACTTTTACATATTGTTGGAAGTTCTAAAAACAGGCAAATGTCAGAGTGGACCACACTTTTTTTGAAAGTTCCCATCATTTTGGTCAATTACACATAAAAATGCTTCTTAGAAATATGTCCATAAACAACTTTAATGTATTTTACTCCACTTTTCTGCAAGATATGGAGTTCTTGAACTTATGGAATGATATTCTCTAACTCGTTAGCTTCTCAATTGATTTTTGTTTGCTAAAATTGGACATTAAATGAGAGTTTAGCACCTATTTTAAGTTAGGGTGGACAAAAGAGTGTGAATAGGATCACTCTTTAAAAGAGGCCTATAAGGTGAACTCAGACTTACTTGTACACTTCTTCTTGCTCATTCTCTATAATCCATATGAGTTTCTTGGCAACTTCTTAGATGTGAGTGAAACTTGTTTGCATGCTTGTATGTGTGTGCGCAGATGCATGTGTGCATGATTTCTCTTGTGTGTTCATGTCTACCATTGCCATTTTTGCTTGGTTTGACAATTCGTGGGGGAGGATCCACAGCTTGATGCCAACATTTTAAGTGTGATGTGAGTGTAGGTCTACATCCAACACTTTGGCACCATTGCTAGGGAAGTTCGTCATCAATCATCTTGGTCGTAGACTTGCATCTTTGGAAGGAGGTATGTGGGAGCTCATACTTTTCACTCTTTGTTTTTGCATTTAAGGTAGATAGAGGTCATAGGAGTATAATGCATCATTTGTCTCATCATTGAAATGTTCCATCAATAGTTATGTAAAAGAAAAAAACATCATCATCTTCATTCACATAAAGTAGTCATTTAATCTCTATTTTGCACTTAATCATTTGTTTTCCTTTTCACTGTTATACCATGCATTTTCATGTTGACACAAGGGGATTGGATGTGCAATTTCATCAATCTGCTGATGGCATAGATGTGTATGTCCTTATTTTGTGAAGAAAGGGAGGTCATTGTGGCTCAATGAGTTTCCATATGGATTAGACATAGTCTGTGCATTCATCTTGACACTATTGTGTGTTGACCATCACTTTGAAGTGAACATGCAGGAGTTGTTCGCTTAGGGCTAGCTACTTTGTTTGTACCACATCGCTGCTCTAGTCTAGCACCCTTGTTTTCCACCACCTCATCCTTTTCTTCTACTTCCTTTTGAACCCTGGTCCGTATTCTCAATGAGGAGGTCTCTCTTAGTTGCACTACATTGGCCATTGGTAACCATAGCAATGTGTTCCTAGTTGGAATAAGCTCTATTAAAATACAAAAAGCATTATTTACCAGATTCTAATTCACGCTAGCTTGCTTTGGACAGTCCCTCGTGTAATGATCTCTCGACTCTCGAATATTGGGGTAAGGAGGTGCATTTTTCAAAAAGAGGAAGCGAGCTTGCACATGGCCATATTCTCCACATCTATAACACACTATGGTCGTTGAGTCCTATTCGTGAATGTTGAGGCCTGATCATTCATGTTGTTTCGCACACCAAAGTTAGCAGGAGAAGAATAAAAATTAGGAGCTGTGGGAATATTACCAAGAATGAGCCCTGGTACTATTGTCATTGGCTTCATCATTAGAATCATGGACAACACTGGTTTAGCTAGTTGCCCCCAGTATGCAAGTGCTTGCAGTTCAAGCATCCCCTTCATATAATAACAATTATGGGCTTCATGCCCCCACTTTAAGAGAAAATGGAAGATTACCTTATTAGACCATTTTGTTTTGGGTGCCCTTGTTGATGGCAAATAGTACACTAGAGACTTGCTTTCATTTCTCCTTCTCTAAGTTCTTTGATTTCCTTCTCGAGTTTTGCTATTATATCTTCTTTAGCATTTGTGATTGTTGTTGTCCGGTGATATCATTCCATGGCTTTGAATGTGACGTAGAGTCATTAAAGTGAACTCGGGCCTATTGGATCCTAGTGGCCATGGTGACAAAATCTTCTATCAGGGCACTTGGTGCTAACAAGTCATAGAGCTTATGCCTTGTGCTCAGAGGAAGTTCCTTTTCTAGCCACTTCTTGATAAGAAAATCACCTAGGGCCACTGGTAGCTTTACTACTATTGTGTTGGTTCTTGTTATTAACTCTCGGAAGGATTGTCCTTTCCTTAGGTATAGATTCTTGAGCTCATCTAACACTTGCTCAGTATTTTCCTAGTCACAATGGAGAAGAAAACTCCATCTCCTACCATGTTATAAAATGGTTTTCCTCAAACTAACTGAAACATTTATCAACTAGCCCGTCCAAAGTTGCTGGGAACAAAAACATGAAGGCTTCAATACGTCCTTCTAATCCTCAAATTTTACATAATGCAAGAAAATACATGATGTGATCATCAAGGTGTTCCATTGAAGCTCCTTTGAAGATAGGGAAATTAATGTTAATACCTGAAAGAAGTGATGCTAAATCACCTTGAGCCTTCTTTGGTTCTTCTACAACCTACTGCTTGCTTCTAGGTTTCTCAAGAATGATGATACTATGCTCTAGACTATGAGTTTTCATCATAGACAACTTCCACACATCTGATGAACAAGTTACCAAGCCCTAAGTCCCACCAGGCATGCCAAAATTGCATAGCTGGATGTGCAATTGTATAGAGCTAATATTGTTTTGCTAGTTCTTCCGTTCTCGGCCAGGGGGGTAATGTGCTCATTACTAGACAATCCATACCAGAATAGACTTGTCATGAGTTTTGTGTATATAGGTTTCAACATCAACACACTTACAAAAGAACTTGCACTAACAGTAACTGATAAGACAAGTATAAACAAGAAGTGAACTAAATGGAAGATATTGTATTATTGTCAAATGTGTTACGAAACTGAGCCAAACCACTAAGGGATGCTTACAAGTCTATAGAAAGACTTCTTGACATAGAACATAATAGAGAAATACAGGTGTTTAAGCCTAACATGGATGTGATGTCATAGATATATATATTTTCCAAGTGACTACCCCATGGATGTGAAAGGTCTTGGTAAATAGAAGAGGAAGCCAAGTGACTACCCCATGCCTCGTCGTCCAACAATCATCTATGACCCTAGACTTCTGCAAGATCACCACCTTGTTAGTCCCAACCTCTTGCGGTTCCCTAGTGACACACTAGTATTCAATGCGAAGGATACTCAGAGCCTTAACTGCCATTGAGTCCATATGTGACACGTGCCTTCTTGCGTCCAACATTGACACTAGGATCTTCAGTTGTTGCACTTCTTTATGAGTATTTTCCACTTCTTGAATGCCGAGCTGCCAACTTTTGACTCTCTAAGCTAGCATTCATTAATGACCATCAGTGTGTGTTTTGTCTTCCACTTGCACACCATTGAAAGATTCTCTAAGCTCTCCTTGGAATCATCGATGGAACTATTACTCCTAATCTTCACCTTATCCATTGCGCTACTGCATAATCTCTATCTCAAACACACCTAAATTTACCACTCTAGCATCTGCTTGCATGGGCTATGGTTATGCGCTTCCTCTGCTTCTTCCTCGTCCTATGTCTTGCAAGGTTCAACCACTATCAACTGACACTACTTTCTAACTGCTCTCAAATAACCTATGCATATACACACTTTTGTTTTTGCATGTATCTTTGTGTGCTTAATGTGTGATGAATCTCTAAAAGATGTTATAATGCTCTATGAATTAGTGATGTATGGCACTATGCTATGATGATCTATGCTCTCTGCATATGTAGTCTATATATGTCTCTGTATCTCCTCATTTCTCTTTGGTTGTGGGAGGGTTCTTTATATACTACCAATCTCCCTTGATTGCCACAACACTTCTTTGATTCTCCTTTGCTATGTTGCCTTGTTGTACCATGATTGCCGTGATTGGAAGTTTGAATTGTCCATTTTGCATGGGGGAATCATATAGAAATCTTCAGTTTGCACGCCAAGAAATGCATTACAGATGGGGATGTAAGGTTAGTACTGTGAAGGTCGATGAGAGTTAATGCGATGGAAAATGCCAACACAGAGGAATAATTGTAATTAAACCATGTACTTAAGAGCAGAGAATGACACTTGGGTGGACACCAAACCAGATGTACTACTTCTCCAAGAACCAAAAAGCCAAAATCACCATAGTGCATGTTATCATGTGCTCCCACCTGCTTAGCCATCGGATAGCCAGAAGCACCAAAGATGCTAAACACCGAACCCAAGGATACCGAAATTAGACAAGAACCAGAGAATCCCATGGGAGTGTACATAGACCATGAAGAACCATTTTAGTTACCAAAAAGAAATGAGTTTTCATAACAATAAAAGATATATAAAGATTGGAACATAGAAGCACAAGAGTTAACTCATTTGTTGTTTGTGACTATATAAGATAACACCTTTGAGCATATATGAGATGCAAAATCCAAAAGTGGAATAAAAAGACTTTTCGTATTATATAAGACCGACACAAAAGCATAAAAGTTATAAATAAAGAATGAATGGGTCACATTATAGATTAAGGACATGTCCATAGTTGACAATATAAACATTTAAAGCATGCGTGGCCCACTTGCATCTATGGATATCAGCATAGGTGAAGATTAAAATGGCATCCAGAAAAGGTAAAGGGAAAGGGTATGGTATAGTTGTAGCATTCAATTTTTTACCTACACCGCTTTGGATTTGTTTATTTTTCTTTGGAACTATTACTATGGGAAACCCATTGTGGATGCTCTATAGGACTATGAACCCTATGCATAGCAATCTATCAATCTCATCCTTTACTTGTTTTGCATAGTTGTGATTAATTTGATAGCATTTTTGTACTATTGGCATTGTATTTCGTGTTGATACAAGCAACAATTCAACCCTTGCATATCTTTATAGTTTGATGCAAATACATCCTTGTATTCTTGCAAGAGTATCAACAAATATGACCCAAATTCACAAGGTAGGTCTACAAAAATTTTAGCCAATTGAGGATTCTCCAAGGTTCCTAGGTTGTATGTTTCTAATTGATCTTTGATAGTATATACTTGATTGGAATTCCTCTTGATCTAGTCGATCCATTAGATCTTCTTCTATTTCATCTTCTTGACCAATATTCAATTTACCATCATTGAACTAGAGTATTGGGCAATAATACTAGTCCTTATTAGCTTCTAGAACCTCTTTTACGTGTGAAGGCTCCACTACTTCTAGGATATCCAGCCGAGGATATTTTTGCAAAGTATTCAATTGGATTGTGTACTTGTCTTGCAATTTCTTGAAGATAAACATCTTTTATCTCTAGTCTTGTGTTACCTTGGCTTTTTTCTACCATGGTCATCTAAAAAGTAGGTTATATTCATCCTTGCTTCCTATGGCTTCAATTACCACAAAGGTCGTGGCAAATGTCAAAGCTTGTACATGAATGAGGATATCTTTTATCATTGCAATTGATCAACCTCCAAATTGATTAGCCCTTCTAATTCAGTAGGGGTTGGAGTGAGGATGGCCCACCCCATTTGCTGACAGATCGGCAATGTTTCAATATTTAGTCTAGATCCTTCATCAATTAGTACATTATGTATTGCTCTATGCTTGTACGGCAAGTAAATCAATCTTATTAAGTAATATAATAAGGATTGTTCTAGTGAATTTGTCTAATTTATTGCCACACATGCTTGATTTGTCTGCTTGTTTTGATGTTTTGATAAGTCACTCAATAGCTTCTACCTAAATGTTGGAACTAGGGCTAGCAAGTCCCCAAATCGAATTTGGATGGTGGCCTTTTTCAATAGTCACCAAAATGGCTCTTTTCTTGTTTTTGTTTCTTTTGGCATGTTATTTTGGTTGGGCCTTATCCACTTCTCTACTATGATCATGCTTCCATGGTAGGAAAATTTGCTGAGAACACAAGGATTGGTCCTTGGAAATGTGGGGGTTCATGGTCGACTTGGATTGCTTGCATAAACACTTTTTCATGATCTTGCAAATTGAGATCAAAGTTCATGGTTTGAGATTGTAGAACTTGATTAGATTGAGTAGTGAATGTCACAAAAGGCTCAATATAAGTAAGTTGTGCCATATTATCCATGGGTACCTTGAACTTTGCTTCTCATTTCCTTCGATCATATTCTTGGGCTTATACACATTCTGCTCAAACATGGCCAAATTATTAGCAAAATCGACACTAGGGGGCATCGTCTGAATTTTTTACCTCATCCTCGATTATGATATTGTTTTCCTCCTCATCCATACCTAGTATCTCCTTGAGTGTCTTGTTGATCATGCTCATATCCTTCTTGATTGAAATTCAGCCTCTCAAAATTGCTAGAAGAGTCTTGCATCCTACTATTACCCTAGTCTTTTATTATGACCCTTGCTTGTGGTGCTGCATACTATACTATTGGCCCCATGTCACCAATTGTATTTGTGTTTTGGCATATTAGATACAATCCTAAATGTTGTGGTCATGCATATTATAGATGACACAATACATATTATTCGTACCATAGTTAGTGGTGATGTGACCTAGGTTTTTGCATCTAATGCAATATCGTTGTTTTAGAGGGTTATTCACCTGCGTTCCTAAGACATCCATTGGTTTTTCTATAGTATTAGCTAGGGTTTAGGGTTCTTTGGTCAGCCAATATGCTACATTCCATTCAACTATGTGGGTGGTCATTACTAACTTGTTGAGTGATGTTTTCCTAGTGGTAAATACCCAAAGCTTGTTTTTTATGATTGGGTTGAGACCATTGATAAACCACCCTTATACTATATCCTTTAGAGGTTGACTATCGATTGAAATTTGGCGAAGTGTGCTCCTGAATACAATACCATGTTCTTCATTATATTATTTAGGAGTTAGCCTCAAAGCATGCAAGTTAGACTATAATCGTCCAGTGGTCTTGAACCTTCTAAATATTTTCAAAAAAATCCATTCTTGTATCCTTATATGAAGTAATATGATTTTCATCAAATTTGGTTAATCATTTTACCACTTAAACTGATTGAATAGCTTCAAATACTTGACATTTCTTTCTCTAATTATCGCTCTCATCTTATAAGGCATTTTGTGTTTTGAACAAGTAGATGTATATATTAGGGCCATCTTTGAAGTCATCAATAAATTAATTGAAGGAGATACCGCTAATGTGCCTTTCTATATTGAAGAAATCATAGTTTCCAAATAGATGATCATGTAATCCCTCTTCTTGATGTGATCCTCCTACTTGCTTCTCTTTCTCTCCCTCTAGATTACCATTATCCACAATGAATTTCTCAACCCAAGGTTGGGGTCCATAAGGCTCTTGACTATCTAGAAGTGGGAGGGCTAAGTCCCACAAATATATTGATGTTCCTTCATACTATCTAGTAAGCTCATCTACTTATGTCCCTCCACTATGTTCTTCAAAACTTCAATGAACCCAATTCCCTCTTTGAGTCTTTTCTAGTGAACTTCCCAATGATAGATCTAGCTTGTTTGAAAGCCTCGATGCTCCACACTAGGAGATTAGTCTACAATCTTGCTTGCTCTATTAAGTAAATATTTGCTCATGCTACTTGTCCTTCACTCTTGGTACCCACTAATATTTCCTATTCATGTTTAGAACTTGAATAGTGCTTCCCCAATGTTGGCATACAAAGCAACAGAGGAGTCATGCACAATACGGCAACAAGGCCAAATCATTTTTTTTCCCATGGATTATTTACAACTCAAGTGATTTTAATCACTACACAAACATTGTAAATCCCGTTTTTGGTAGAATAGACTCCATTTTGTGCAAGCCGAGGAGTCCTCGAGCTTGAGGAGTATTAGAACTAGCGACATATCAATTTTCATAATTTTTAGACTCTGTTTGAGCCCTCAAATAGACTCTAGAACCTAATTTTTAACTAGGTCGGACACTAGGTCTGGACAAGACCAAAGCTAGTTAGAAAACTATAAAAAGAGCTAGAGAGATCATTTTTGGGGTTAGATTGTTTGTGAATTGAGCTTATGTAAGAGACCTTTTGATGAATGCAAAGAACTCCATTGTTCCTCTCCTTGTTCTTGCCTTGTGTGCGCGTGTGTGTGTATGTGTGTGCATGCTTGTGTGCTTCTCACTCACGCACTTGTGCCTTCACTTGCTCATAGTCTTCATACTAGTCCTCATGTCTCCATGGATTGACAATTATGAGGTGAATCTTCTCACGTTGGTACTCACCATTGTGCTAGAGTGACACCAAATTTGGCGCCGTTGCCGGGGAGAGAGCTTCGAGGACGAGCGTGTGATGGTAAGACGTCGAGTTGAGACATTGGAGTTATAGGTAATATCCTTCTTTCTCTTAATTTTTCTTCATTTTTTCCTTACTTTCGCATCACCATCATCACCATCATCATCTCCACCATCTCCCATCTCCACAAAAAATTTTAGTTTTTTGGTCATATTACACCCCCCACCTCATTTCCCTCATTTCATTGTGAGAGAGAGCGAGAGAGAGCTTGCATGCTATCTGTTTTTGGTGTGTTTTTGAGCTTTTGTTGCAGGAACTTGCTGTACCACCTCCTCCAGCAGTGTGCGCAGGTACGACAGACTCTGCACAGGTCCCGGGACGACGACCTCTGTCTGTCGCGACAGACAGAAAAACTTAAAATTTTCTGAATGCATGTTTGGCACGGCAACCTACACCATTAGGGCACTCTAAATCACTAGAAGTTTCTCAAAAATTTGCGTTTTTTCAGTCTATCGCGACAGACACCGTCTATCGCGACAGACACCATCTATCGCGACAGACAGAGACCCACGATAGACCCCGTCTATCGCGACAGACCAAAATTCGACGACAGACACTGTCTATCGCGACAGACACCATCTATCGCGACAGACAGAGACCCACGATAGACCCCGTCTATCGCGACAGACACCGTCTATCGCGACAGACCAAAAATCGACGACAGACAGCGTCTATCGCGACAGACCAGTCTATCGCGACAGACACCATCTATCGCGACAGACCAAATCACGACAGACCAAATCACGACAGACGACAGACAGCGTCTATCGCGACAGACACCGTCTATCGCGACAGACCAGTCTATCGCGACAGACACCGTCTATCGCGACAGACCAAATCACGACAGACGACAGACAGCGTCTATCGCGACAGACCAGTCTATCGCGACAGACACCGTCTATCGCGACAGACCAAATCATGACAGACGACAGACAGCGTCTATCGCGACAGACACCGTCTATCGCGACAGACCAGTCTATCGCGACAGACACCGTCTATCGCGACAGACCAAATCACGACAGACGACAGACAGCGTCTATCGCGACAGACAGCGTCTATCGCGACAGACAGAATTCCACGACAGACCGCGTCTATCGCGACAGACCAAAATTCCACGATAGACAGCGTCTATCGCGACAGACACCGTCTATCGCGACAGACAGCCCCCACGATAGTTTGTGTCTATCGCGACAGACACCGTCTATCACGACAGACAGACATTTTCGGCAAAAATTAAGGGGTAAATTTTTGGAAATTTAGGCTAAATTTTGGGCATATTTGCACTCTCAAATACTTATACACTCACAAAGGCCTTAGAAAAATGCATTAAAACCCCTGAAAGGTTCTGTTTGTCTAGTTAACCCCCTAAACCCTGAACGGTCATAACTTTTTCATACGAAATCCATTTTTTGAGCTCTAGGGCTTGTCGGAAAGCTCGTGGCATATACTACACGCCCTCAACTGTTTTTTATAAGAATAACGCGTTGATTTTCAGATAGGATATTTGGAAGTTGACACACAGAGGGGTAGGAACACCAAGGGAGCTCTAGAGGAAATTTCTAGCAACACAAAAGGGGGAACAAGGGTCATTAAAAAAAAGTGTCTGAAGTAAATTGTCTGTCAATTGAAAGGTCAACTTGGAGCTAATCTTGAGACTGATGCAGGACTATTGAGAAGCAATTGAGAGCGTCCAAGCAAGGGTTTTGCGCAAGCTTGAGAATCAACTTCTCGAGCACTAAAGAGCAAGGTTCAACAAGAAAGGTCGGAATACTCTCAACTCCTCTTCGTCAATTCCTAGCTTAGGCTAAGAACGATTAGAAGTAGGAGTAAGTCAGGGCGACGATAGGCAGCTATCAAGTTGAAGCATACCTAAACTTTCAAGCTCAAGCTAAGGGCATAATCCTTGTACTGTCGAGAATTTTAAAGGGAAAGAACTTAACGTGGAACGATCAACTGTAAGTGCGAAACAACATTCAAATATTCCTGACGACGTGATATCAGACAAGACCTTAAACACGATAAAATAACTAAAAAGAACCAAGCGACTAATATAAAGTAACCAGCAACGAGGTTGTACTCTGGGCAAAGAATTGGGCTACTTAGATAGGCATATGAACCTTAGATCAGGACGACATCTAGTAAGGGAGAGACAAAGCCTTAGATCTTCAGAGGCTAGTGTTAACCACACTGCTAGGTCTTGGGCCCAGCAGTTGAGCCACCACTCGTACTACTCTAGCTCGGAGACCAGTGAGTCAGAGATGTCTCAAGGCATGGACAGACCTACGGGAAGTTCAGGAATGCCATACTTGTACAGGGTAGAAGGCCCTTACAAAACACAGTTGGAATACCTTAGGACCAACCGATTAGGTGCCAGCATCTATGAGGACGGCCTAGGAAGATCCGTGGTCCAGATTAAAAACCCTGACCAATCCATAGGACTAGAGCACCCAACTGTCAAGTTTGAAAACGGTGCATACCTGGACAAAGAAGGAACCACATACGTAGTCACCAGTCACCCAGATAGGACAGATGAATTTGGAAATGTAATCTCAGAAGCGGACTTAGGTGACTTGGAACAAGGAAACATGGGAGTAGAACCTAGAACACCCCGAGGCAAATCTGTTCTCACTAGGATTATCACACCTGAGTGGGTTCCCCAAGACAACAAGAGCATAGAGTTGCTCCTCAATCGAGAAACTGACGAAGCCTTCTAGAGGTATAAATCTAATCAGCCAACTGATATAGAAACTATCATGATCTATGAGTTTAAGGATCTGGATAGCCCAGGTAGAGTGACCTACTTAGATCACACTCCTGAAAGGATCTTTGGGGTGACAAAAAATGATAGGCATGCTTACACTTGGAAGGGTGAATTCATTTTCCCTCAACCAAGATCGAATGTATCCTATGGTCACCCTGGAGCTGGAACATCCCACGCTCATGGAATGCAACGAGACAGAAGTAGAGATAGACCAGAAGTAAGCTTTGCCAACCCAGTGGGTAGAGAAAGAACGAGGACGGAGACGAATAGGGTAGAACCTGAGGTGCTTAGAGCTCACAGGAACCAAAGAAAGGTGGATGGATTCCCTCTGCCGAGACCTAGAGAGCACGCAAGAACTCTGAGACCGACTCAGCTAGTTAAGTCCATGAAGAATTACTTCGATGGCACAGGAGATCCCTATGATCATGTGGCGGAGTTCAAGCAAGTCTTGAGAGCTGAACAAGTGGAGGATCTATTCACGCAGTACAATGCCTTTGGTCTAACCCTTAGGAACACAGCACTTACATGGTTTCAGCCATTGGATGAGCGCCAGTTCAGGAGCATAGAACAACTCCTAGAGGCATTTATTATTGAATTCTCCAAGAGTGGCATAAGACACAATACCTCCTCACTGATTCACAGCTTCAAGCAAACCCCTCAAGAGACCGTGAGACTTGCAGGAAGAAGATTTAGGCAATACCTTGAAAGATGTCCTGTTTCGGAGCTACCCACATCTGCCAAACAAGTAGCCTTATTCCTTGATGGATTGCTGAGTACGAAATTGAGATCCTATGTGTATCTGAAAGACCCTAGGACTATAGAAGAGTGTGTACGCATGTGCATTGACATTGAAGATAACCTAGGGGAAGAACTAGAGCTTTCCAAAATCTACAAAGATTCAGATAGTGCATCTAGTCACTCTTCCACGCAATCCACATCAATTGAGGAACTCGCAGAGAAAGTAGCTCAGAAATTAGGTGTAACTAGCAAACAAATCCCAAGGTTTGCCCCTGTGAAAAGGTGCTATACATGCGGTGGTGACCATATGGCAAACGTGTGTCCCATTATGGCTCAACCCCAAGGTAATCCTAGTAGCCAGTACTGCACCATAGAACGTAAGTACACCAATCACACGGCGCAAGATTGTCCATACAACAAGCAGGCGGTTAGGCAACCCTACCCTCAGCCATACCCTCAACAGGGAAGATACCAGAACCAGTACCCTCCACATCCATATGGCAAGCCACAACAACATTATCAACCACAATACCAAAACCAACAAAGGCCTCAGCCGGTGCTAGCACAACAACCCCCAGCCCCAGCTAATGTGATCCCGGTAAAGTATGCTGTTGCAGAAGAAAACCTGAATAGAGCTATAGTCCCTGTAACACCCTTGCTTTCTGAAAGTGACCCGAGTGACCATAGCTTTGATTCTACACATGTTGATAGTCCCCAGGCGTACTACATGTAGTCTCCAGAACATGGTGAGTCCTATTACAGCGAAGAGCCAAATGAACCTAGTTGGGAGTCAGATTATACAAACATCATGTATGCAAACCCCAACCCTAAGCCTCAACCTAGGCAGGTAAGACCTCCATTCCCAAGAGGACCGTGCTACAGATGCCAAGGAGATCACCTCATTCGTGATTGCCCCTTACCTCCACCTACACAAAACCAGTCAGTGACGATCCAAGGCTTTTGCCAAGATTGTGGAAAAGAGCATCTCTTACGAGATTGCCCAAAGAACCCCAATAATATGCCAAAAATCACGCCTATCAATGTTATTGAGTTAGTGGTAGATTCCAGCGAAAGTGTTACTTCCACTGCACCCGTACAGGTAGTCACGAGAGCTCAAGCAGTGCAGCAAAACCAAGGGGTAGGCAAGGAAAAGAGCCCAGACGCTAGCGATACTGAGAGCCAAAATAAAAAGAGAACAAGAGCTTGGAGAGATAGCCGCGAACACATGAAAAGGCAATGGGCAAAGAAGATGAGTGAACTTGAGGAAAGTCTACGAGAAACCAAGCCTAAAATCATAGAGATCACATCTTAGCCGCACTCTCACACATTCCCACCGCTACCAACCCCATCACCCTCCATCCCTCCACCCTCTAACACACCCCATGTAACACATCCACCACCCCAAGTAGGATCAGTAATAGCTGATCCCACTCCTGAAGACATAGACATGATGCTTAAAGCATATCTGGCCAGAATCCAAGAAGGGCCAAATGTCATGGATCATGACAAGTGCTATCCTAGAGCTGACCTAGAGATAGAAAGAACCAAGCTGTGCGCGAAAATGGTCGCATTGGCTCAGACTATGTTTGAAGCCAGTCGCCTTTTCAATTACTCGGGCTCAGCCAAGACGCAATTACACTTGGATGGATTCCTAGAGAAGTTAGAGGGAATAATTGCAAGATCTGCCAAGGAAGAAAAAAATCAAGAAAAAGATAAAGCAAGCAAAAACATGAACCATCCCCCATCGGAAGTTTATGTGGCCAATTCCACTAAACCAGACAACTTCCCCTCCTTAGAAAGAATAGAGAGGCTAATTGCACAATCAGAAAAGGAACCTGCCCCTCAAAGAAAGGAAAGGGCAAGAGAACGGATAAGCAAGCCTCTTCAGGAAGCCCATGTGCCTCCTCAAGAAGCTTATCTTCCCCCCCAAAAGGCACATGAGCCTCCCTCGAAAGCTTGCGTACCTCCACAGGTTGCCTACATTCCTTCTCAGGGAGCGTATGAGCCTGTTCGGAAAAGTAATAGAATAAGTAACCCTCCCCAGGAAGCTTGTGCTCCAGCCATCTATGAGAACGAGGAGAGAGCCAACGATAGAATAAGCCCTCCTTCCCAGGTTGCTTATGCGCCTAATTCTACGGAGCCAGACACTTCTTCTTCTATGAATCGGTTTGCACCAGACTTCCTACGAGAGATTCAAGAAGACAAATGGGATAACGAAAGTGAAGTCGCCCCTCCCTTTGAACTTGTGGATGATGCACACGACCAATTCCCACAAGACATCCCATCTATTTACGGGGAACATGAGAGTACTCAATCTCACGAGAGATTGGACTTTGAATCTAATTCCATACAAGAGTTACCCCACTTCACAGGACCATGGGAAGCAAAGTCCACCTGTATGAGAGCACCTACAGTCATGGTAAGAAACGAAGATTCAGTCATACCTAGGAACACAGAGGTAGTGAAGAACACTAACGTGCAGTGCAATCTCAAGTTAGAAGAGCTACTCAGGGTTAGACCTGAATTATGGAAACATGTAGCCAAACAAGTACCAGAGATAGCAAAACCTCGTTCCCAGGTAGGATCCCATAGGACAGTGCCAGAAATTCCCTTGGATAAGATAGGAGATATGTGTGAAGGTGAAGAAGGGAACACCTATCTTCCCATCACCTACCAGGAGTACACCACCAAGGCAATTTTGGACTCAGGTGCAGGAGTTGCAATTGCCACTACTTCCCTATGGAAGCGTTGGGGCAAGCCGGCACTCAGGCCAACGAGAATGAAATTGCAGATGGCCGATGGTCACATAGAGAGACCCCTAGGATTGCTAGAAGGAATAACTCTCACCACTTGTGGTGTCGAGTTTGAGCATACATTTGCCATATGTGACTTCAGCAAAAATCATGCCTATGAGATGATTTTGGGAAGACCATTTATGCGACAGTTGCAAGTGGTACAGGATTGGGGAACCAACTCCTTGTATTTGCAACACTTGGGTGTTACGACCAAAGTCAATCTCAAGGATTATTCTCATAGAGATGTCCCTCCTATCCAATGGAATCCCATCCATAGAGCCAAAGATGATACAGAATCGGTGCATTCCATAGGGTCTGGATCCTCATGGATGCATGAAGACACTCACTTATGGATGTGCAAGGTAGCAGTAGAAGAAGAGAAGAGAGAGAAAGCTAGAGAGGTAGGTGCGAAAGAAACCCATAGATCAATCCAAGACCCAGCCTATGCACCTGTAGTTTTTCCAGACGAAGAATTTGAACCTCACGGTTGGGCAGAAATTTTAGCAACAATGGACGTAGCCATCAATGAAGAACAATGGACACCTCAATGTGATGAGGATGGCTATGACATTTCAGTCTTCTCCATAGAGCCAATCATGGGAGAGGCAGTTCTAGAAGAATGCGAACCTAGCCCTGATGCATTTGAGGATGCAAGTGACTCCGATCTAGAGTCAATCATTATGGACCCACCATTTGCATCAGATGAAGAATACTTCCATGAAGTAGAATTTCAACCCCAGAGGCATGGAGAGGTTACAAATGATGTAAGATTAGCAACACATGTGACCCCGAAGGAAGAAGGAAAGAAACGAAAGAAGAGAGAAGCCTCACCAGAAGAGGAAGAATCTTTGTTTGAGGTCCCAGAAAATTTTAAGAAGTATGAGATAGATGACAGGAGAGTCATGATAAGAATGCCTAAACGAGAGGCACAATCAGGAGAGGCCTATGATAACAAAGAAACCACCAAGAAAATAGTAGTGGCCCTAGAAGAAGGAGAGGAGAGATGCACGTACATAGGCCATGACCTAACAGAGGAAGAAGAGCATGTGTTGATAGCCTTGCTAAGAGAATACAGAGATGTATTCGCTTGGAGTTACAAGGATTTGAAAGGTGTTGACCCCGATATATGCTCACACACTATCCCCATGACCTCAGATGCTAAACCCTCTAAGCAAAAGCCCTATACTTATAACGATAATTACGCTGCTAAGATCAAAGAAGAGATAGATAGATTGGTTGAAGCTGGATTTATCTATGAAATTGAGCACACTGAATGGGTATCCCCCATCGTAGTGGTGCCCAAGAAGAATGGCAAGCTGCGTGTGTGCATTAACTTGAAAAAGGTTAATGCAGCCACAATTCGAGATAACTATCCGCTTCCCATCACAGAACATCTCTTAGAAAGAGTGGCAGGCAAGGAAGTGTACAGCTTCCTTGATGGATTTTCGGGCTACAATCAAGTAGCCATAGCTCTAGAGGATCAGCATAAGACAGCCTTTGCCACAGAATGGGGCATTTTTGCTTTTAGAGTAATGCCATTTGGGCTTACCAATGCACCAGCTACCTTCCAGAGGCTGATGTGCCATGTGTTTAAGGAGTTCCTGAGGAAGAGTTTAGAAGTCTATGTTGATGATCTTTGTGCTCATTCCAATATTAGACAAACCCATATTCCTGAACTCAGACAAATCTTTGACAAATGTAGAGAATATCAAGTCTGCCTAAACCCAGAAAAATGTGTTTTCATGGTCAGGCAAGGTAAGATTCTAGGACACATAGTGTCAAAGAATGGCATATCTACTAACGAGGAGAAAGTGAGAGCCATAGCAAAGCTACCTAGGCCAAAGAATGTCAAGGAAGTACAAGCTTTCATGGGGCATTGTGGTTATTACCGATGATTTATACACATGTATGCTGTCATTGCAAAGCCCATGTACGGACTTCTGACTAACTTTGAGTGGACGGATGAATGTGAGAATTCCTTCCAAGAGCTTAAACGAAGATTATGTTCAGCACCAATCTTGACCACACCAGATTGGAATAAGCCATTCCATGTTCACGTGGATGCATCCAATTATGCTATTGGATGTGTACTTGCACAACCTACTGGTGAAGGTAATATGGATCTTCCAATTGCCTATGCCAGTAGACAGTTGAATGCGGCTGAACGAAATTACACCACTACGGAGAGAGAAGGTTTGGGCATGGTATATGCAGTTAAGAAATTTAGACACTATTTGCTTGCAAATAAGTTTAAATTTTTTACGGATCATCAAGCATTGCTATACCTCGTAAACAAGCCTTGCAATACAGGAAGATTAGTGAGATGGTTTCTCTTGCTCATGGAATATGACTTTGAAGTTGTGGTAAGGAAAGGTAGGACTCATTTGAGAGCTGATCATCTTTCTAGGCTCACATCGGGAGAGGCCCCACAAGGAGTATCAGATGACCTTCCTGATGCTTACTTGTTTAATTTGGAAGTGGTGCCGCAGTGGGCTAAGCCATTGGTGCCAGTATTGGCATACGGGCCTAATCATCCAGTGGTAAACACACATAATAGAGAGGTAGTTAAAGCCCAAAAGTACCACATCATGGCAGGAAGCATGTACAAGCACACAGATCAAGGGATCTTGGCTTGTTGCGTAGAAGAGGATGAGTACGCTAAATGGTTGCAATTAGCACATGTAGGTGCACTAGAGCAACACCATTCAAAGCAACGAACTTTACAAACCCTAAAGAGACTCGGAGTACATTGGCCAACTATGGAAGCTGATGTCCAAAAGTTGTGCAAGGAGTGCCCATTCTGCTGCACTAAACCACCTGTGGAACACGCCACTCTGTATCAAGTATCCATTGTGCCAGATTGGAGCGAACCTCTGGTATCCTTCCTAAGGACAAACACATTCCCTCCAGACATGACTCTGGCTAGGAAAAGGATTTTAGAACAAGAAGCCCTGGATTACTCACTCATTGGTGGTAATCTATACAAACGCGGTAAAGATGGTTACCTGAGACTGTGTGTCCATGAGAGTGAATATCTTAAGATCTTGGAAACTGCTCACCAAGGTGTAGCAGGAGGACACTTTGGACCAGATCGGGTGATCAAGGCAGTACTATTTGCGGGCTTCTGGTGGCCTACCCTTCACATGGATGCACATACCTATGTGAAACGGTGCGATGTCTGTCAGAGGACTCAGTATCCTATACGCAAAGATGAGATGCCACTGAAACCTATGATGGGTGGACGTGCGTTCTCTAAGTGGGGAATAGACTTCGTAGGTCCTATTAATCCCCCAGCTAAGGGTTCTCATGCAGAATACATCATTGTTGCAACAGACTATCTAACTAAGTGGGTAGAGGTAAAAGCCACGACGAAGAACGATGCTCAAACAACTGCTAAATTCTTGTTTGAGAATGTATTCACAAGGTATGGGTTACCTATAGAGCTTGTAAGTGATAGAGGCACTCATTTCTTAAACGAAGTGATTGAAAATCTACTCCACGAATTCTTGGTAATACACAAAAAATCCGCCCCCTATCACCCTCAAGCTAATGGACAAGCTGAGAGCACTAATAAGATCTTATGCAATGTACTGACGAAATTAGTTAACACTAAACGCTCTGATTGGGACAAACAGCTACACCATGCTGTTTGGGCATACAGAGTCGCCTACAAAACGGTACTCCAAGCCACCCCCTTTCAGATGGTATTTGGCCAAAACGCTGTGTTACCCTTGGACTTCTTAATACCTACATTGAAAGTAGCACAAGAGCACGAATGGACGGGTCATGAACTCTCCTCTAGACTTTTTGACCTTGAACTATTAGGAGAAACAAGACTGAGAGCAGCTGCAGGAATCTATGCAGCTAAGAAGAGGCAGAAGGCATACTTTGATGCCCATGTGAAGGATAAGGGTTTGAAAGCAGGAGATCTAGTCTTAGTCTATACCCTGAAACAACACGCAAGGAAGCTAGAAAAGAGAGGCTACGGACCTATGATCATCAATAGGATCTCCACGAGTGGAGCAGTACAATTAGCCACGTTAGAGGGTGATATTCTCCCAAACTATATTAGCGGTTGCAGAGTCAAGTTGTATCAGGAACCCCTCACGGAGGAAATGCTCAGCCGACTCAACACTGCTAAGAAACGCAAAGAGGAAGGAAAGCGAATTCGAGAAGAAGCTCAAGCAGAAGCTTTAGAACGCATCAGAAGGATGAAGTTACGAAGGCAACGCCGAGATCAGACTAGAACAGATGACTATGCAGATCAAGGATATCCTATGGCCATGTGTGAAGTCGCAGGAACAAGCTCGCATAGGATAAGTGATCGACGTCCTTTCATAACCCTAGATATAGGACAAGGAAAGAGTGCAAGGACCGTAAGAGCCTTGATTGACTCAGGTGCAGCCACTAGTGCTGTTAAATTGTCTTACTGCCAAGAGTTGCAGTTAACTGTCAATCCTGTGGAAGCATATCTCATAGGCTTGGGAGGCGTGGAAACCCCTTGCATGGGCGAGGTGGAACTTCCCCTCTACATTCATGATGAGGCAATGACAGTTAAAGTACTAGTGTGTCAAGATGATGATCTCACTGAACCTCTTGTCCTAGGTCAAGACTGGATTTATGACCAAGCAGTCAACTTAAACCTAAGAAGTGGACTTCTTCAGGTATGGGTCAATCATAATCGAATTACAGTAGAATTAGATAATGGAGCACTCAAGGAATTAGGAACGGCACAGACTCCTGGTCCCTCCAGGGGTGCACATAAAGTTGACCATGCTATTCTTGTCCAAAACTATGTGTTGCAGAGGAATGATATTCTCAAAAAAGGAGTCAGGGATGCAACGGAACTCCCTTCTTTTCCAAAGGCCAGAAGGAGGCAGCAACCAAAGGTGGATCAAAGGCAGAAGAAGCAGAATACTACCTATGCGGGAAATCAAAAGTACCTGCACAGCAAAATATCTCAGCAAGTAAACCAAGTGTGGGTGCGGAAAGGAGAACACCCGGCTGCACTCAAGCCAACCACACGGGCAAAGCCTCTTATTAGTAACCGACAACACGTCACTAATAAGAAGTCTTTCGGAAATTCTTCTGCTAACGTGAAATCTATTTGGGTGCCCAAGAAGTCGATGAAGGCTAGCCCACAATCAAGACAAATTTGGGTGCCTAAGGCTTGCTTGCGGGCGCAAATAGCTACGCCGAAGCCACAACCTATACAGCGTAACCCATTCACTTGCACAACCGGCATCCACTCGTTTTCAACACTCACGAACACACCAAGGCCCATGAGCACGAACAGAATCATTTGTAAATGGGTCCCTAAAAGGCCTCATGTTCAAGCTGATACACCTATAATGTTCTCTAGCGTCTCTACGAAACCAAGAGAAAAACCCATCCACTGCATTTGGCAGCTTAAGACCTGTAATAAACCCCCCAACCCCAATTTGTAAATTCACCCCCACTTACTAACTGCATTAGTCTCCTAGGAATACCCAAGCATTAACTACACACACTGTCTTCGTGCACTTACTAACCACTAACTCACCATCTACCTCATGTTAATGTTGTAACAGGGACAACAACGGATTTATTCTGTCCATTACGATGTTAACACATGATTCTATATTCTCACAGAATTAGAAGGCAAGAAGTAAAATGGCAGAAGCGACAGGTTCGGGCTCACAAGTAGGGATACTTACTGCAGGAATTGATGTGGATAGTCTACCTGTGGATGTGCCACCAACTGAACGACCAGTGGAGCTGCAGCACCTTCAGCAAATCCCGGTACCGGATCCACCCACAAGGATCACAGAAAGAGTCCATGCCAATTCTCATTGGTTCAATGGCATGCCAGGTCCATTAGGAGAGGCCAAGTATATATGGGAGTCTAAGTGCGAGTATGACAGATCATGGGTTCGATTCCAATTTTTCTCCAAGGAGTTCGAGACTTTACAGAACACCGAGGATCTCCAGACCATATGGCAACGAGCAGGGCTGGCAGAATACTTTGAAGCCCCACTACCTAAACCAGATCTCCTCCGATGTTACTATTTGGTCTCCACATTACAAGCTAATGAAGAAAAGGACAAACCCGGATCATTTGTTCTTCCCTCCTTGCTGGGCAACAACGAGTTGAAGAGGTTTGAACTTACTGTGGAGTTGGTAAGCGACGCTTTGAATATGCACGGCACGCATGTACCCTCTGAAAAGGATGCTCTTGTTCCCACTAACATGAAGGATACGAAACTATTGAAGCTTAAAGACATGGCAGCACTCACACCAAACGTGTCCATCCCTCTCCGCATGTGCATGCAACATTTCGCCTTTCCCGGCCAAGACCGCTTCACACAACCACACAAGAGAATCTGGTTTGCTCTCTACTTAGCGGAAGCAGGTGCGTTACCCATTAAGCTACCGGTATGGATTATAGATCAATTGTATGAAGCAAACAAACGGTCTTCTAGGAAATTAGTGGTGAACGGATGCTGTGCAATCACACGCATTATTTACCGGTGCCTAGCATACGATGTTCCCATTGAACGTGCCTTAACTTGGGCACAATTACAAATGTTTAAGAAGCTCAAGACGTCCACACATCAATCCAAGCGCATGAGGGGTGCGATCCCTTGTGTCCAGACAAGGGAAGTTCTGACTACTCCTGAGGTATCGCCACGAAGGGAGACCACTGTACCTCCCTTTACCATTAGGATACCCAGGTCGGGATCTGAAAGTACGACGCAAGCTACCCCATCGGCTCCTCCTGTTCCAACCGAATTCGAATTTGCTGCCACTGGAGATGCTGAAGGAATGGACCCCCAAGACTTCGAAGCATTCCTACAAAGTACACAATTCTCTGATGTGGAGTTTTATTCATATGCAGAGGAACAAGGCACATCCTCACGAAGAAGAAGAAAGTCTACAGACGATCGACATGTACATTGGAGTGACGCTCAGCAAGGTCAACAACAAGGACACCTAGAAGAAGAAGGAGCGTATGAAGAGGAGACCACTGAAGCTCCAGCCTATACAACAGAGCTCCGAAGGCTGTATCAGATTATGGAAAGAGTGCGATCGCAACAACTACTCACCGAACAGAGTAGCAGAGTACTCATAACTCAGTTGTTGGAAGAAGCAGGAGTTGACTCCGAATATAGGGAAGGTCTCTTATTGATGGCAGAAACATATGGGGTAGTGGAAGCAGTGCGCACTGCCATTCGAAGGTCTCCAGTTCAATATGATCCACGAAGGTTCCAGACACAACCACGCTCAGGTAAGAATATCCAGATTCCCATCACAATTGCAGAAGAGCCAACTATTACATCTGAACCCATCAGGACAACCTCCCAAGCAACCGAAACGGCTAGCCAACAACACCCAGTCACCCATGAGGAGTCCACCGAGCCACTACCACCCACACCCCCACCATCACCTCCTAGAGCAGAAACAGTGGAAATCACCTCGACCACTCAACCCATCGACCCAACCTTCATCTTCCGTACTCCCATCTCTAGTTCCACCCTATTCTCTACCACTGATAACCCAATCTTTGAAGCAACCCCCATCACTACACAATCCACCGAACCGCTCCTAGAGCCTACCCTAGGGCAACCATCCCCCATGCCCTCAGCCATAGGTCATCCTGACCCTAGATCCACATTCATGGGTTTCCCTGCTACCACGCAACCCTTCCCGCCCTCCTCAAATTTACGACCTCAACCCCCGACCTCTCTCTCTCCATTTCTACAATCCCTCCATGACCTCCTTGCTAGAGCTTTTCAACCAGGGTCTCAACCATTTCCTTTCTTTTCAGCTCCCCACCCCACTTCGCATCTATTCACCACTTCCACACACACACCACCTACCATCCCAATGTATATGGCAGACCCCACACTCGCACCCACTCCTGAGGGTATGGACATTTCACCACCCACGGCACCTCCCCCCACGATTCCACCTCCTCCCATTCCCCCTCCACCAATTTCACTCACACACACGACTTCAATAGACACATCATTCACTCTTCCCCATCCCCAATTCCCTTCCCATGCATCTCCCACTGTAAACACCACCCACTCATCTATAGGAAGTGCATTGGACACCATGCTTGCTTGTATATCAAACTTAAGGACAGATTACATTCAGCTCCACCAACAGAATGAACGCCTGCACGAGCACTCAGAAACACTACAGCACCGCCTGGCGGCACTAGAAGAGGAAAATGCTCGCCTCCACACACAGTTCCAAACTCTCCAAGAAGCTCATGGCATATTGGAGGTACAGTTACAGAACACAGATCAGGAAGCGATACAGGTGGTAGAAGGTCACCTACGGACACAGCTGGAACGCAACTCAAAACTTCAGCGAAATATGGCTCTACTCAAACGCCATCTTGCGGCCGCTCAGGAAGAGAATAGACGCTTGCAAGTACAAAATCAAGAGAACTTGGAGGCAGCTATTGAGAGCACACCGGGGGCACCCATCAGCCCATCCAAGTTTCAAGCAGTGACCCCCGATAATATCAAGATTATATTGGAAGACTATGCCATGCTGCTTGAAGCACGTGATAAGCTATCGGAGGAACTGGGACAATTGAAGCAGAAACACCAAAAAGGACCAACAGCAGCCTCTCCAACCACCCCCTCCGCGGCTTCACTTCTCACAGACGCAGAGGCCATAAAAGATCTCCAAAAACAGGTCACTGAATTGCAAACACATCTACTACAATATGAGAGACCACCTTCCCCTCTAGAGGCTCCCACGGACGAAGAAGTTGTGCAAATTCCTGTGGAACAAACGTTTGACGAAGAATACGATCCGCAACCATTCCCAGGAGGCCAACAAACAGAAGAAGCGCAGGACACATTCGAGGCACCACGGCCCCCATGGCTACGTCAAGTGGAGGAAATCGGGAGTTCGCACGAAGAGCGCACAGTAGTGCAAAATCAGGCCATGAGGGTCATAGAGGAAACTGTGCTACAATCGGCTTACTTCAAGAACCTGTCATCGAGACGCCTGATCCTCTCATCTGAACTCCAATACAGGCCGTATTATATTATCTTGGCTGATTATAATGCAGAAATACAAAGAGTCACGGGTCAGATTCCTACCTTTGCGACCCAATTTCAACCCGAAGACCTTCCTCCAGAGGTGCAAAAAGGCAAAATTCGTCAACCCACCTGGCGGTAGAAACTTCTAGAGACATATCCAGAAATGCTACGCACATGGAACAACGCGCCTTTACACCTCCTATACAATCCATGCTACGGTCCAGTCCCACGCCGCAGGTCTTGGAAGGCATTCAATATCAAGGTACAGAACAACGCGCAATGCAAGGAATGGCTGAACTACCCGTACATTGCGCCACCACAGGGACCACCGTCGGTAGCATATATGATGGGAACCATTCGCCACTGGATGCCGCACTTGAAGCCCATGCAAGATGTAGCAGCGCAAATGATGCTTAAAATCTTAGATATGATGCAGGTAGTCCTGAAAACTTTTAGAAATGCAGCCGCACCACAGGTACGTCTCCCGGGGTTCAGCAATGGAAATTATGACTTGGTGTATGACATGAGCACCACCCCTAGTATTCGTGTGGCTTACGCCTGGCATGCGCGCATCAAATACCTCCCTGCCTGTTACAAACAGACCTTTGAAGAAATGTTCAGATCAGGTTTCTAGGAGTATCACTCGGAGATTTTCGCACCGAAGCCAACACATCTGCTCCAACTTTTTGCTTGTGAACAAGCAATGTACTCTGAGTACTACACCACCCCGCAACCAGAGGCCCCTGGTGCAATAAATTGGGATGCATTGGAAGCTGATCTAGCAAGAGGCTTAGGGATAGGAGAACATGAACTGGCCACCAATGTCATCCAATACTATATCGACCACCCGAGAGAACAAAGGTCTGTCAGGGGCGACAGACGCTAGGAAGGGGGGCGTGTTGGCATACAAAGCAACAGAGGAGTCATGCACAATACGACAACAAGGCCAAATCATTTTTTTTCCCATGGATTATTTACAACTCAAGTGATTTTAATCACTACACAAACATTGTAAATCCCGTTTTTGGTAGAATAGACTCCATTTTGTGCAAGCCGAGGAGTCCTTGAGCTTGAGGAGTCTTAGAACTAGCGACATATCAATTTTCATAATTTTTAGACTCTGTTTGAGCCCTCAAATAGACTCTAGAACCTAATTTTTAACTAGGCCGGACACTAGGTCTGGACAAGACCAAAGCTAGTTAGAAAACTATAAAAAGAGCTAGAGAGATCATTTTTGGGGTTAGATTGTTTGTGAATTGAGCTTATGTAAGAGACCCTTTGATGAATGCAAAGAACTCCATTGTTCCTCTCCTTGTTCTTGCCTTGTGTGCGCGTGTGTGTGTATGTGTGTGCATGCTTGTGTGCTTCTCACTCACGCACTTGTGCCTTCACTTGCTCATAGTCTTCATACTAGTCCTCATGTCTCCATGGATTGACAATTATGAGGTGAATCTTCTCACGTTGATACTCACCATTGTGCTAGAGTGACACCCAATTGCAATATGGGCATTGCTTTTTTCCATTTGCTCCTTGCACCTTAGCATCTCCTTTCTAAGTGAATTTATATCCCTCCTCTCACTTGGCACCCCATCCCATTGTGGTCACCACTATTGGCTAGGATTTTCCTTATCCATTTTTCATCCCCAGCTAAGGGTTCAAAAATGAGGAACTACAACATAGAAGCACTATGTTATTATTTATGTTCCTAATATGCAAGACTCATACAGAGGCTAGCGACTTTGCTTTCCCATATTGGCACATGTTTCTTATCCTCTCTCATATCCATCTGGCAAGATTTTTTACTATCTTCCACAAGGACTAGTGTAGCTCAGTGATGAGTAGCACCTCCTTTAATGTCAATCCGAGAAGACGTGAGGATTGTATGCAGACCTCGAACAAGTGATGGCACAAGTGTGCGAGTGAGAATCACACTAACATGCACACACATACACACACACACACACACAAGGCAAGACAAAGAGAGAAGCAATGGAGTTCTTTAGATTACTCAAAAGTGCTCTTACAAGTTTAATTCTACAACAAGCTAACCTTAAAAATGAGCTCTCTAGCTCTTTTTATAGTTTTTGACTAGCTTTGGTTTTGTCCAGACCTAGTGTCCGGCGTAGTTAAAAATTAGGTTCTAGGGCCTATTTGAGGGCTCAAACGGAGTCTAAAAAATATGAAAATTGATAGGTAGGTACTTCTAATGCTCCTCAAGCTCAAGGACTCCTTGGCTTGCACAAAATGGAGCTACAAAAAGGTGGAGTGGTATTTGCAATGGTGTGGAGTGAATAGAATCACTATTTAGGAAATATGTGGAAAAATTTAAGGGCCTATTTGCCAGATCTACGTTGACTAATTTGCCTGCTTGATCCTTGCTTTGACTCCCTTCTTTGGCTTCCATGTCTTGTGGGTCCTTCGGCACCTTGATTGCTACTAACACCCCCCCTGTCTCGTGTGTGTCGTCTCTGACAGACCCTTGTTTGGCTGAGCGTGTGACATAGTATTGCACCACATCTCAAGCTAGGTGATGTTCTTCCAACCACAGCCCCCATGCTAGGTCTATTAATAACGCATCCCAATCTACTGGGCCTGGAATGTTCGGATGTGGCAGCTGCAATTGATATGAGTGTAAGGTCCTCTCCACCGCGAAGAGTTGGAGGAGATGTGAGGGCCTGAGTACGAATATTTCTGAGTGATATTCCCAGAACCCTGTGACGAATATCTCCTCCAAAGTTTGTTTGAAGCAAGTTGGGAGGTATTTTATTCTTGCGTGCCAAGCATATATTACCTTGATTGAGGGGGTGGTGCTCATGTCATATACCAGGTCTAGGTTGCCTGCAGTGAAGCCGACTCCTGAGAAATGTGGGTCTTTGATGTTTTTGAATGTTCTGAATGTGATCAGCATTAGTTCAAAGATTTTCATGCACATCTGTGCCATCACGTCAGGGGTGTTCCGTAGCCTAAGGCCTATTTGTCAGATCTGTGTTGATACTTTGCCTGCTTGATCCTTGCTCTGACTCCCTTCTTTGGCTTCCTTGTCCTATGGGCTCCAGTGATGGATGGTAGAAATCATGTAAGCAACCGAGGGCTGTCCTTGTGGAGGTGTTAGATAGACGTAATTCAACCACTTTGCACAACCTTTGACGTTCTTGATAGCAATGGTAAACCCGGGCCAGGTGCGTCTTCGGAGGACTGGAATGTAACATGGATTATACTTGATAAATAGTGGCATGTTATTCCAGGTATGAACCATTTCTGGATAGGTCTCTAGAAGACGAATCCTCCAAGTGGGTTGAAAAGTAGACCCTTGTTTAGCACGTTCAGGTAGATCATCGAGACCAAATTGAGTGGCGAAAGTCGGGGCTTTGCCACACCTTCGTTGAATCTCCGCATTGTAATCAGCCAAGAGCACACAGTATGGCACGTATTGATCATCGTTAGTGCCTATCCAACGGTGATGTGACATGTTCTAGAAGTACTCAGAGTTTATGATAGTGTCCTCCAGTTTAGCCATTGATTGGATTTGGACTGCCACTCGATCTTCATGGGTTTTGGCTATCTTTTCGAGTTTCTGAAGCCATTTGGGTGCTTCAACTTCCAGGGTGTCCATTCCTTCGGAGGTTTGCTGGCCGCCCGGCATCGACATAGGAACATATGGTTCCTCATACGACTCATCCACTTCGATGGGCACCAATTCATCTAGCTCTCGTTCGATAACTGGATAGGGTTGTCTTTCATACTCAAGTAGCTTCTTTTGCAATTCTACAACCTGCTCTTTTAACACCTTTACCTCCTCTGAAGTCGATGCTGACTCTATGATCTTAGGTTTTTCTTCTTGCTCCCAGAGCTGGTGGCGTAGTGTGTCTTGTTCTTTTTCCATCTCATCATGTGCTTCCAACAGATCAGCACAGCTTTCCAAAATTGTTTTCATCGTATCTGAAGGGACTGCTTTAAACTGTTCTAGGTCAATCTCATGGGGGGAACCTTCCACCACAGCTTCTAGGTTTTCTTCGTTCTGCTTTTGCAATCGCTTGTTCACTTCAAGTGCCGTGGCCATGTGCTTCCGTAATAATGTTAGGTTGCACTGGACTTTGACATTCTCTGACTGATAGAGTTCCAGTAAAGCTATTAATTTCTTAACTTCGGAAGACTCAAATTGTTGGGGAGCTTCCAATACGGTTTGGTGGGCGTGTGCGAGTGTAGTATAGCATTGATTCAGGTCCACGTTCTCTTCTTCTATAGTCGCAAGCCTCCTCTGTAGTTGCTGGTGGTCCATAGTTAATTGCCAATGGCGATCTTCGAGAGTCTGATATTCATTTTGTAGTTCATATACACATTGATGTAAAGTAGAAAACACATTATTTACATTTAAAAATGCTAGGAAAGGAGAGGATGCAGGGGAATGGGGAAGGGAAAGGGAATCGTGAATGAGGTGGAATCAAGTGGTGATGTGGGTGGAGGGGGTATGGGAGATTGTGGCTGTGTGTGGGGAGGGAGTGGTGCTGTGGCTGGTGATGTCTCCATTGTGTCAAAAGTGTGTGTGACTGTGTAGATGGGGACAGTGGGTGGGGTGGTAGTGATGTTCATGAATAGTGTTGTGAATGAGGGCATGGTAACCCCTCCGAATTGGATGCCTGGAGAGAGAGGAATTCCCATGACATATGTAGTGATTGTGGATGTTGAGGTGGTGGTATCATGGGGTGAAGTGAAATGTGCACTGAGAGGTGAGGAGTGTGGTGATGGTGGTGCCACCTGATGTTCTTTTGTCTATGTGGTATCTCTTGGTGCCGGTACATCTATGTGAATTTGCCTGCCAGAGCGCATGGGATGGGTCGGCACTCGTTTCTCAAAGCGATGAATATAAGCAAGAGTCGAATGAATATCTTCATCCAGGCCGAGCGCATGCGCATGAAGGTTTAAAGACTCAATGAATTGGTCATCAACCCCTTCTTCTCCTAACATCTGACTTATTAGCATCTTCCCTATTTCCAATGACAGCTTGTGATGTTCCTGAACCCTCTTCATGGTTTCATACAGTCTTTTTATCTGCTCAGTATAAGCTGGGGCGCTAGCTAGTTCTGAGGCTTCTTCGTACTCTTGGTCGTGTTCCGCGTCTCATTCCTCTTTAGTCTCTTCTTCATCTTCGTCTACTTCCACTACTTTAGGTTGGGTAGGAGCTGAAGTCATGGTGGTTGGTTGTGGTCCTTGGGTCTGAGCTTCCTCCGTCTCAAGATTAGCTTCGTTAATCATCATCGCTATTTCTTCATCTATTAAATCATCGAGGGTGTAGCCATGTGGGAACTCCAAGTCCGATGGAATCGGAGGGAAAACCAAATTTGGTCCTTCTCCACTTTGTCTGGGTAAGCGAATAGTAAATGGTCGGACACGTCTGGTCTGAGGTGGTGTCACCTCTGGTGTGAGGGTGGCACCCCTTGCTTGTGCACAGGGTATTTGAACTGAACCCCTCATTTTCTTTGAAGGTGGCACTCTTGTTGATAGCTGTCACTAGAATCCCTGGGCTCGGAACCACACTAGTGCTCTTTGAATAGGCACATCATAGGCTAAGCACCTGTAAGTGATCCTTGTTAGGGCACAACATCCATGAAGCACATTCTTATGTTTCTTATTCCAGCGCTAATGTGCTAGGTGGATTTGATCTATGATCTAGTGGGGTAGATTAATTGTGAGGTTTTCTGTTTTTGCCAAATACAAGCTAAACCAAATTCTTTTAGGTGGCATGGTGAAGTGCTCCTAGGCTGGAAAGGCAAAGTGTTGCATGATTGTGTGGAGGTGGAGGGGGATGGTAGGTGTCATAGCAACCATATCCTTGAACTTGTTAAGATCTTTGTGTTTCATTCTTCCAGGGATCAATGTTTCCTTCTTTGTGGGAATGTTCATGCCATTCATGTCCAAGGCTTCCCTACTAGGGGTGATCATGCTAATCAAGTAGGAGTAGCGTAGAAAATCAGGCTTAGGTAAGAGTGCTCTAAAATAGCTGTCCAAGCCCGCCTTCGTCCATATAGATCTCATTACTTCTGCATCCTGATATTTCTCGAATTCACGGGTGAAGAAATGATACCTCCGCCACTTCCCATTAAACTCTAATTTAGCTTCCCAGAAGTATGTTCCTTCTCCTAATGGACCTGCAACATCACTGAACCAGTGTGCATGTTTGCCAACTTGAGACGTGTGCCCATGCGGAGGGTTCTGAATGGGAAGGACATGCACCGCCTTGAGTTCCTACGGCCTCTTGATGAGTTGTGGTTTGAGGAGGAGAGTTTCAATATCCACTATTTGGGTGTTGGATCCTGCTGGGAATAAGTTCCTGCTGCTTCTGCCATGTTACTTCTTGTTTGCTGGTTCTGTGAGAATATAGAAGCATGTGTTAACATTGTAATGGACAAGATAGAACAATTTTGGTCCCCGTTACAACATTAACATGAGGTTAGTGATAGGTTAGTTAGTCAGTGAGTGCTCTATGATTGTGGGTGTAGTTAGTGGATGAATTGTCCTATGAGCTAAATGGAAAGATGCAGCGTGAGAATGATGCAGTTAGTAGGTGGAGATGAATTTACAAGTGGGGGTCGGGGGGTTTATTACAAGCTTTGGGCTGCCAAACACAGTGGATGGCTTTTGGTTTTGACTTCATGGAGACTCTCGAGGGCTTTATAAGAGTGTCTGCTTAGAAATGAGGCTTTTTAGGGACCCATTTACAAGTAACTTTTCTCGCGCTCATGGGCGAATATGCGTTTCTGCGTGTCAAATAAGAGTGGGTATCAGCTGTCGGAGTGAGTGAACCATGTTGTACATGGTGTGGTCTATCTGTGGCTATTTGAGCCCACAAGCAAGCCTTAGGCACCCAAATTTGTCTTGATTGTGGGTCAACCTTCATCGACTTCTTGGGTACCCAGATAGACTTCACTTTAGTAGAAGAATTTCTGAAAGAATTCTTATTAGTGTCCTGTCATTGATCACTAATAGGAAGTTGAGCCAGTGGTTGTGAGTGGACCATAATAGATTGGTCGCCTTTCCACACCCATACTTGTTTTGGTGGTTGAGACACCGTGCTTCGTACTTTCTTTTGGCTTTGAGGATATATCATTTGCGTCTGCTGCATTTGATCTGCCTTTGGTTGCGGTATCCCTATGGCCTTTGGAAAAGAAGGGAGTTCCATCGTATCCTTGACTTCTTTGTTGAGACAATCATCCCTCTACATCACATAGGTTTGGACAAGAATAGCACTGTCATCTTCATGTGTACTCCTGGAAGGACTAGGAGTTTGTGCCTTTCCTAATTCTTTGAGTGCTTCATTTTCTAACTCAAGTGTAATGCGGTTCCGATTTACCCAGACCTGAAGAAGTCCACTTCTTAGGTTTAGGTTGACTGCATGATCTTAGATCCAGTCTTGACCCAAGACAAGAGGTTCAATGAGATCCTCATCTTGACACACTAGTACTTTAATTGTCATTAAAACATCTTGAATGTAGAGGGGAAGCTCCACCTCACCCATGCAAGGGGTTTCCACACCTCCCAATCCTATGAGATATGCTTCTATAGGATTGACACTTAATTTCAACTTTTGACAGTAAGAAAGTTTCACAGCACTAGTGGCTGCACCTGAGTCAATCAAGGCCCGTACAATCCTTGCATCCAGTCCTTGTCCTATCTCTAAAGTTACAAAAGGCCGTCGGTCAATTATTCTATGGGAACTTATACCTGAGACTTTGCACATAGCCATGTGATATCCTGGATCTGCATATGCATATGTCCTAGGCTGCTCTTTGCCCTTTCTTCTCAATTTCATTCTTCTGATGCGTTCCAATGCTTCAGCCTCTCCTTATTCCCGAATTTGTTTTTCCTCTTCTTTATGTTTCTTTGCAATATTGAGTCAATTCAACATCTCCTCCGTAAGGGGTTCCTGATATAACTTGACTCTGCACCCACTAATGTAAATAGGAAGAACATCACCCTCTAGTGTAGCTAATTATACTGCTCCACTCGTTGAGATCCTATTTATGATCATAGGTCCATAGCCTCTCTTCTCTAATTTTCGTGCATGTTGCTTCAAAGTGTAGAACAGGACTATGTCTCCTCCTTTTAAGCCCTTATCCTTCACATGTGCATCGAAATATGCTTTTTGCCTCTTTTTGGCGGCATAAATTCCTGCTGCAGCTCTCAATCATGTTTCACCTAATCGTTCAAGATCAAAGATTCTAGAGGAGAGCTCATGCGCGGTCCAGTTATGCTCTTGTTCTACTTTCAATGTAGGTATGGAAAATTCCAATGGTAGCACTGCATTTTGGCCAAATACCATCTAAAAGGATGTGGCTAGGAGTACCGTTTTACAAGCAACTCTATATGCCCAAACAGCAAGGTGTAACTGTTTGTCCCAATCAGAGCGTTTATTATTCACTAACTTAGTCAACACATTACAAAGAATCTTATTGGTGCTTTCGGCTTGCCCATTAGCTTGTGGGTGATAGGGGGAAGACTTCTTGTGTATCACTAAGAACTCTTGAAGAAGATTTTCAACTTCATTCAAGAAGTGAGTGCCTCTATCACTAACTAGCTCTATAGGTAGCCCGTATCTGGTGAATACATTCTCAAATAAGAACTTAGATGTCGTTTGAGCATCGTTCTTTGTTGTGGCTTTTACTTCTACCCACTTGGTTAGATAGTCTGTGGCCACAATAATGTACTTTGTATGTGAACCCTTATCTAGGGGATTAATAGGACGGACAAAGTCTATTCCCCACTTAGAGAATGCATGTCCGCCCATCATAGGTTTCAATGGCATCTCGTCTTTACGTATAGGATACTGAGTTCGTTGACACACATCACATCTCTTCACATAGGTATGTGCATCCATGTGAAGGGTTGGCCACCACAAGCCTGCAAATAGGATTGCCTTGATCACTCAGTCTAGACCAAAGTGTCCTCCTGCTACACCTTGGTGAGCAGTTTCCAAGATCTTCAGATATTCACTCTCATGGACACATAATCTAAGATATCCATCTTTTCCATGCTTGTATAGATTATCACCAATGAGTGAGTAATCTAGGGCTTCTTGTTCTAAACTTCTTTGCTTGGCTAGGATCCCGTCTTGAGGGAATGTTTTCGTCCTCAAAAAGGCTACTAAAGGTTCACTCCAATCTGGCACTAAAGACATGTGGTACAGAGTAGTGTGCTCCATAGGTGGTTTAATGTGACAGATTGGGCATTCCTTACACAACTATGGACATCTGCTTCCATAGTCGGCCAATGCACTCCGAGTCTCCTTCGTGTCTGTAGGGTTCATTGCCTTGAGTAGTGTTGCTCTAATGCACCCACATGTGCTAATTACAACCATTTAGCGTACTCATCCTCTTCCACACAACAAGATAATATTCCTAGATCTGTATGCTTGTACATACTTCCCGCCATGATATGGTACTTTTGGGCTTTTACTACCTCCCTATCTTGTGTGTTTATTACTCGGTGATTAGGCCCCTATGTCAATACTAGCACTAATGGCTTAGCCCACTGAGGTACAACTTCTAGATTAAACAAGTAAGCATCAAGAAGGTCATCTGATACTCCTTGTGGGGCCCCTCTAGATGTGAGCCTAGAGAGATGGCCTGCTCTTAAATGAGTCTTGCCTTTCCTCACCACAACCTCAAAGTCATATTCCATTAGTAAGAGGAACCACCTTACTAATCTGCTTGTGTTGCATGGCTTGTTTACCAAATACAATAGTGCTTCATGATTAGCAAAAAATTTAAACTTATTTGCAAGCAAATAGTGTCTAAACTTTTTAACTGTGTATACTATGCCTAATCCTTCTTGTTCAGTGGTGGTATAATTTCGTTTAGCTGCATTCAATTGTCTACTAGCATAGACAATTGGAAGATCCATATTACCTTCACCCATAGGTTGTGCAAGTACACACCCAATAACATAATTGGATGCATCTACGTGAACATGGAATGGCTTATTCCAATCGGGGGTAGTCAAGATTGGTGCCAAACATAATCTCCGCTTAAGCTCATCAAAGGAGTTCTCACATTCTTCCGTCCACTCAAAGTTAGTCAGAAGTCCATACAAAGGCTTTGTTATGATGGCATACATGTGTATGAAACGTCGATAATAACCACAATGCCCCATGAAAGCTTGCATTTCCTTGACATTCCTTGGCCTAGGTAGCTCTACAATAGCTCTCACTTTCTCTTCGTCAGTGGATATGTCGTTCTTTGACACTATGTGTCCTAGAATCTTGCCTTGCCTGACCATGAAAACACACTTTTTTGGGTTCAGGTAGACTTGATATTCTCTACATTTGTCAAAGATTTGCCTGAGTTCAGGTATATGGGTCTGTCTAATGTTGGAATGAGCACAAAGATCATCAACATAGACTTCTAAATTCTTCCTCAAGAACTCTTTAAACACGTGGCACATCAGTCTCTAAAAGGTAGCAGGTGCATTGGTGAGACCAAATGGCATTACTCGAAAAGCAAATATGCCCCACTCTGTGGCAAAAGCCGTCTTATGCTCATCTTCTAGCGCAATGGCTACTTGATTGTAACCAGAGAAGCCATCAAGGAAGCTGTACACTTCCTTGCTAGCTACCCATTCTAAGAGATGCTCAATGATAGGACGCGGATAATTATCTCGAATGATGGCTGCATTAACCTTCTTCAAGTTAATGCATACATGTAGCTTTCCATTCTTCTTGGGCACCACTACGATGGGGGATACCCACTCAGTGTGCTTGATTTTATAGATGAATACAACTTCCACTAGTCTATCTATCTCCTCCTTGATCTTAGCAGCATAATTATCATTATATGTGTATGGCTTTTGTTTAGAGGGTTTGGCATCTGAGGTCATGGGAATCGTATGTGAGCATATGTCAGGGTCTACACCTTTCAAATCCTTATAGCTCCAAGCGAATACATCTCTATACTCTCTTAGCAAAGCTATCAACTCTTGCTCTTCTTCTTCCGTCAAGTCATGTCCTATGTACGTGCATCTTTCTTCTTCTTCTTCTATGGCTACAACTATTTTCTTGGTGGTTTCTTTGTTATCATAGGCCTCCCCTGATTGCGCCTCACGTCTAGGCATTCTTATCATGACTCTTCTATCATCTATTTCATATTTCTTAAAGTTTTCAGTGACCTCAAACAAATATTCTTCCTCTTCTGGTATGACTTCTCTCTTCTTCCTTTTCTTGCCCTCACTCTTGGCGGTTACTTGTGTGGTTAACCTCACATCATTTGTAAGCTCTTCATGTCTCTGAGGGTAAGCTTCTACTTCGTAAAAATTATTCCTCATCTGATGCAAAAGGAAGGTCCATTATAATTGAATCTAGATCCGATTCACTTGCATCTTCGAGTGCATCCGTGCTAGGTTCACATTCTTCCAGAACCAAATCTCCCATGATTGGCTCTATTGAGAAGACTGAAATGTCATAGCCATCCTCATCACAGTGGGGTGTCCATTGTTCTTCATTGATGGCTACGTCCATGGTTGCTAGAATTTCTGCCCAGCTGCGAGGTTCAAAATCTTCGTCAGTTAATACTACAGGTGCATAGGCTGGGTCTTGAATTGATCTATGGGTTTCCTTCGCACCTATCTCTCTGGCTTTTTCTCTCTTCTCTTCTTCTACTGCTACTTTACACATCCACAAGTGGGTGTCTTCATGCATCCATGAAGACCCTGATCCTATGGAATGCACTGACTCAGTATCATCTTTGGCTCTATGGATGGGATTCCATTGGATGGGAGGGACATCTCTATGAGAGTAGTCCTTGAGATTGACTTTGGTTGTAACACCTAAGTGTTGCAAGTACAAAGAATTGGTTCCCCAATCTTGTACCACTTGCAACTGTTGCATAAATGATCTTCCCAAAATCATCTCATAGGCATGATTTTTGCTAAAGTCACATGTAGCAAAAGTATGCTCAAACTCTACACCACATGTAGTGAGAGTTATTCCTTCTAGCAGTCCCAAGGGTCTCTCAATGTGACCATCGACCATCTACAATTTCATTATCGTTGGCCTGAGTGATGGCTTGCCCCAACGCTTCCATAGGGACGTGGTAGCAATTGCAACTCCTACACGTGAATCCAAAATTGCCTTGGTTGTGTATCCTTGATGAGTGGTAGGGAGATAGGTGTTTCCTTCCTCTCCTTCACTCATGTCTCCTATCTTGTCCAAGGGTATTTCTGGCACTATTCTATGAGATCCTACCTGGGAACGAGGTTTTGCTACTTCTGGTACTTGATTGGCTACATGTTTCCATAGTTCGGGCCTAGCCTTGAGTAGCTCTTCTAATGGGAGGTTGCACTGCACTTTGGTGTTCTTGATGACCTCCGTGTTCCTAGGTATGAATGAGTCTTCTTTTCTTACCATGAATGTGGGAGTTCTCATACAAGTAGACTTAGCTTCCCATGGGCCTGTGAAATGGAGTAGCTCTTGCAAGGAATTAGGCTCAAAGTCTTATCTCTCTTGAGATTGGATACTCTCTTGCTCCTCATAAATGGAAGGAATGTCTTGTGGGAATTGATCATGCATGTCATCCACAAGTTCAATGGGAGGAGGGACTTCACTTTCTTTAGCCCATTTCTCTTCTTGAATCTCTCACAAGAACCCTGGTGAATACCTATTCATAGAATAAGAGGTGTCTGGTTCAGTGGAATTAGGCACATAAGCTTCCTGGGGAGGAATGCTTCTTCTTTTGCTTGCCTTGGCTCTTCCTTGGGATATGGCTTCCTTATCAGATCTTGTAATTATACTCTCCAATTTCTCCAACAGTCCATCAAAGTGCAACTATGTCTTAGCTGAGCAAGAGTAGTTGAAGAGGCGACTGGCTTCAAACATGGTCTAAGCCAATGCTACCATTTTAGCACAAAGCTTGGTTCTCTCTATCTCTAGATCAGCTCTAGGGTAGCATTTGTCATGATCTGTAACATTTGGCCCTTCTTGGATTCTAGCCTGATATGCCTTAAGCATCATGTCTATGTCTTCAGGAGTGGGGTCAGCTAGAACTGATCCTACTCTAGGGGGTGGTGGGATAGGATGAGGTGGGATGGAGGGTGATGGAGAAGGTGATAGGGATGGAGGTGGTGGTGGCATGTGAGAGTTTGGTTGAGAGGTGAGTTCAACAATTTTGGCTTTTGTTTCTCTTATGCTTTCTTCTAAGTCGCTCATCTTCTTAGACCATTGCCTTTTCATCCTTTCCCAACTATCTTTCCAAGCTCTCGTTCATTTCTTGACTACGCTCTCAGTTTCACTAACCTCGACACTCTTTTCTTGGCTTAAACCTTGATTCTACTGCAATGCCTGAGCTCTAGTGACCACTTGCACTGGTGCAGTAGAAGTCACACTGCCTGTAGAGTCCACTACTAACCCAATAACATTGATAGGAGTGATTTTTGGCATGTTGTTAGGGTTCTTTGAGTAGTCTCGTAAGAGATGCTCTTTTCCGCAACCTTGATAAAAGCCATGGATTGTTACTGACTGGGGTTGTGTAGGTGCAGGCATTGGGCAATCACGAATGAGGTGATCTCCCTGACATCTGTAGCATGGTCCTCTAGGGAATGGGGGTCTTACTTGCCTAGGTTGAGGTCTAGGGTTGGGATTTGTGTACATGACATTTGCATACTCTGGCTCCCAACTAGAGTCACTCGGATCTTCATAGGAATATGACTCCTTATGCTCTGGTGATTGCATGTAGTAGGCCTGTGGACTATCCATGTGAGTAGAGTCAAAACTATGATCACTCGGGTCACTTTCTGAAAGTAATGGAGTTACTGGGACTATAGCTCTATTCAAATTTTCTTCTGCAGTTGCATACTTTACAGGAATCACATTGGCTGGAGTAGGGGGTTGCTGCACTAGAACTGGCTGAGGCCTTTGTTGGGTTTGGTAGGGTTGCTGATAGGGTTGTTGAGGTCTGCCATATTGTTGTGGTGGGTACTAATTTTGGTATCTTCCCTGTTGAGGATATGGCTATGGATAAGGTTGCCTAACAGCTTGCTTATTGTATGGGCAATCTTGAGTGGTGTGATTGGTGTACCTCTGTTCTATGGTGCAATAGTGGCTACTAGGATTCACTTGGGGTTGAGCCATAATGGACCATACGTTTTCCATATGGTCACCTCCACAAGTATAGCATCGCTTCACTGGTGCGAATCTTGGGATTTGTTTGCTAGAGACTCCTAGCTTCTAAGATACTTTCTTGGCGAGTTCCTCAATAGATGTGGATTGCGAGGAAGAGAGGCTAGTAGAACTATCTGAATCTTTGTAGATTTTTGAAAGTTCTAATTCCTCCCCTAGGTTATCTTCAATGTCAATGCACATGCGTACACACTCTTCTATGGTCCTAGGGTCCTTCAAGTACACATATGATCTCAACTTTGTACTCAATAGTCCATCTAGGAATAAAGCCACTTATTTGGCTGGTGTGGGTAACTCAAGAGCAGGACATCTCTCTAGATATTGCCTAAATCTTCTTCCTGCAAGTCTAACAGTCTCTTGAGGTGTCTGCTTAAAGTTGTGAATCAATGAGGAGGTATTATGCCTTATGCCACTCTTAGAGAATTCAGTGATGAAAGCCTCTAGAAGTTGGTCTATGCTCCTGAATTGTCTCTCATTTAGTGGTTGAAATCATGTAAGGGCTGTGTTCCTAAGGGTTAGACCGAAAGCATTGTACTACGTGAATAGGTCCTCAACTTGTTCAGCTCTCAAGACTTGCCTAAACTCGGCCACATGATCATATGGGTCTCCAGTGCCATCGAAGTAGTGCTTCATGGACTTAACCAGCTGGGTTGGCCTCAAGGTCCTAGTGTGTTCTCTAGGCCTTGGCAACAGAAAACCATCAGCATTTCTTTGGTTTCTTGGGGCTCTAGGTCTCTCAGTTTCTTCTCTATATGTTTCTGTTCTCACCCTTTCTCTACCCAAGGGGTTGGCAAAGCTTACTTCTGGTCTATCTCTACTTCTATCCCTATGAGCTCCATGGGCTTGGGATGTCCCAGCTCCTTGGTGACCATAAGAAACATTAGATCTTGGTTGGGGAAAAATAAGTTCACCCTTCCAAGTGTAGGCATGCCGACCATGCTCTCTGACCACAAAAATCCTCTCTGAAGTATTGTCTAGGTAGTCACCTTGCCTGGACTATCAGGATCTTTAAACTCATAGATTGTGAGTGCTCCAACCTCATTTGGTTGATCAGGCTTATACCTCCAAAAGGCTTCATCGGTCTCTCGATTTAAGAGCAGATCTATGCTCTTGTTGTCTTGTGGAACCCAATCTGGTGTGATAATTCTAGTGAGGACTGATTTGCCTCGAGGGGTTTTAGGCTCTCCACCTATGTTCCCTTGCTCTAGGTCACCTACATCCGTCTCTGGGATCACATTCCCAAATTT
Organism: Ceratopteris richardii; assembly: GCA_020310875.1. Classification (NCBI taxonomy): domain Eukaryota; kingdom Viridiplantae; phylum Streptophyta; class Polypodiopsida; order Polypodiales; family Pteridaceae; genus Ceratopteris; species Ceratopteris richardii. The sequence continues at coordinate 36,786,971 of CM035434.1, read as the reverse complement.
GTCTGTTCTAATTGGGTGACTGGTTACTACGTATATGGTTCCTTCTTTGTCTAGGTATGCTCCATTTTCAAACTTGACTGCTCCATGTTTTAGTCCAATGGCTTGATCTGGGTTTTTTATCTGGACCATGGATCTTCCTAGGCCGTCCTCATAGATGCAAGCACCTAATCGGTTGGTCCTAAGGTATTGCTGAGTCTTGTAGGGACCCTCAACCCTTTGTAAGTATGGCACGCCTGAACTTCCTGTGGGTCTCTCCATACCATAAGACATCTCAGACTCGCTGTAGAGTCCACTACTAACCCAATAACATTGATAGGAGTGATTTTCGGCATGTTGTTAGGGTTCTTTGAGCAGTCTCGTAAGAGATACTCTTTTTTGCAATCTTGACAAAAGCCGTGGATTGTTACTCACTGGGGTTGTGTAGGTGAAGGCATTGGGCAATCATGAATGAGGTGATCTCCTTGACATCTATAGCATGGTCCTCTAGGAAATGGGGGTCTTACTTGCCTAGATTGAGGTCTAGGGTTGGGATTTGCGTACATGACATTTGCATACTCTGGCTCCCAACTAGAGTCACTGGGATCTTCATAGTAATATGACTCATTATGCTCTGGTGATTGCATGTAGTAGGCCTGTGGACTATCCATGTGAGTAGAGTCAAAACTATGATCACTCGGGTCACTTTCTGAAAGTAATGGAGTTACTGGGACTATAGCTCTATTCAAATTTTCTTCTGCAGCTGCATACTTTACAAGAATCACATTGGCTGGAGTATAGGGTTGCTGCACTAGAACTGGCTGAGGCCTTTGTTGGGTTTTGTAGGGTTGTTGATAGGGTTGTTGAGATCTGTCATATTGTTGTGGTCGGTACTAATTTTGGTATCTTTCCTGTTGATGATATGGCTGTGGATAAGGTTGCCTAACCGCTTGCTTATTGTATGGGCAATCTTGAGCGGTGTGATTGGTGTACCTCCGTTCTATGGTGCAGTACTGGCTACTAGGATTCACTTGGGTTTGAGCCATAATGGGACATACGTTTGCCATATGGTCACCTCCACAAGTATAGCATCGCTTCACTGGTGCGAATCTTGGGATTTGTTTGCTAGAGACTCCTAGCTTCTGAGCTACTTTCTCGGCGAGTTCCTCAATAGATGTGGATTGTGAGGAAGAGAGGCTAGCAGAACTATCTAAATCTTTGTAGATTTTCGAAAGTTCTAATTCCTCCCCTAGGTTATCTTCAATGTCAATGCACATGCGTACACACTCTTCTATGGTCCTAGGGTCCTTCAAGTACACATATGATCTCAACTTTGTACTCAGCAGTCCATCTAGGAATAAAGCCACTTGTTTGGCTGGTGTGGGTAACTCAGGAACAGGACATCTCTCTAGATATTGCCTAAATCTTCTTCCTGCAAGTCTAACGGTCTCTTGAGGTGTCTGCTTAAAGCTGTGAATCAATGAGGAGGTATTATGCCTTATGCAACTCTTAGAGAATTCAGTGATGAAAGCCTCTAGAAGTTGGTCTATGCTCTTGAACTGTCTCTCATTTAGTGGTTGAAACCATGTAAGGGATGTGTTCCTAAGGGTTAGACCGAAAGCATTGTACTACGTGAATAGGTCCTCAACTTATTCAGCTCTCAAGACTTGCCTAAACTCGGCCACATGATAATATGGGTCTCCAGTGCCATCGAAGTAGTGCTTCATGGACTTAACCAGCTGGGTTGGCCTCAAGGTCCTAGTGTGTTCTCTAGGCCTTGGCAACGGAACATCATCAGCATTTCTTTGGTTTCTTGGGGCTCTAGGTCTCTCAGTTTCTTCTCTATATGTCTCTGTTCTCACCCTTTCTCTACCCAAGGGGTTGGCAAAGCTTACTTCTGGTCTATCTCTACTTCTATTCCTATGAGCTCCATGGGCTTGGGATGTCCCAGCTCCTTGGTGGCCATAAGAAACATTAGATCTTGGTTGTGGAAAAATAAGTTCACCCTTCCAAGTGTAGGCATGCCAACCATGCTCTGTGACCACAAAAATCCTCTCCGAAGTATTGTCTAGGTAAGTCACCTTGCCTGGACTATCACGATCTTTAAACTCATAGATTGTGACTGCTCCAACCTCATTTGGTTGATCAGGCTTATACCTCCAAAAGGCTTCATCGGTCTCTTGATTTAAGAGCAGATCTATGCTCTTGTTGTCCTGTGGAACCCAATCTGGTGTGATAATTCTAGTGAGGACTGATTTGCCTCAAGGGGTTTTAGGCTCTCCACCTATGTTCCCTTGCTTTAGGTCACCTATGTCCGTCTCTCGGATCACATTCCTGAGTTTGTCTGTTCTATCTAGGTGACTAGATACTACGTATATGGTTCCTTCTTTGTCTAGGTATGCTCCATTTTCAAACTTGACTGCTAGATGTTTTAGTCCAATGGGTTGATCTAGGTTTTTAATCTGGAGCACGGATGTTGCTAGGCCGTCCTCATAGATGCAAGCACCTAATCGGTTGGTCCTAAGGTATTCCAATTGAGTCTTGTAGGGACCTTCAACCCATTGTAAGTATGGCACGCCTGAACTTCCTGTGGGCCTCTCCATACCATGAGACATCTCGGACTCGCTAGTTTCAGAGCTAGGGTAGTGCGAATAGTGGCTCAATTGCTGGGCCCAAGACCTAGCCGTGTGGTTGATACTAGCCTCTGAGGACCTAAGACTCTGTCTATCTCTCCCTAGGTGTCGTCCTGATCTAAGGTTCATATGCCCGATTAATCAACCCCAAATTTTCCCAAGTACAACCTCATTGCTGTTTCGTTCTTATCAATCACTAGATTCTTTTTATTTTGTTATCATGTTTAGGGTCTTGTTTGATTTTGCATCGTCAGGAATACTTGAGTTAATTTTTGCACTTTAAGTTGATCGCAGCTTGTTAAGTTCTTTCCTTTACAGTTATCGGTCACACACAAGTTATCTCTTGTCTTGAACTTGATTTCTTAGATAGTCTTTAACTTGTCTCGTGCCTATTGCCGCCCTAGAGTACTTCCAACACTCTGCATTCTTAGCCTAAGCTAGGAATTGAAAGAGGAAGTTGAGAATCTCCAACCTTAAGTCTCCTTCCTTGGTTGCCCTTGTGTGCCCAGGAAGCGTGTTCCCAAGCTTGCACTTACTCTTGCTTAGAATGCCCTTCGATGCTCTCAATGGACCTGCAATAGTCCCAAGGTTAGCTCAGGATTTGAATTCAATTGACACAACAAACCACTTCCATTCATGTAACTCACAGGCCAAATTTCCCTTTGCCTTTATGGAAAACAATTCTAGAGATCCCCTAGTTCTGTCCCCCCTGGGTATGGTCAACTTAAAAATACTATATCTAATAATCCTGGTATTAATTTTACCCAAGATCACTCCGAACGGATTTCGTATGAGAAAGTTATGCCAGTTCAGGGTTTTGGGGCTAAAATAGGGACAAATCAAACTAACAGGCAAATAGGATTTCTCGAATTTACTTTGTGTAGCGGCCTCACAATGCTCTAATAAACTTTTAATGTTTCCCAAGGATTAGCCAAAAATAGACCAAGTATTTTTTGCCCTAAAAATAATGCCAAAATTGCTCGTCAATCGCGATCGAGTGGTCTGTCAATCGCGATTGATGTGTCAGTCCTGATCGACGTGTCAGTCGTGATTGACAGGTCCGTCGTGGCTATCAGTCGCGATTGATGGGTCAATCACGATTGACAGGTGGCCCTAAATTTTAGTGAGTCATGGTCAAAGGGTCGTTGACTAGGTTAGTCGCGATTGACAGGTCCGTCATGGTTGTCAGTCACGATTGATGGGTCAATCGCCATTGACAAGTGGCCCAAAAATTCAGTCAATCGTGGTCAAAGGTTCGTTGACTGGGTCGATCACGATTGATATGTGGCACGTACGATTTCTATCGGTCATGGTCAATCAATGGTTGACTTTGTCGGTCGTGATTGATGGGTTGATCGCGACTGATGGGTCAATCGCGACTGATGGGTCGGTCACGATTGACACATGGCGCATGTAAATTCTATCGGTCATGGTCAGTCGGTCGTTGACTCTGTTGATCGCGATTGACGAGTCTATCGACAGTTGTCCGTCGTCGTTTGTCGATCGCGATTGATGTGTCGATTGCGATTGACAGAAAACAAAGGAGTTTTAAAATTTTCAACACAGATTTAGGATTCTCTAGGCCTACACATCATGGTTATGCACTTTGTTTTGCAAAAAGGTCAATTTTTCTGTCAGTCGCGATTGACAGAGGTCAACGCCTTGGGACGTGCACAGTCAAAAATCTATACCTACTGAAGCTGGTGCAGCTGCTCGGGATGCTGATTCCTGCAGAAAATCTCAAAAAACACAGAAAAGCACAAGCATGCAAACACTCTCTCGCTCTCTCTCACAAGTGAAATGAGGGGAAATGGTATGGGTATGGTGATATGACCAAAAATTGAAGTTTTCGCGATGATGGAGATGGAGGTGGGAGATGGTGACGATGATGATGATGGTGATGAAAAGAAAAGGGAATAGACAAAAGTGAACAAAATACCTATGAATCCAACATCCCAACTCTACCTCTTACCATCACATGCTCGTCCTCAAAGCTAGATCCCCGGCAACGGAGCCAAAATTTGGTGTAGCTCAGTGATGAGTAGCACCTCCTTTAATGTCAATCCGAGAAGACGTGAGGATGTATGAAGACCTCAAACAAGTGATGGCACAAGTGTGTGAGTGAGAAGCACACTAACATGCACACACATACACACACACGCGCACACAAGGCAAGACAAAGAGAGAAGCAATGGAGTTCTTTAAGTTACTCAAAAGTGCTCTTACAAGTTCAATTCTACAACAAGCTAACCTCAAAAATGAGCTCTCTAGCTCTTTTTATAGTTTTTGACTAGCTTTGGCCCTATCCAGACCTAGTGTCCGACCTAGTTAAAAATTAGGTTCTAGGGCCTATTTGAGGGCTCAAACGGAGTCTAAAAAATATGAAAATTGATAGATAGGTACTTCTAATGCTCCTCAAGCTCAAGGACTCCTTGGCTTGAACAAAATGGAGCTACAAAAAGGTGGAGTGGTATTTACAATGGTGTGGAGTGACTAGAATCACTATTTAGGAAATATATGGAAAAATTTAAGGGCCTATTTGCCAGATCTGCGTGGACTACTTTGTCTGCTTGATCCTTGCTCTGACTCCCTTTGTTGGCTTCCTTGTCTTGTGGGTCCTTGGGTGCCTTGACTGCTGCTAACAACTAGAATCTATGAAGGAAGAGCAAGAGTTCTTATCCTCTATTTGGAGGAGTTATGGATCAAAGGAGATTTTTGGGTAGAGAATAAAAGAGGATCTTTTGGAGAAGTTATGGAAATGGAAGAAGACTTGCAAAAGCATGAGGAACATAAAGTCATAGTCAAAGTGGCATGCTCTGTTAAATCGTCAACTGTGGTAAAAATCATGATTGGTGGGAAGCAAGAAGATCTTCTAAGGGGAAAAGACTAAGAAATCTATGTGGATCAAAGGAAGGAATCTACGAGAAAAGGATGGATTTTTCAAAGCATCAAGGGGAACATGCAAAGAAAGTATGAGGGTCAATAGGATGCAAGCGAGTGAATTATCTCTTTTGATTTATGACATGAGAATAATGAATAATCACGATAATGGAGCTTTTCTTTCCGCACGTAGATGCTTTAATTCATGCATTGAAAGAGCATCTAAAAATATGCATTGAAAATGCATACATGAGAAAAGCAGAAAACATGCAAAATGGATTTTTCTTTCATCATTTTAAGGTGTCAAAGATCACTCAAATGATTTGCTTTTGAATATTTTTGTTCAATGGAGTTTTTACAATAGGCACATAGCAAGAGTTTGAAGAAATTATCTTCTTGAATTATGGAAAAGAGTAAAAATGAAATCAATCATGAGGATAGACATTAATCATGAGGCAAAGTATGTTTTTAGTTTTAGTCTTATTCCAAGAAGGCTTAGAGTAACTTTGAAGTAAGCCTGAAAGAGATAGCAACCATTTACATTCAAGTTGCAGAGAACTCACTATAGGATTGAAATTAGAACACTTCAATAAAGTATAAAATACTTCTTAAGAACAAATAGGAGTAAAGAAAGAGGGATAAGACAATTCTAGTAGTTTTCAAGTAATCCTCAAACCATGGGTAGTGGTACTTAAGTCTTCTAATTTTTGTAACCAAAGATTTACTAACCTTGCAAAGATATTCTCTAAATTTTTGATCTAGAAAGCCCTAGTGGATGCTTAAACTTGAGTGGAGAGGGGAGATCTCTAGAAAATAATTGGGGAGAATTATTTATTTTTTTAGATTGAGAAAAACATCTCTAGATAAAGTCTAAGTATTTATCCTTATTTCATGCTCGTTAGGAATTGACCGAACTTTAACACAAAGTTATCTAGATGATTGTGAAGGCTTGGATCAAAATTTTAGTAATAACTCATGAGATGAAAAGAAAATTCACTATTAAATCAAGAATCCCAAGTAGATTTGAATTTTGGGAAGTGAGGGAGAACCTCTTTTCCACATTCTACCAAGACTCTAAGGCCCGGATTGGAAACAATATTTTTCTAGTCTGGAATTAGGTTCGTGGATGTTGGTAAGAAGTGGAACATAGTAGAAACATCCAACTTGTATGTTTTGGTCAACCACAATTTAACTTCATTTGTCCAAACCAAGTTCAAGCGAATTTTGAGAGCGAGAGTCCTCAAAATTTTGAAAAACGGAAAGAATACATCCCTCTTTTTATATCCATGCACCCTTGAACATAACAAGATAATGAATTGGGTAGGGATGTTCCATCTACCATTATAATTATTTCCATGTAGATCACCTGCAAAAGATAGATGGTGCTTAGAAAGATTTGGGTAGGGATTATATCACACACGAATTCTCCTCTTTTAAGATGCAATCTAGGATAGGATCCACTTTTGATAAAATAGGAGAATCAAAGAGCTAACATTCATGCTTCTCAATGGACTATGGGCTAGATGGAAATGATATTATGTAGTTACACATTGAAGCATATTCTCAATGAAGAAGATGTTCTTGAAGGGGGGGATGTTATAAAGTAGTTTGGATAAGGTTCAAGATAATAATAACATTATCATCTTCTAAATAGGAGAATCAAAGAGCTAACATTCATGCTTCTCAATGGACTATGGGCTCGATGGAAATGATATTATATAGTTACACATTGAAGCATATTTTCAAGGAAGAAGATGTTCTTGAAGGGGGGGATGGTATAAAGTAGTTTGGATAAGGTTGAAGATAATAATAACATTATCATCTTCTAAATCATTAGACAAGATGATCACTTATCCTAGCGGCTAAGTCTCAAGGATGGGAAGGAGAAGTGTTGGGCTCAACCCCCATCGAGAGCATGGGGAACATATTTTTCCTAATGACTCTCTAAAGCCCTCTAAAAGCATTCACTTTACACTGTCCTTTTTGAAACATACTTCAAGAGTAATACATTATGGTAGAAAGTGATGAAAAAGTTTCCCTTTAGTTTAGACACATACAAAACATTAGAGAGTTTTCTTTCAATACCAATGAAAATAAGAACAGACATGGTTCCAATCCCTTTAGTTGGACATTTGGAGTCGTTTCAAATCACTATATTGATGTTTCATATCGAAGCATGAAGGAACTATAGAAATCCTTCTTGCTATTTGTGGCAAGATGCTCCACTATCTAATATCCAAGGTTCATCCATACAAGCTTGGGAAAATGTACATAACTCCTCAATGGAAACATGTAGTTCAAGTTTTCGTTTCTTGTAGATTCATTAATCTTCCATGTGGATTTTAAAGTTACCATTTCTTGCATTAGATTATTTGTTCTTGCACTCTTTGATGGCATGACCCTTCTTAAGGGGCAGGAACATCCTCAGTCCATGGAAATCAAAGAGAGAGAAATAAAGAGAGACCGGAAGTAAGCTTTAATCACCCCATAGGGAGAGATAGAACAACCACAGACACTAATAGAGCGGATAGACAAAGAGATCATGGAATACTAGGTGGTAGAGATGATTTTCCTCTACCAAGACCACGTGAACACGCAAGAATACTGAGACCCACTCAATTAGTGAAATCAATGAAGAATTACTTTGATGGGACAGGAGATCCCTATGACCATGTCGCAGAATTCAAGCAAGTACTAAGAGCCGAACAAGTTGAAGACATGTTCACGCAATACAACGCATTTGGACTAATGTTAAAGAATACAGCTTTAACTTGGTTCCAACCTCTGCAACAAAGGCAATTTAGAGACATCCATCACTTTTTAGAGTCATTCATCACTGAATTCTCTAAAAGTGGGATTAGACATGACACGTCTTCGTTGATTCATAGCTTTAAACAGACCCCTCAGGAAACAGTCAAACTGGTAGGACGTAGGTTTAGACAATATGTTGAACGATGTCCAATGCAAGAGCTACCCTCACAAGCCAAGCAAGTGTCATTGTTTCTAGATGGCTTGTTGAGCTCTAAACTACGCTCCTACGTGTACCTAAAAAAACCCAGAACGCTAGAGCAATGTGTAAGAATTTGTATAGACATTGAGGACAACTTAGGAGACGAGTTGGAACTCTCAAAGGTCTATAAGGACTCAGACTGTTCATCTCTAGCATCCACAAAATTGTCTAGCTCAATAGAAGACCTAGCAGAAAAAGTGGCCCAGAAATTAGGAGTTTCTAGTAAACCTAGGGTGCTAACAAACAAGCGTTGTTACACCTGTGGTGGTGACCATATGGCAAATGTGTGCCCCAATGCACCACAACCTCAAGCCAACCCTAGTGGCCAATACTGTACAATTGAGAGAAGATACACAAATCATACGGCTCAGGACTGCCCGTACAACAAACAAACCGTGAGACAGAACTACCCGCAAGCATACCCGCAGCCAGGTAGGTATCAAGGCCAATACAATGCTCAGCCTTATTACTATAGGCCTCCTCAGAACTACCCATACCAGGCTCAACAGAGACCTCAACCTGTCTTAGCTCAGCAGCCACCCCCACCAGTGAATGTCATCTCAGGCAAATACGCTGCTGCAGAAGAGAACCTAAGTAGGGCCTTAGTGCCTTCTTCACCTTTGATCACAGAAAGTGACCCGAACTCAAACAGTTTTGACTCTACGCATGTAGATAGTCCACCCGCATATTACACAGAGTCACCAAAACATGTGGAGACATATCATTATGATAGTCCACCAGTGGAACCTAGTTGGGAGCCAGACTATGCTAATGTGATGTACACAAACCCAAATCCATGGCCCCAATTAAGACAACAGAGACCACAAGGCCCTAGAGGACCATGCTTTAGGTGCCAAGGAGATCATTTCATAAAGGATTGCCCACATCCTCCGATAGCAGGACAATCACAGTACTATAACATCCAAGGCTTTTGTGCTGATTGTGGCAAAGAGCACATAATCAAAGATTGTCCTAAAAATCCAGTTAACGCTTCGAATGTGACACCGATCAACGTGATAGGTATTGTAAATAACACAGATGGATCCAACCCTACATACGTGCCTATCCAAGCTATAACAAGAGCCCAGGCGCTCTTACAGAACCAACAGCTTAATCAAGGGAAAGTAGTCGGAACTAGTGAAGTTGCAGAATCTAGCAGTAAAAAGACAAAATCTTGGAAAGATTCTAGAGAAAGGATAAAGAGAAAGTGGAGTAAAAAGATAACGGAGTTGGAAGGAAGTTTGAAGGAATCTAGAGCCAAAATCCAAGAATTGACTTCTCAGGAATTAAATCAAGAGAATCAGCTCAGAAATCAGGATCAGTTTTAGCGGAACCCATACCAGAAAATCTAGACATGATGTTTCGTGCATATCAAGCTAGATTAAAAGAGGGACCTCAGGTAGTTGAAATGAGCAAAAACTACCCTCGAGCTGATCTAGAAATTGAGAGAACTAAACTTTGCATGAAGATGGTAGAACTAGCACAAGCTTTGTTTGAAGCCTCTAGATATCTCAATTGGAATAACATGGCAAAACCGGAATTACACTTTCAAGGACTAATGGAGAGGCTAGAATACTTGATTGAAAGCAAAGAGAAAAAGGATCAGCCTAGGAACCCTATTGTCCCAGAGACACAGGAAAGGAATGCACCATCCCTGTCTCAAGTACCCAACTCAGAAAGTCAAGACAACCTGTCTTCCATACATAGGTACTCACATGAATTTTTGAGAGAAATCCAAGAAGAGAAATAGAGAAAAGAACAAGGAACTCATCCTCCTATTCAAGAAATAGATGACTTGCAGGAGCAATTTCCCCAAGACATTCCCTCTATTTACGATGATGTAGAGGAAGAACAATTGAGTGAACACACAAGATTTGAATCTAATTCTTTACAAGAATTGCCTCAGTTCACAGGACCTTGGGAAGCAAAGTCTATTAGTATGAGAGCACCCACGATAATAGTGAGGAATGAAGAATCAATAATCCCTAGAAACACGGAAGTGATCAAGAACACTAAAGTACAGTGTAACCTTACTCTGGAGGAGTTGTGGAAGGTAAAACCCGAATTGTGGAAACATGTAGCAAATCAATTCCCTGAGCTTGCTACTACTCCCTCACAAATAGGATCACAAAATAAGGTACCAAAGATACCCGTAGAAAAGATCAGAGATGTAAGCGAAGGAGAGGAAGGTAACACGTATCTTCCGATAACCCATCAGGGCTACACCACGGAAGCCATCTTAGATTCAGGAGCCGGAGTAGCCATAGCTACCACCGCCTTATGGAAACGTTGGGGTAGGCCAGCATTGAGACCCACCAGGATGAAGCTACAAATGGCTGACGGACACATAGAAAAACCATTAGGCTTACTAGAAGGCATATCTCTCACCACTTGTGGTGTAGAGTTTGAGCATACCTTTGCCATTTGTGACTTTGCAAAAAATCATGCTTATGAGATGATATTGGGATGACCATTCATGCGTCAGTTGCAAATTGTACAAGATTGGGGAACTAATTCTTTGTACTTGCAACATTTAGGAGTGACTACCAAAGTCAATCTTAAAGACTATTCACATCGAGATGTACCCCCAATACAATGGAATACCATCCATAAGACACCAGTAGAGACGGAATCTGTGCACTCATTAGAATCAGATCCTTCTTGGTTGCATGAGGATACTCATTTATGGATGTGTAAAGTAGCCAAACAAGAGGAAGAAAGGTTAGAAGCCAGGACCTTAGGTGCAGAACAACATCCACGAACCCTTCAAGATCCAGCCTATGCACCGGTAGTATTCCCTGACGAAGAGTTTGAACCCCATGGTTGGGCAGAAATCCTCGCAACCATGGATGTAGCCATCAATGAAGAACAATGGACACCCCACTGTGACGAGGATGGCTATGATATCTCAGTTTTCACGATAGAGCCAATCATGGGCGATGCAATTTTAGAAGAGTGTGAACCTAACACTGATGCATTTGAGGATGCAAGCGATTTTGATTTAGAATCAATTATCATGGACCCACCCTTTGCATCAGAGGAAGAATATTTCTACGAAGTAGAGACTCACCCTCAGAGACACGAGGAAATTATGAATGAGGTGAGGTTAGCCACGGAAGTGACTAACAAGAGTGAAGGCAAGAAAAGAAAGAAGAAAGAAACCATGTCAGAAAAAGAAGAATCTTTATTTGAAGTACCCGAGAACTTCAAGAAATATGAAATCGAAGATAGAAGAATCATGGTACGAATGCCTAATAGAAAGGCGAATGACGGACAAGTATATGATAACCGAGAGAAAACCAAGAAAATAATAGTTGCTATTGAAGGAGAAGAAGAAAAATGTACATACATAGGGCATGATTTGACAACTGAAGAAGAAGAAGAATTAGTTGCCCTATTGCACGAATATAGAGATGTTTTTGCTTGGAGTTACAAAGATTTGAAAGGAGTAGATCCAGATATATGTTCTCATAGGATCCCTATGACTCCAGATGCAAAACCGACAAAACAGAAACCTTACACGTACAATGATAACTACGCTGCGAAGATTAAAGAGGAGATAGATCGCTTGATAGAAGCAGGATTCATTTACAAAATTGAGCATACCGAATGGGTATCCCCCATTGTGGTAGTACCCAAGAAGAATGGAAAATTGCGTGTGTGTATTAACCTTAAAAAAGTTAATGCCGCAACGATTAGAGATAGTTATCCTCTTCCTATCACGGAACATCTATTGGAAAGAGTTGCGGGCAAGGAAGTTTACAGCTTTCTTGATGGATTTTCAGGCTATAATCAAGTAGCCATTGCTCTAGAAGATCAACACAAGACGGCATTTGCCACTGAATGGGGCATATTTGCATTTCAGGTAATGCCATTTGGCTTAACAAATGCACCCGCCACTTTCCAGCGACTCATGTGTCATGTTTTTAAGGAATTCTTACGCAAGAGTTTGGAAGTTTATGTCGATGACTTATGTGCACATTCAAATGTAAGGCAGACGCATATCCCAGAGTTAAGACAAATATTTGACAAATGTCGAGAATATCAGGTTTGTTTGAACCCAGAAAAATGCGTTTTCATGGTCAGACAAGGCAAAATTCTAGGACACATTGTGTCAAAAAATGGAATCTCTACGGATGAGGAAAAAGTGAAGGTAATTGCAGAGTTACCTAGACCAACTAATGTGAAAGAGGTACAGGCATTTATGGGTCATTGCGGTTATTATAGGAGATTCATACACATGTATGCAATCATAGCCAAGCCTTTGTACTCTCTTTTAACCAACTTTGAATGGACAAATGAATGTGAAAATTCATTCAATGAACTTAAACGACGCTTGTGCTCAGCACCTATATTGACTACCCCAGATTGGAGTAGGCCATTCCATGTACATGTGGATGCATCCAATTACGCCATAGGATGTGTGTTAGCATAACCCACGAATGAAGGTAACATAGATCTCCCCATAGCTTACGCGAGCAGACAATTGAACGCAGCAGAAAGAAATTACACCACGACGGAACGAGAAGGATTAGGGATGATCTATGCAGTAAAGAAGTTTAGGCACTACTTGTTGGCCAACAAATTCAAGTTCTTTACAGATCATCAAGCCCTATTGTACTTAGTCAACAAACCATGTAACACAGGACGACTGATACGTTGGTTTCTATTACTCATGGAGTATGATTTTGAAGTAATAGTCAGGAAAGGAAAGACACATCTTAGAGCTGACCACCTTTCGAGATTAACCTCAGGAGAAGCTCCTCAAGGAGTAGCGGATGATCTACCAGATGCATACTTGTTTAATCTTGAGATAGCACCAGAATGGGCTAAGCCTTTTGATCAGCTCTATTTGGCACAACATAGGTGGGAGCGAAAGAAGGTAATCAATGGATGCTGCGCCCTCACCAGGATCATATATATGTGCTTGGCGTATGACTTACCAATTGAGCGTGCCATGACCAGTGAGGAACTGAAAGCATTCAAAGGGACCACTAGGAAGGCTAGAAAGTCTAGCAAAGGCAGAGCCCGAAAGCGGATGAGAGGTACTATCCCATGCCTACAAGTCCCAAAATCACCCTCTCCACAACCCTCTCCAGAGCAGTCACCAACAACAGCCACTCCCATGGTACCACCAATTCGTATACGGTTATCAAGACCAGTTACGCCGGAGGGCACCACCAGTACTGTTGCACCTCAAGCAGCCACAACCACAGAACCTATCACCACAGCAGCTGAACTTCCCACCACTATTGGTGCGGAAGCTTTCTCTTTTCCAATACCCCATTTAGAACCAGGACAAGCAGAGCCACTGGACCAAACTTTTGATTTTGAGATGCCTGATGCATTCTCCAATGAGTTCCAGTTTTCAGAAGGACAATTGTTTTCTCAAGAATTTGAAAGGCCTAGCTACCCTACCACACCCAGGGATCAGCCACAAGGACAGATCATGTCCAGCTCTGATGACGAAAGAACAGCAACCGATGACGACGAAGGAGACGACGAAGGAGACGACGAAGCTAGCCAGGGAACACATGAATCCCAAGAGCATGAACAGACAGATGGCCAAGGCCAACAAACAGACACACATGGCGATACAAGTACCCATGAAGATGAAACTTACGAGGCAGCAGCTTACACACTAGCTATCAAGAAGCTGTATAGAACTATGGAAAAAGTTTGGGCATGCAAAAAGCTGACAGAGGAAGAGAGTCAAACAATAATAGAACAAGAACTTGTCACAGGCGGATTCGAAGACGCACACATCAAGGGATTCCGCGAGTTAGTCAAATCAGTAGGCTCCAACGAAGCCCTCAGGTACTTGCAAAGAAAGCCACTACCACAGTTTGACCCCCGGAGTACGACTGCTTTCAAAGCCCGGCGAATACATTCGTGTACCGATCGGAGCACAATCTTCAAAACAAGCCAGGGAGGCACGCCTCGTCCCCGAAAGTTCGTTGGTTGTAGAAACCATCTTTGTAGATTCCCCACCCCACGCTACAGCTGTACAAACCTCAGTAGTCACTGAAGTACCGACCACCCCAACCGCTCCCCCATCACCGCCCGTCCATCCAGCCTCCCCTCTTCACCCTCCTTCCCTCAGACCAACATCTTCATTCGTCGGTGGTGTTGCAGAAATCGTCTTTACGACCACTCACCCCACAATTCCCGTACCCATTAGCCCTAGTCTGCCCCCTCCCACACCCACCTTTCTCTCCAACCCATTCCTCCATCCATCTTTTCCATCTTTCCCCACAACTCCAAGACCCCTTTTCCCATTCCCACCGCCATTAACCTTCTCCCCCGTCTCACCTCCCCGACCCACTGTAACCCCTCTTTCCCCTTTCCACCAAGCTGCTCCAGCCAGCCCCCTTGTAAATTACCCCTCAACCTTTGTAAATCCCGTATTTACACCGCACGAGCACCCACGATCACACCCATATTCACGGTCACCGCACTAGATACGTCCACTGACATGGACATCTCACCACCCACTGCACCATCACTCACTTCACTCTCGGCACAAACATTTTTAGGCACATCACAATTTTCAACAATCACTACATCATCCACCTTCCCATCCCCATTCCCTGTTCCTGTTGCATCTACACCAACTGCATCTTCATTTAGCACCCCGTCAATACTATCACCCACTGTAGATAATGCATTCCGACAGATGTTCATGTGTATGACGCAAGTAAGAGATGAGTTCACATCTCTTGGTGATAATTATCAGCAGCTGCAGAGGACAACCAATGACTTATAGTCGCAGCTTAATTTATTGTCTATTGAGAATGCCTCTCTGAACACCCCCTACCAGGAATTACGCGAGGCTTATCACAAATTGGAACTAGAAAGCGAAGAAAAGACCAAGGAAGCCACTGCTGACCTGGATAACTTATTAAGAGCCCAGACAGTCCGCAATGCAACGCTAACACGAAATATGGGCTTACTACGAAGACACCTAGCAGCTGCCAAGGAAGAAAACCAGCGCTTACAGGATCAGAACCGAGAAAACTTAGAAGCAGCGCTCGACCACCCAGACCAACCACTCAGTCATAGCAGGTTCAAAGCCATTCCTTCAGACTCGATGAGGATGCTGCTAGACGATCATGTAAGATTACTAGATGAATACGACCGCATGAACGAGGAGTTACAGAAACTCAAAGAAGATCACAAATTACTCCAGTTACGAGAACCGGCACACCAAGACATACCAGCACCTGTGGACCCCTCCCCTGACCTCCTAGAGGAACTCAACTCATTACGGGCCCAGGTATCGACCCTTGAATCAAGGATTGCAGTATATGAAGCGCCACCAAGGCCAGATTCCCCACCTGAGCTTCCAGCGGAGGAAGAAACGGTCACCATCCCGGTGGAGGAAACGTTTGAAGAAGCATACGAGCCACAACCCATCCCAGGCGGACGCGTCACGGCCGAAGGTCAGATGACGTACGAACTTCCGACCCCCGCGTGGATGAAGACTATTGAGGAACTTGGAACAACGCACTGAGCTAGAGTAGAGGCACAATTACATGCCATGGCGATGATAGAAGAAAGAATACTACAGTCTCCATTCTTTGCTCATTTGGCCCCGCGACGATACATATCTGGGCATGAGCTCCAGTATAAACCGTATTTCATGTTAATGGCCGAATACCAGTTAGCCATTGAGAAAGAGACAGGTAAAAAACCATCGCATGCAACTCAATTCGAGGCGGCTGATTTGCCACTAGATGCACAGAAAGGAAGGATCTATCAACCAGAGTGGCGAAAAAGATTTACTACAGCAGTATCCAGAGATGATGAGTACATGGGTAAAGGCACCTTTGCATTTGAAGTACAATCCGTGTTGGGGACCAGTGCCACGACGCCGCTCTTGGACTGCCTTTGCTATTAAGGTACAAAACAATAAGCAGTGCCAAGACTGGTTGAATTACTGCTATTTTAAGCCACCCATTGAGTTACCAACTGTTGGCTACATGATCGCTACAATTCGCCACTGGCTCCCTATATTAAAGCATATGGACGATATAGCGGCGCATATGACTGTCAAAATCTTTGACATGATGCAAATAGTTTTTAAAGTCTTCCGACGCGTCAAGGCACCCCATGTCAACACCCTGGGCTTTGAGCATGGCAATTTCGATCTGGTATATGATATGAGTACGATGCCATCGCTACGGGTGTGTTATGCGTGGCACTGCAGAATAAAGTACCTACCGGCGTGCTACAAGAAGACATTCGAAGAGATGTTCACAACCGGCTTCTGGGAATACCATTCAGAGGTATTCATAAGCAGGCCTACACATTTATTACACTTATCTGCCTGTGAACGAATGGTCTATTCCACACACTATCAGCTCCCGCCACCGGAAGAACCGCAACCAATCGACTGGGAGAAACTCGAGGCAGACCTGGCCCGAGGCATTCGTATCTCCGAGCACACCCTCGCTCAAGACCTCCTACAGAACTATATCCGGCAGACCTCACAGCAAGGTTCTGTCAGGGACGACAGAAGCGAGAGGGAGGGGGGTGTTGGAAGCAGCCAGAGGCACAGACGACACGGAAGCATGTAACGACAGAGCAGGGAGCCAGTTGAATCGTTTTTCAAAGAATTATGTTTTCAAATACTTTCCAAAAACCTCCAACAGTGATTTTTATCACTATTGTAACATATGTAACATAGAAAACCCCATTTTGTAATCCATAGCTCCATTTTGTGCAAGCCGAGGAGTCCTCGAGCTTGAGGAGCTTAGGTAGAATGCGCGTACCAATTTTCGTTATTTTTAGATACCGTTTACCCTTCCAAATAGCATCTAGGACCTAATTTTTAACTATGCCGGTCACTAGATGTGAAACCGGTCAAAACGAGTCTAAAAACTATAAAAAGAGCTAGAGAGCTCATTTTTGAGGGTGGTTAGTGTGAGCTAGTGTGAGCTTAGAGCTATCTTGAGCTTGTAAGAGTGTTCTTGAGTAATAGAGCTAATTTCTCACCTTCCATTGTGTCTTGCTTGTCTCTTCGTAGTGTGTGTGTATGTGTGTGTGCATTTCTATGCTTCTCACCTTCACTCTCACTTCATCTCACATTCACGATCTTCATATCACTCCTATCTCTTCCGCGGATTGACATTAAGGAGGTGGAGCTTCTTAACGTGGTTCTCACCATTGTGCTAGAGCAACAAGAATGCTAACCAACTTTGAAGATAATTTTTGACTTTCTTTGATTGGGTAATCTTACCAACCAAAGAACTCGTGGATATTGAGATTTACTTTGACCATTACAAAAAAAGTAAATATCTTGGAAATTACAAGTGACCATATGTGATCAAACACTCAATACTCTAAATGATTGAACATAAGTGCTTCACAAGAACTGTATTCATTGCAACATCTATATGATGTTTTCGAAATAGGATAAAATCACCTCAAGCATAGTGAAAGATTGGTGATATATGTTAGTCAGCCGCCGGATTGGAAGTTGTAAAACTGAATCTTTTGTTCGCACGCGCGAAAAGTTGTTACACTGACAGTTGTAATCTTTTATATAAAGCAATGAAAATAGATGCTCAGTGACGATTCGTGGAATCACCAGACTGTCTGTCTGGGTGATTCTCGTGGTCGTTACTGTGTGTCGAGTTGGCTAATTTGGAGTACTCTGTTCATTTCTATGTGGTATTATCGACACTTGTTCGAGTTGCTGTAGCGTTGCTTTTCTAATTCCTGAGTATTCCGAGTATACTGTATGTATCCGTGTTTGTTGTCTATCAATCTCTGTTGCGGCTGTGAGTTTTATTTACATCCAGTAGATCATCGGACTGTTGTCTCAGAGAGTTGTTCTGCAGATCTTTGTGACGATTGTTTTGTTAAGTACGTATATCGTGGTGTCCTTCTTCTTGATTGATCTGCCAATTGCTGATGAAGTCTGTGTAACTGTGGTAGTGTTCCTAAAACCGCTGTGCAGGATTGTGTTGTTCTCAGTATTGAGATCTGTACTTGTACGGTGAGATTTGGCTACAGTAATGGTTATCTCCAGTGTGTGTTAGTCTTCAGCACTGTATGTTTGAAACTGTTGAGTCCTTCTATGCTTTCGGTTTGTCTGATTGTGAGCGCTGTTTGGTGAAGGTTGAACTACTGTTAAATGTTACAGTCGTGTGTATTCGGAAAAAGGGTTTTGAGGTAATTCGGTATTACGATACTGATAGTCTGGTACAATGTGTTCGGTAGACTCTGATAGAGTTAAAATAACGAACCGTAAAGAATGAGAATGAGATACCAATTCTTGATAACATCTTGAATGTTGGTATATTGTGTGTTGTGACGTAATTTTGGGAAACAAGCATAGGGCCTCTATCTTTACAGACCCCTTCCACTCCCAAGAACCCAATTCTTGTTTAAACGCGCTTCTGATAGTTAGAACACAGCGTTTAACACTGGCGCCGTCTGTGGGAAGGTGGCAACAGATCAGATTGTTGCAAATCAGTTATGGAAACATGACTGTAAATTGGAAATCGACAGTAATAGTACGCGATTAGTACCAAAAGATGATACATGTCGGTTACTCGATCCGGTGAAACGTATCCAAAGAACCGCCAGCCTGGGGTACCTAATTTGCTAAGAACGCCTCCAGGAGGTAAAAGCGCAGCTAGGTCTAACCCAGTTGTCAAGAAAGTAAAGAACTTTAGTAAGGATTCCGGTCATATTCCGGTGGAACGAAATACATCTCTGGCAGATTCCGGTGCGATTTCGTCACAATCTGTTGAAGATATAGTAACTCCAGAATCTAACAGGACGCAGTATGAAGTTAATTTAACATCATTGAGTAAAGATTCGAACTTGTTTATGAATAGAAACGTCTTAGTCAAAGAAATCAGCAAGGGAGAAAAAGCACCCTGTATTGGTGAAAAATCGACACATTCCAGTGATATTTCGGTACCAGTTGCTGAAAGTTTGCAATTTTCCGACGGCGGTTTACCATTTTTTGGTGAATCATCAGTCCAGTCATCATTATTGGGAGTAAGCTTTCCTACATTTGACATCAAGAAGGAAGGTAGCTTGTTCGAAACCGAGATTCGAAACATACTGAACAAGATTATCGACCCGGAAAGTGCACAGGCTGACGATACAGATTCTGACGATTCAGATATTCAACCTCGGGGTACAGAAGATAGTCACGATACAACCATCAGCGCCATGAACGGGCAACAACAACAACAACAACAACAACAACAACTATGCCCACCAAGGCCGACTCCAACCGAAGTAACGTACACTAGATTCGGTGGATTTCCAGGAGATGACCCAGATGCTCATGTACGCACATTTGAGATAAGTTACGTAGTGCTCAACCATCCACCCGATCCGGCGTATAAGGCTATTGTCTTCCATTCTACATTGGTTAATGAAGCAGCCAGATGGCTTACAGAATATGATATTAACCATTTCGGCACCTATGAAGCAATAAGGGATGCATTTTTGCAAAGATTCAGGCTAAAGAAGAATCCAGCCGAAATTTTCGATTACCTGCAAAACAATAGGCAGAAGATAAATCAAACAGTGCAGGAATATGCCACTCTATTCAGAACCCATTTGAGGCAATTACCACCAGCACATGCCAACCTACCGGATGACGTTATCACTCAATGGTTTATCAATGGATTGACCCCGCAACTTAAACAGGTTATGATCATATGCTGTGTAGGAGCTATGACACTAGATGCAGTGATTGCAATGGCTTTGCAGCTAGAAAACAAGGTTGGAGGATTTACAGAAGACTTGGAATGGTTAAAGGCGAATAAAAATGTTGCAGAAGACCCGACCAGATAAATGTTCTACACCACATGCAAGAATTCAGGGCACACTAGTGCCACTTGTGCACTTAATCAGTTGTTTTGCGCTATCTGCAACACGACCGGACATACTACCGAAAACTGTACATACAACGCCAAAGTGCAGGGAACTGCAACTGTCAATGCTATTATACAGGAACCAGGACAGCCAGCCAATCATTATGTACCTCCGCAAATGAGAAACAACTAGCAACAAGGCTATCGAAATTATAGAGGACAGAGAAATAATAACTACAATGCAAATCGCTGGCAGGCCGGACCAGCACAGGAAAATCCCAATTTGCCACCACCACGCTACCATTTTTGTGGTGAATTTGGTCACATTAGAAGATTTTGTAAGGATGCAGCTGAGTATGATCAGAGGAAGAAAGAACGACAAAACCAAATGACTAATATGGTACAAATCACACCCGTAGAAACGCAAGCTGCGGTAATTCAGACCCGTTCCGGTAAGCAACTGCAACCAGCGGCAGAAGTATTTGAACCAGGCATACATGAACAACAAAGGATGTATGATAAGGCTAGTCAATGGACCACCACCGAACCTCCAGTGTTTCCAGATCTTATTCCGGTAACCCAGGCTCCGCTAACCAAGGAAGGAACACAAAAACAAGATTCTAATTCAGTAGCAGGAACATCATCTTCAGCAGATACATCCTCTTCAGCCGGCGCATCATCTTCAGAATCCGTGGAAAGCACAATTCCATCACATAAGGCCTGGGAGATTTTATCTAAAGCGTCCATTACTCTTCCTCTTGGCCAATTACTTGCACTAGTACCAGGAGTTCGACAACAATTCCAACAACAGTTCAGTCCTGTACCTTCTTGCATTCCAGCAACAGCGGCAGTGCAACCGGAACCTGATTCTACGGTCGATCATTCAGTTCCTTTAATTATGGTATGGTATAAAAATCATAAAATTACACAGGTACTAATTGATGGAGGATCTGGTGTCAACATTGCTATTGCTGCACTGTGTAAGAAGTTAGGATGGACTGAAATCGAACCAGTTCAGTTCTTTGTCAATGGCTGACCAGTCAAGAGTCCATCCAGTAGGACTTGTACGGAATGTACCAGTAACTTTGAAGGGTACCATATTTAAGATGACCTTTGTTGTCCTAGAATTACCGGAATCCACCCTTGATTATAATCTTCTTTTTGGTCGTCCTTGGCTGAAGCAAGCTAAGCTCATACAAGATTGGTCTGCACAGGAACTCACTTTCAAAGATAATAATCGTAAATATATTGTAAGACTAGATGTTATACAGCCTTGCGAATTGCATGCTAGACCATATTTTGGAGAACCAGTTCATATGTTAGATGGGTTGTCAGATTATGAAGAAGAAGAGTTTTTAAAGAACAACATTGACTTAATCTCCCTAGGAACTGTTGATCTACAATCTGTTGTAGATAATTGGAATCCCACAGTTTGTATGGTGATGCCTGTAACAGAAGAAGATAAGAAGGAAGATAATGTTGCTATAGATGACGCTCAACTGCAACAACTTTTTAAGCCAGCTGACGATACAGAGAAGCCCCGACAATTTTATGTTCCAGAGGATCAATTGATCACTTATAATTTAGGAGATGAAGACCATCTGCGTCCTGTCAAGATAAAAGAAAACTTACCGGAAACATTTTAAGCAGACCTAATCCAGCTACTCCGAGAGTTCTTCGACGTCTTTGCATGGGATTACAAAGATATGAAGGGTTTGGACCCGCACATTTATCAACATAGGGTCATGCTGAAGCCAGAAGAAAAACCAATCAAACAATCAAGCTACCGGATGAATCTGAACTATGCATCACAGGTAAAGGTAGAACTTGATAGGCTACTCAAAGTCGGATTCATTGTACCAGTAGAGCATGCTGAATGGATCTCCCCAATTGTTATTGTGCCTAAAAAGAATAAGCGGCTACGAATATGTGTAGATTACCGGAAACTGAACGCAGCTACGGTGCTTGATCCATTTCCGCTACCTTTTCTTGACACAATGCTTGATAGAGTAGCAGGACATGAAATGTATTCATTCCTAGACGGATACAGTGGGTATAATCAAGTTAGAATGGCTGAACAGGATATACCAAAGACCGCTTTCATCACCAATTGGGGTGTTTTTGCTTGTACTGTAATGTGGTTTGGATTAAGAAATGCCCCAAGTACTTTTCAGAGGTGTATGCAGGAAATATTCTCCCCTTACCTTACCTCATTTATGCAAGTTCATCTTGATGATTTTTCGATATTTGGCAAGGTAGTAGCACACTTGTTCCATTTACGGTGTTGCTTTGAAAAATGCAGAGAATACAGACTCTGTTTGAACCCAAACAAATCTGTGTTTGCAGTTTCATGTGGAAGGCTACTTAGCCAGATCGTATCTGCACAAGGTATACAGGTGGATCCAGATAAAATTACAGCTGTGTTAGAAGCACCTGTGCCCACTACACCTAAGGAAGTGATGCGCTTCATGGGCCAAGTAAGATGGCATGGTCGGCACTTACGATGGCTTGCTCATTTGACAATACCACTGAACAGATTAATCACCAAGACTCCTCGACAATTTGAGTGGACTCAAGAATGTTAGATAGCATTTGATCGTTTAAAGTGTTTATTAACACAAGTTCCCATCTTACAGCCTCCCGACTCGGATCACCCCTTTCATGTATTTGTTGATGCCTCAGATATAGCAATTGGAAGCGTATTAATGCAACAAACAAATAAGTGGTTCAGACCAGTATACTCTGTAACTGAAAGGGAATGTCTGGGTTTAGTATACTCTGTCAAGAAGTTCAGGCATTATTTACTTGGCCGCAAATTTACTTTTCATGTAGATCATGCTGCACTTGTCTATCTGGTTCGGCAACAGCACTTAGGTGGCCGATTAGCGCGATGGGTTCTGCTTTTACAAGAATTTGATTACGAAGTTATTCATCGGCCTGGCAGTTCACATGCCTTAGAAGATTTCCTTTCTCGCTTAGATTTTGGTGAAGCTCCGATCGGTGTAGATGACACAACACCGGCAATTTATGTTTCTGAACCGACTAATGATGAAATTGCAGACCCACCTATGCCATCTACATACTATGATCAGATATTGACCTTTCTTGCTGATGGATGCCTCCCTTCTCAGACTTCTACTGCAATACGCAGGAAAATTGCAGTTTTCAGCCGTCGATTTCGGTTGATTGCTGGGGAATTACACTATATGGATCACACTGGAGTTTTACTTCGTTGTATTCCACCACATGAAGTTAACTCAGTCATTACTTTGGCTCACTCAATTCCCTCCGGGCGACACCTGGCGACGCGCGATACCTAGCAGCGCGGTCGCGACTCCGCCCCCCGCGATCTCGGATCTCCCCTCCGGGCGATACCTCCAGTGACGACAGTCGGGAGGCTGGGACCCAGTGCTTCGTCGGCCTCCCGGGAGACCATAGCCTCCGGCCCACGTGCTCTCAAGTCTGAAATTCCAAACAAAATTCAGAAAAAAAATTAATTATGCAACCTCGATAGTCTTCAGCCGGAAAAGAAAGAGGAAAAAAAAAAAAAGAAGAAAAAAAAAAGAAGAAAAGAGGGAAAAAAAAAAGAAAGAGAAGAAAGAAAAAAAAAAAAAAAGAAAAGACAAAAGAGAAAAAAAAAAGAGGTTGAAGTAGTAGAGTTTTCTTTGGGGGCGGGGTGCTTCCTTCTTTCGTGGGGTTTTGGGCTTTGCCGGTTGTCTCTCCTCTCTGAGTGTTAGATCTTCTATTTTGTCATGGATTTGTTGCCCCCCTCGCTAGTGAAAAGCAATCTGACCCCTCCTCCCGGGGAGACCGCTAACCTGGCCTCCCTGCTGGAGGGGGGTTCTTGTGCCGCCCATGAGGCCCTCGAGAATGTTGAACCCCCCTTGGTCTCCCTCAACAGATCTGCAATTTTATCTACTCAGGAGGAGCTCAAGAAAGTTTGCCTCGTTGGCCAAATGTTCGGCCCTAGGCCTCCGCTCAAAACTGTGCGTCAGTGGCTTCGCAACGAGTGGTTCCCCCGCGGGCTTGTCGTTTGCAAGTGCCAGTTCTTGCCGGCAAACCACTTGCTGCTAGTCTTTGAAAATGAAGATATGGCGTTTCGGGCCCTAAGTGTCGGTACTTGGCAGCTTGGCCGGGCGACCCTCTGCCTTTTCAGATGGTCCCCTGACTTTACTCCCGACAAATCGAAATCGCTTCGGTACCCACTCTGGGTTGAGCTCCCTAACCTGCCGTACTTCTTGTACAACTTTGTATGGGACATCGTTTCTCCCATCGGTAAGCCGTTGGCCTCACGAGAGGACATCGGTGGCCTCATCTATGAAGGTGCAAGACACTCGTTCAATGCCCGGTGGCACCCCCAAATCTGTGTCGAGGCTGACCTCAGCCTGCCCCTTCCATCGAAGATCAAACTGGACCTGGGCGAAGGGGACGTCTGGGAGCAAGACATCATCTTCAAAAACCTTCCCAACGCGTGCTTTCGCTGTGGCCAACAAGGTCACAGGATCAAAGATTGCCCTTCGAGACGGAAAAACAAGCGAAATCAAGGAGCCCTCAAAAACGCTCAAGACAGCAATGGCGATTTGAATCGCTCGACGAAAGTTGAGGACTTCAAGGGTCCCCCTAACCCAGAAGCTGATGTAGACGGGTTTATCGAAGTCAGAAGAAGAAGGAAAAGAAGCCCTAGGGCGACCTCCGAGCGAAACAACAAGCCTGTTTCCCCCTCCAGCAACTTGTATTGCAATCTGGAAAAGGAAATCAACGCGCTTGACTTCCCAGGTGGGAACCAACTTGAGGAGGACACCGATGTCAAAGGCCTGGAGATCCCTGATAGTAAAGAATCCTTGCAGGAGGGCTACACTACAAGCAAAGAAGACGGCTTTACTACCAGCAACGAAGATAACATGGATAGTGAAAGCTCCATCATCGGATCGACTATTCCGGAAACGGAGCTAGAAACGGTGTCCTGTTCTTCCCAGCAGGAGGCATCCCGCAAAGGGAAACAACCTATGGAGTTACCGTGGAAAAGCCCCCGCAAGAACCTATTGCTAACTCGGGATCCGATCCGAGCGAAAAAGAAAGATGAAACTAAGAGAAGAAAGGACAAGGCTCCCTCCCGAAAAGAGGGATCAACTCAAAAATGATTGTCATCTCGCTGAATGCTAGAGGGCTAACCGACCCCTCAAGAGCGACCATCATTGGTCAATGGCTTCGCGACATTAGCCTAAACCCTGATTTTATATGTATTCAAGAGACTAAAATTGACGGTGAAGACCTCCAGAAACGGCTCAGACAGGTCTCCTCGGCTCACGTGTGGATCCCAACGAAGCACCAGCGTGGGTCCGGAGGAACGGCTATCGGTATTAAACAAATCTGGTTTGAAAAGCTAGAGAACTCCATTGAAGATGTAAATCACCGCTGGATTGCTGTTTCTTTTGGTGCTCCCCTTAGTGTTACGATGGTTTCTCTGTACGCCCCTAACGGAGATTTGGAGAGACAGAACACTTGGGCCTCCTTAGACTTGCTTCCCCACAACGTGCTTATTTGTGGAGACTTCAACATGGTGGAGGACCCTACGGACAGATGGATGGGCAAGGGCAGGGTCATCGACAGTCGGGAGAAAGAAACGTGGGACATGACCAAGCTTCACTTGGATTTGGTAGAATTCAAAGACTCGAATGGCTTTTCTTGGTCGAATCTCCAAACGGGCGAGGACCTGAGGAAAGCTAGACTCGACAGATGCTACATCTCCCAAAGTTTTACTCACCAGTGGGGCCTCCCAACCATCACGCATCGCACTGACCTCACTATCTCTGATCACTACCCGATCGTTATCACGTTTCATCCCTCCAACAGGTTCCGGAAGGCTCCGTGGTTCCACGCCAACGCTGCCACCTTCTCTCTCCCCTCCGTCCATCAAGAAATTACCGAGGTGTGGAAGATGGCGTTCGCTTCTGGCTTGGCCCTAGCCAAGTGCTGGAGAAGTGCGGTGGATAAGTCTCGTAAGATCATGATCAGAACTAAGAAGATGCTTGAGGCCGTGCGGCGGGCTCGTAGGGAAGCTCTCTACCACAGACTCTGGCGGCTCGAGGAGGAAGTGAACAAAGGAAAACACCAGGCCCAGCAAGGTCTCCGAAAAATCAGAGCGGTTTTGAGATACGAGGAAGAAATACAAAGGAAAAACTTGCAAATTTTTTTCAAGGAGTGGTGGGCTGGCAAAGCTGACAAACCCACCAAAGAGATGTGCCGCATCCTCAAAAGGAAGCACAACAGAGAATCGATCCCCCTTCTGCTTGATCCACATGGCAATGTATGCAATTCGGAAGAAGATAACTTTGGCATCATCGAAGGGCACTTCAAGAGAATCCTGGGAACTTCGAACCCCCTCTCCCACCATAGAAGGGACTGTATGGCTACCATTTCTAGGGTCTCCCCCCGGAGGATTCCACCCAACCTCCAATCCCTGCTTCATGCCCCTATATCTGAATCAGAAATCATTGAGGTCATTGATGCCCCCCCTCTCGGTAAAAGCCCGGGACCCGACAGACTCACCAACGAGTTCTTTAAATCCTTCAAGCTGGTGGTCGCCACTCCTCTCCGGATGGTTTGGCAAGAGGCGCTAAAGTTTGGTGCTCTTCCCTCCTGTTTAAATAATGGAATTATCAAGTTGATACACAAGAAAGGGGAAAAGAACAGAATCGAGAACTGGCGGCCTATTACGATGCTCCAAACCGGATACAAGATCATCGCCAAAGTCATTGCCAACAGAATCTCGTGCCACCTGAGATCTTGGCTTAGCGAAGACCAAAAAGGTTTCATCAAAGGCAGGTCTATTCTGGAAATATAGACATTTGGGAAGGTATCCAATTTGCAAATGAGTCTAATCAAGACGTGGTCTTCCTCAAGATCGACTTTGACAAAGCCTACGACAGGCTAGAATGGGACTATGTTTTGCAGTCGCTCCAAGATCTCGGATGTAGTCAGAAATTCACCAAGATGATCGCGACCCTTCTCGGAAACGCAACGACTCAAATTAACATTAACGGTAAACTTTCGAAGGCGATCCACCTTAGAAGATCTATTAGACAAGGGTGCCCTCTGGCCCCCCTTCTTTTTGCCATAGCCACTGAGGGGCTGAGCAGACTTGTGGCGCATCATGTGGAGATTGGCAACATCAAAGGCCTACGGCTGCCCCACGACAACAGTCAAATCATTATGAGACTATTTGCCGATGATATGAATGCGTTCGTTCACAATGATAATACAAGCCTGGAGACTTTCTGGAGGTGTCTTGCTACCTTCTGTGAAGCCTCTGGATCCAAAATCAACCACTCTAAGACCGCCTTTAGGGCTATTGTGGGACATCAACCTGACCTTCTCACTGATCATGGCTGCCAAATCATTCCGCAGGGCCAAATCTTTCGTCTTCTTGGAATCCCCTTGGGGTTTGGCGTCTCTATGGAGCAGAGATGGAATTGGGTGTTGGCCAAACTCGAAAACAAACTTAACTATTGGAAAGGTATGCAAATCAACCTCGCTGGGCGTGCGATGGTTATCAACACGTTCCTCCTCTCTTCTACCATCTATTTCCTTTCTTGTTGGAGACCGAACGAGCAAGGCCTGTCCAAACTGAACAGTATTTGTAGAAACTTTCTTTGGACGGGCGATCATAACAGAAGGGGGGTGCCCAAAATCAAATGGACCATCTGCATTAGCCCTAGAGATAGCGGGGGGCTTGGTATCCTGGACATCGGGCATATGGCTAACAAACTGGCTGCCAAATGGATGATTAAGGCTTGGTGCAATGGGGAGGCTTCGTGGGCCAAGCTTATCTTCAGAAACAAGCATGAGTTGGCCCTCATGGGGTTCCCAAGCTGGAAGAACATCGATATCATGACCCTTCTCTTCTCCCCGATCCCCGTCTTCCCCAAAGGATCCAATCTCGTGTGCTCCCTTTGGAAGGGCTGGAATAAAGTCAAAAGCTTCACAAGAATTAGTGAGGACTGGAAGTGGGCGGCCGGAATCAGACAAAACGACTCTATCTGGTTTCCGATACATGGCATTCGGAGGGTGGAATTGTGGAACATTCAAAATGCCAAGAGGTTATGGAACAAAGGTTTCAAAAAATGGAAACACCTCTGGAAACATGACACCCACAGCTGGATCAATTTCGAGGATATTGACCCTAGCGTTAACATCTCCTACGAAGAATGGAACACTCTGCAAAGCCGCTGTCTCGCATGGGATCGTCACAAGACTCGCCTTCTCATGGGACACGACACACCGAACTCGCTCGGCCTCAAATGGCACAATGGAAATAGCCTACTGAAAATCCCGAACATCAAAGATTCGGCTGACCATCAGATCAGCCTCAACAAGAAGTGGAGCCTGTCTTGGACGCGGCTTCGGTGGGACATGAAATTCATGAGTATCTGGCACCCCCTTATTGAGATTAAGAAGTCGGTCCTCTTATGGCAAATTCTTCACCGAGGAATTTGCACCAATCTTAAGGCTAGCAAACTATGCGGGACTCCTCCGTGGTGCAAACGCTGCCACCGGGCCATCGAAGATGTCCCACACATCTTCTATACTTGCCCCAACTCCTACAGAATCTGGCAGACGGTTGGAATGAAAATCAGACTTCAAAATCAGCTTAGCTGGAAACAAATCCTTCTAGGTGAAGCAATAGGCTGCTCCGCGGCACTCTGGAACGCCATCAGAGGGGAAGCCTTGTGGAAAATTTGGCGGGAGAGGTGTGCCCTCAACTTCGGCGATCCCCCCAGGGAGTGGTCGATCGAGAAATCATTATTCCTCCTTGGCAAAAGGATTATTAACAGCAAGAAGTCCCCCCCCTTCAGACACCATCAAGTCCTCCTTTTGATCAACAACAAGCTTAAACCCAAGTGGGCCCCGCATGAGGGCGACGAGAGGGTGATTAACCTTCTCTGTAATGCAACCTAGCTTTCACTCAAGCTTCCCCTGCTTTGTGGGATCTGGGGGGTCCCGTGGGCACTAGTCCCCTTCTATTGTACCTTTCTTTCTTAATTTAATTCAAGTCCGGGAGAGTAGGCAATTGCCGAACTTCCTTTATATTAAAAAAAAAAAAAACAGATTTAACGCACCGAAAAATTCTGCAAAGCGGACTTTGGTGGCCTACTATATACAAGGATGTATCACAGTTTGTCAAACAATGTGATAGTTGTCAGAGATCTGGACAGCCCTTGCAACGTCATCTTTTCCCTCTACAACCTGTCTTGCCATTAGAGCCTTTTCAGAAGTGGGGTCTAGACTTTATCGGACCTATTACACCGCCAGCAATACTCAGCAGTAATCGTTATATTCTAACCTGTACAGACTATGCAACCAGATGGGCAGAAGCATGGGCTTTAAAATCTGCCACAACTGTTTCGGTGGCAAATTGCCTAATGAAAGATATCTTTCCGCGCTTTGGATTACCTCTAGAGCTTGTTACAGATTAGGGCACTCATTTTGTTAACAATCTAATGAAAGTACTCACACATTCTTTTCAGATCATGCATAAATTCAGTTCACCATATTATTCTCGTGCAAATGGTTTGGCTGAGAGTACAAACAAGACCCTGTTGAATATGCTTCGAAAACTCATTTTGGAAGCACCGGAAAGATGGGACCAACTATTACCTGCAGTCTTGTGGGCATACCAAACTACCTATAAGGTAGCAACAGGTCTAACACCCTTCAAACTAGCTTATGGATTGGAAGCCATAACACCCATGGAAATTATTGTGCTAAGCTTACGTGTGGCTCTCACTCAGAAATTAATACCAGAAGATTCTTTATCATTTCGGCTAGATACACTCAGAGAACTGGATGAGCACCGACGGCAAAGTTTTCTAACTATGCAAGAAGTACAGCTAAGACAAGCTCGAACACATGATTGCTATCTAAAGACCCTAGTTTTTACGGTGGGACAACTTGTACTATTTTACAATGCAAAATCAAATTGCTCTGCTGGCAAATTCAAGTTACGATGGTCGGGCCCCTACCCGATTTTTGAACAAGTGGGCCCAGCAACTTTTTGGTTGACTACTTTGACCGGAATTCCTCTTCCGAAAGTCATCAACGGTTCGAAGCTGCGGCCGTATCAACAAACATCTAACCCGCAATGAAAGGTTTCGCGGTTGGCCGCGTCTTTTGGCGT
The DNA here is from genome assembly GCA_020310875.1 of Ceratopteris richardii. Lineage (NCBI taxonomy): Eukaryota > Viridiplantae > Streptophyta > Polypodiopsida > Polypodiales > Pteridaceae > Ceratopteris > Ceratopteris richardii. The sequence goes on along the minus strand of CM035434.1, from coordinate 36,756,449 downwards.
TCTCTTTTCTTTCCTTTTTTCTCTTCTTTTCTTTTCTTTTATTTTTTGCATGCTTAATAAAATAAGTCTGTAAATATCCGCGTTTTGATAACTAATTATGTCAACAACCGCCCTGCCCTTTCCAGCTACTCGTGCATGCACACCGAAGTTATGAAGTTATCATCTCAGCGTCGCATGATGATTAGTGATTTTGACTGCTCTCCACTGCAGCGCATCTACTTAACCTTCTCCGTTTCGCCGAAAATCGCTATTGTGTTTGCGTGATTTGTGTGATTGTGTAAACCCTGTGCTTTGCGTCTTGTGCTTGCGTTTTTTGTGTGCGCCATGGAAGCTCTGGCAAACTATGTGCCGCTTTCTGTGACGGTCTCCCTGCCGATGTAGGAGAGTTTTTGCGCATACGTGGGTTGGCCAATTTCGCTGAACTGCCATGGCATTCAGTGGAATCCCACCCGTTCTTTGCCCAGATAATCGCCGCTATCGCTAAAACATCTACCACCGAACAAAGTTGGGCGATCACATCCCTACCTTCACGAACCGTAATCACCTTCCAAGCTTTTGCTAAGGCGTTTAGACTCCCTCAACAAGGTCGGGAAAGTGGCCCGAATCTGCCAATAGCCACCATGAACCAACTATTCCCTAGGAGTTCCTCTAACGAATACGCCATCCTCTGCCGTCTTGAACATGAGAGATCCGCGCTACAATTCTTAGTAGCCATCCTCAATCTCCAAAAGCGCACATATGGAATATCTCGACCCTTCTACTCTGCCATAGACTTAGCTACCCGAGAACCTATAAATTTTGCATCGTACTTCTTCCACCGCATTCACAAAGAATGTGTTTCGATCATTAAACAGGTAAACAAAGGAGGAATGCCAAGGTCCAGATTGCCGCACATTATTTCTTTCCTTTTTCCGGCCATTCTTGCAGCACAACCACCACCCAGAGGCCCGGTCCTGCACCATGAAGAATCGGCCCAATTATTGGAAGATGATGAAGAAGACGAAGAGGAACTCAATCAACTATCTTCCGCCGGAAAAGAATTAGAATCAGCTCATCTGAAAGTGAAGCACAAGGTTCAGACGAAGGAAATAAAGAAGATGACAAAGAAGAAGAAAAACAGGACGAAGAAACCTTCCATGACACCGCAACGTCTATGCAGCACGAATCATCAGCACAATCTTTGTCAGAAGGGCAACAAGAACAGGAGGATCACACCAACTCGGACACAAGCTCGTCCCAAGAAGCATCTCAACAGCAATCTAAGTAGGAATAACAAGGAGATGAGGAACAAATCATTAAAGAAGTTTTCGAAGAGCTACTGAAAGCAGTCGAGTCCACAGCTGCCAACACTGCCGACACCACACAACAAACCACAGAACAGGTAACAGAACCTAACGCTGTTCTTCCCACTTCCCCACCGGAGCCTCCAATCAACCCAATTATCCCTGCTCCACCCATTCGTCCCGAAGAACCCACTGCTTCTTCTTCCTCATCCCCAAACTACTCTCCACCGAACTCCCAGCAGCTCCTCACCACATCCTCATCACAACCTCGTCCTCATCTTCCACTCCCGTCCACTCCCATATTTTCTGAGTTAGCATCTATGGGACAGATGCTCATCAATTTATCACAACAACTCCCTGCGCAAATGAAGCAAGTAACAGAGAATATTCGCAATGAATTCCAACATAAAGTAGATCTACTGGAGGCCGACATTAGCCCCCTACAGGAAGAATTACTAGTAGCCAAAGCCGAAAACCAATCTCTACAAGAATAGCTGAAGGAATTACAGGCCAGAATTGCCGAACAGGAAATGGTTACCAGACAGAGAGATGCGGCGATGGTTGAGCTCACAAAGAAAGAAGAATCATTACAGAATGCATATGCCAAAATCAGTAAAATGAAGCAAGAGTTACAGGACAAAGAAGATGCAAGAATTGCATTAGGAAATCTGCTCGAAGAAACCAGAGTTCAACTAGACAAAGTGATACAAAAAGGCCAAGAACAGTACGATCTAGCGATGAAAACAACCGAAGAACTCCAGAAATGTAAGATAGAATTCGACGAGGTAAACAACATTCTATGGCGAAAACTGACATTAGAAGCACAATTACAAAAAGTAATAACAGATCTCCGAAGAGAAAGGGATGCATATTCCAGAACCATACAGTTTCAGAATCAAGAGATCGAAAGAAGGGAGAATCAGCTGGACAATCAGAAAGAAAGAGTAAGCAAGATGGAGAAACAAGTGGCACAAATGAAAGTTTCCAGAGATGCGGCCCTATCGAACGATTTCTACCTACAAGAAGCCTTTCTGCAGATGCAAGCAGAAATTTTGCTGACCGAAGCTATAGCTTTAAGTTCTGTAAGAGTAGATGCACAACTAGTAGAACCGGATACTCTCAAACAGCTGTTAGAAACTTTAAAGAAGAAAATCACCCGAACCTTTAGATTAGCCAGAAACATGTATTTAGACGGAGTTATAAAAGAACAGTAATTTTGTAAAACCTGCGGGTTCGAGTCCACCGTGTGTGCCAGAGTGTTAGTCGGCCGCCGGATTGGAAGTTGTAAAACTGAATCTTTTGTTCGCACACGCGAAAAGTTGTTACACTGACAGTTGTAATCTTTTATATAAAGCAATGAAAAGAGATGCTCAATGACGATTCGTGGAATCACCAGACTGTCTGTCTGGGTGATTGTCGTGGTCGTTACTGTGTGTCGAGTTGGCTAATTTGGAGTACTGTGTTCATTTTTGTGTGGTATTATCGACACTTGTTCGAGTTGCTGTAGCGTTGCTTGTCTAATTCCTGAGTATTCCGAGTATACTGTATGTATCCGTGTTCGTTGTCTATCGATCTCTGTTGCGGCTGTGAGTTTTATTTACATCCAGTAGATCATCGGACTGTTGTCTGAGAGAGTTGTTCTGCGGATCTTTGTGACGATTGTTCTGTTAAGTACGTATATCGTGGTGTCCTTCTTCTTGATTGATCTGCCAATTGTTGATGAAGTCTGTGTAACTGTGGTAGTGTTCCTAAAAACGTTGTGCAGGATTGTGTTGTTCTCAGTATTGAGATCTGTACTTGTATGGTGAGATTTGGCTACAGTAATGGTTATCTCCAGTGTGTGTTAGTCTTCAGCACTGTATGTTTGAAACTGTTGAGTCCTTCTATGTTTTTGGTTTGTCTGATTATGAGCGTTGTTTGGTGAAGGTTGAACTACTGTTAAATGTTACAGTCGTGTGTATTCGGAAAAAGGGTTTTGAGGTAATTTGGTATTACGATACTGATAGTCTGGTACAATGTGTTCGGTAGACTCTAATAGAGTTAAAATAACGAACCGTAAAGAATGAGAATGAGATACCAATTCTTGATAACATCTTGAATGTTGGTATATTGTGTGTTGTGACGTAATTTTGGGAAACAAGCATAGGGCCTCTGTCTTTACAGACCCCTTCCACTCCCAAGAACCCAATTCTCGTTTAAACACGCTTCTGATAGTTAGAACACAACGTTTAACATATAATAGCTCCCCCTCAAGCTAAAGTATCCTTGAGTATTCATTCTATGATAGGTTGAATTTCTATCATAGATTGGAATCTACATAGCTTTATCCCATCAAGTGCCTTTGTCACCATGTCTGTTATTTGCTTCTGAGTAGGAACAAATGAAATGTCAATTTCCTTTGCCATAAGCTTCTCTCTTAAAAAGTGGTAATGGACCTCTATGTGCTTTCTCCTTGCATGCAAAATTGGATTTGTAGCTAGATGCATGGAACTTACATTATCTCAAAGTATGTGAGGCTTGGAAATTACAAGTCCCAAATCTGAGTACAACTCCTTGAGCCATATAACTTCTTAAGTTGCAATAGTTAGACCTCTATATTGTGCTTCAGTTGAAGATAAGGGTTTGCTTCTTGGAACTCCAAGAAACCAATTTAGAAATTGCAAATGCTAAGTATCCAGATGTGCTCCTTCTATCATCCTTTGCTCCTCTCCAATCGGCATCTGAATACATATTGATATCCAAATCTAAAGTAAGGATAGAAGATACCTTCATTAATTGTTCCTTTGAGGTACTTGAGTACTCTCTTTGCAACATCCATGTGTGGTCTTCTAGGTGAGTGTATGAACTAGCTAAGCACTCCCACATTATAGGATATATTTGGTCTTGTGTGAGTAGCATATATCAAGCTACCAACTAAACTTTGATACTCTTTAGGATCATCAATATGCTCGCTCACCTTCATACACACTTAGCTTGTGATTCATTTCCAAGGGTGTAGCTACAAGCTTGGTGTTATCCATTCTGAACATGTGAAGTAGTTCTTGAATGCATCTTCTCTGAGTTAGATACATCCCTTCATCTGTATAAATCACTTGCATACCTAGGAAATATGTGAGCTCACCTATGTCAATGATTTTGAACTCCTCTTGCATATGTCTTCTAATTCTTTGAATGCCATTCAATTCATCACCTATTGCAATTATGTCATGTACATATATACATAGATAGATAGCCTCATTGTGATCTCTTTTGATGATATTGGGGTTTTCAAAAGTAGGAGGTTGTGACATGTACCTCTTCACTTATCCAACCATTTAGTCATCTTTGCAACTGGTAAGAATGTTTCCTCATAGTCTATACCATGAGTTTATGAAGATCCTTTGGTAACTAATCTAGCTTTGTACAGAAAAATTGATCCATTTAAGCCCCTTTTAAGTTTATATACCCATATGCAACCAATTACCTTATGATTGGATGACTTTGGAACCAATTCCCAAGTGTCCATCTCCTTCAAGGCATCTATTTCTTCTTTCATAGCCTTTTCCCAATTAGGGTTTCCCTTTGCCTCTTCATAGGTTGAGTGTTCCTCTGAAATTAAGTCTTTTTCCAATTAGAGTGAATGCTTTGTAACAAATGTGGAATCATATCCAAACCTTTCTGGCTATTTCCTCTCCCCTATTAACCTTCTAGGTCCTTGCTTGGAGCATTCTCCACACTCTTGCATTTTGGATTTGCCTCTTGACTTCCATAGCTTGTAATCCTTTTCTCTTTCATCTTGGTCAACATCTATATCACTTCTTGGATCATGGACCTATGTATCATGTTTTCTTCCTAGTTAATGGAAATCAGAATCAAGATAATATGGTAGAGGTACATCTTCATCATACCAAGACCTCTATTCTTCAAACGCAACATCCCTACTTGTAGTGAATTGCCACGTTGAAGGATTGTAGAACATGTAACCCATTTGAGTTGAATCATATCTAATAAACATTGCTTTTGTTGCCCTTTCATCTAACTTACCTCTAATTTGTGAAGGTATATGAACATAAGCTAAACAACCAAACACCTTGCAATGTCCTTGAATAGGTTTTTTTCCATGCCATGATTCATAAGGATTCATACCTTTAAGCGATTTGAATGGTAGTCTATTGACAAGGTACATAGCAATTGAAATAGCCTTTACTCATAGATAATGTGGAAACCTCTTCTCTTCAAGCATTGTTCTCACTAATCCAACCAATGTCGTGTTTCTACTCTCTACAATTCCATTCAATCGAGGAGAATACTTGGTAGTCGCTTCTGTCTTAATACATTTATCTTGAAAGAACTCATAAAATTCCTTGGAGAATTATTCTCCCCCTCCATCAGATCGAAGCTTCTTGAGTGATCTTCATGTATGGTTCTCCACATGTGCTAGATATCTTTTGAAGCAATCAAACACTTCATTCTTAATCATGATAAAGTATAAATAGTCCATCTACTATGGTCATCAATAAATGAGATATAATACCTTAATCATTCTAATGAAGGTTCTTGGCTTTCCCCCATTCATGTGTATGTGTTGTATAATTACATGGGTCTAAGGGGTAGAACCCTTGGGTTTCTAGGTGTGAAACCCTTTGGATTTATGGTTTATTTACCCCTTTTAGATGGGTCTTGAACCTTAGGGCTAATTCTCTAAGGTTGAGTACCTTAGGCTTGATTGGAAGCTTCTCCTAGCCGCTTCATTTGTACATGAGAGCTTGGAGAGTCTTCTTTTAGAAGCCATGTGATTTCATGTGATATCCTAAGCTTGGAAACCATGTGACCACCTTAGGGACCCATGTGATGCAAGGTACACATGTCCCCTTGAGAGGGACTTACCCCCTTGGTCTTGGAGCTATATATTGGAGGGGTTGGTTGGGTGGAAAGACATCTCTCTTCCTAGTGTGTGGCCTTGCTAGTTAGTTTTCTTAGTTGTGTGGAAGCTATGGAGTTCTCACACAACAGTGGTATAAGTTTTGAAAGAACATTGCATCCACTTTTTGGTAAGCTCTCTCTGAAGATAAAGAGGATGTTATATAATCCACCTTTACCATTCTATTGGTTAGGTAGGGATTTTATAATGAAATTCCCCTCTATTTAGAATTATTGGAGGCGAATTGCAAACAAGGAAATCCACCCATTTCACTAAAAAAGAGTGATTTGGGCAGGGATTATGAAAGATTCATCTTCCTTTCAGAACAAGTTGGGTTCTAACTTGAGATATGAATCTAATAAAGAAACCTGAAGAAGCATTCATCTATTTTGCTAGGTCCATGCACAAGTAGTGCAAAGCAATGGACCAAGGTAGTAATTTAGCTGAAGTCACTTTATATCCACCTAATTCACATGTTTGAGCTATGGAGAGCCAAATGGCACATGGCTTAAACAAGGAAATAGGCAGGGACGTTCTCTTCCACCCTTTTCATTCTTTCCATATTTTGCATTCGACTCAGTTCTTTTTCGTATGCAAACTAGATGGAACTTTGAATGATTGGGACAGGGAATTAGACCACACATGGATTCTCCTCTTTTTAGATTCAATCAGGGTAGAATTCCCCTTTCGAATTAAGAGGCGGAATTAGAGAGATGAAAGCCATGATGCTTGTGATTGATCATGGAGCACGGGGGAATACCCCAAGGTATATATCTCCACTCATTTCCGAGGATGGAAATGCTTTTAAGGGGGGGAGAATGTTGTCTAATTACATGGGTCTAAGGGGTAGAACCCTTGGGTTTCTAGGTGTGAAACCCTTTGGATTTATGGTTTATTTACCCCTTTTAGATGGGTCTTGAACCTTAGGGCTAATTCTCTAAGGTTGAGTACCTTAGGCTTGATTGGAAGCTTCTCCTAGCCACTTGGTTTGTACGTGAGAGCTTGGAGAGTCTTCTTTTAGAAGCCATGTGATTTCATGTGATATCCTAAGCTTGGAAACCATGTGACCACCTTAGGGACCCATGTGATGGAAGGCACACATGTCCCCTTGAGAGGGACTTACCCCCTTGGTCTTGGAGCTATATATTGGAGGGGTTGGTTGGGTGGAAAGACATCTCTCTTCCTAGTGTGTGGCCTTGCTAGTTAGTTTTCTAAGTTGTGTGGAAGTTATGGAGTTCTCACACAACAATATGTAATAGGTCCAATAAGTTGTTGTGGATGTAAGTTTTGTGGCTGCACACTAGTCCTTGTGCCTTTCCAATCTGACAAGCATCACACCTATTGATCATGTGTTGCTTTGATATGTTTGGCAGCCCTATGACACTTTGGTACCTGCATACATCTTTCAAGGTTCTTTCATTTACATGAATTAGTCTCTTATTCCACACTTCAAGCTCACTTAGGGTTTGGGACACAAAGTTGAATAGAGCTATGTTTTTGGTTTCTGCTACTTCAAAGTAAAGAGCCTACCATGCTTCTCGCCTTTGGCTATCTTCTTGAAGACTTGACAAGTATCTTCCACAAAAGCTCCATTTTGGGTGAACCTAACTTGCAAGCCTTTCTTAACTATTTTTCCTACCCTTATTAGGTGTTTTGTAATAGTGGCATTTTCTTTCCCTTCTTTATGGCTTAGATTCATAGAAGCAATGATTCTTCATGTTGTTGGTCTTCAGAAGAACTGTTGTCGTCTTTCTATTGTTGTTTCTATTGAATTTGTGTCCACCTCTACCTCTATTGTTGCCATATCCACCTCTTCCATTTGCTTTCAGGGTCTTTCCCATTGAACTAACAATTCTGAGTGGTGTGGTTGGTCTTATCACATATAGCACAAGGTTGAACACTCTGGCCTTTGGTTTTGTCATGCTTTGGTCCTTTCTTCTTCCCTTTCCACTTGCTCTTGCCTGCAAAGTTGGCTTGGAAAGTCTCCTCTTCATCCTCTTCCTTCTTCTTGCTTTTCAGTTTTTGGTTCTTCTTATCTACATATAAAGCACTAGCTGAATTACAATGATACGAGTTACCTTCCTTTATGTTATTGTTGGCCTCTTGAGTGAATAGCTTTCCCAGAAAGATCTTGAATTCTGGAGTTTGCACATCCATGATGAGATCATATGCAGTGGTGAAAGATTGCCATTGCTTGTCACTTTTGATCCCATTCAACATATGCCTCATGATGAACTCTTCTTCAATCAACTCTCCAATGGATGCCAATCGACATGCAACCTCATTGACGTGATGGTTTATTTTGGGTCTTCTTCATCTGGTTGAACTCATTCCAGAGATGATTCTTCCTTGCTTTTGTACTAATAGAAAAAGAATGTCTCTAGGGCATCCCAAGTCTATTGAGATGTCTTGCATCCTCTAATATGTGGAAATAGAAAATTAGAGATAGATTTTAGTATGTATGACCGCTTGAACATCCTTTGCACACCAAAGTTGAGTTTATGTGTTCTTGAGTAGATCCTCCTTTGGATCTGATGATAGGAATTGGTTCATCACCTAATACAATCCCATATCGATTCCTAGCATGCAAATAGACCTCCATTTTGATTTTCCAAGTTGCTTCTCAAGCTTCTCAATCATTGATGGAAATCCATCTCCCATCTTGAAGTTGCTCTAATACCACTGAAAGAAGTGGGAGGAGCTTGGGGAAGGTGAGAACTTGAGTTGCATAGTGATGAAGGTGGTGTAGCAAACCAACATACAACCTACCCTGGATATTTCAAATAGACCTTGTGGGCTTGTAAGTAGTGCAATAAAACTCAATAGCTACTTCGGAACATCAATGAGAATCAATTGATACAAAATAGATAGAGTTGGACTTTGAGTAGATCACAAAACCTTAAATTTTGGAATGAATGCTTCCAATTCAAACACTCAAAGTAGCAAGCACTATCGTAATTGGAAAAATTCCTTTTACAAGAATGTCATACATAGGGTTGGATTTCTATAATGCTCAAAGCCCTAATTTTTATCAACCAATGAAAGAGAATTTTGCTCAAAAGTGATTGGGTGTACCCTTCACTTTTCAGGGCTATGCAAAAAACGACCTCAAGATCTTCAACTAGAAATTTCTCTAAATCTAATGAACCAAATGAATTAAAAATGTCACAAATAATCTAGAAAATATTAAATTTACAATGAGTGCTCATTCTTGCACTTTGAAGCTATGTAGAGAGAGAACAAAGCTCTATAAGATGATTGAGTATGAGGATGAAGGACTAATAATACTGAAGAAGAACCAAGATGATCACCAATGTATATGTGTTGCTTCAATTATCATCAACTTGTACTGTCAAATGTTGTGACTATATAGAACCTTGGATAACTTCCATGACTCAATTCATTTAAATTTGAATTGGATATTCATGGGATTGTTTGTTGAAAAGTAGAATGTTACTTTCCTATAATTTAGGAAGAATGCTAATAAACTTTCATGATAATTTTTGACTTCCTTTGATTCTAGAATCTTACCAACCAAAGAAATCATGGATATGGAGCCATTACGTTGACCATTACAAAAGTAAATATCTTGCAAATTACAAGGATAAATGAGCATATGTGATCAGACACTCAAAACTCTAAGTGAGTACACATAAGTGCTTCACAAGAAATGGACTCATCGCAACATCTCAATGATGTTTCTGAAATAGGGTAAACTCACCTCAAGCATAGTGAAAGCTTGGTGATCTAATAGCTCCTCCTCAAGCTAAAGTATGCTTGGGTTTTCATTCTCTGATAGGTTGAATGCCTACCATAGATTTGAATCTACGTAGCTTTATCCCATCAAGTGCCTTTATCATCATGTCTGCTATTTGGTTCTCAGTAGGAACAATTGAAATGTCAATTTACTTTGCATAAGCTTCTCTCCTACAAAGTGATAATGGACCTCTATGTGCTTTGTCATTGCATGGAAAATTGGATTTGTAGCTAGATGCATAGAACTTACATTATCTCCAAGTATGTGATGCTTGGAAATTATAGGTCCCAAATCTAAGTACAATGCATTGAGCCATATTGGTTCTTGAGTTGCAATAGTTAGATCTCTATACTCTTCTTTAATTGAAGATAAGGCAATTGTTGGATGCTTCTTGAAACTCCAAGAAACCAATTTTGAAACTGCAAATGCTAAGTATCCACATGTCATCCTTCTATCATCCTTTGCTCCTTCCCAATCTACATCTGAATGGATTTTTATATCCAAATATGAAGAGTAAGTATAGAAGATACCTTCATTAAGTGTTCCTTTGAGGTACTTAAGTACTCTCATGTGTCTTTTGATCCTTTGAATGCCATTCAAGTCATCACCTATTACAATTATGTCATTTACATATACACATATATTGTGATCTCTCTTGATAAATAATGAAGAATCTAACCTTCTAGGACTAAACCCTTGATCTTGAAGGTATGTAACTATTGATATATTTAGGTAGTGATGTGTGTGAACACAATAGGACTGCCGGGGCACATTTTTCCCTCTTTAGGAGGTTTTTTTCCTTGCCTTGTATATATGCCTACAACCCTAATGGGTCACTAATCTTTGTATATTCTCTTGGTAATGCATTCAGTATTGTGTGTTGTGCTCCAATCTTCTTCTTCTTCCTTATGATGTTCATGTGCTTCTACAGACCTCAAACTCCAACAATTGGTATCAGAGCAGGTTGGTGCTTCATCTAGGGCATCATCCACACCCCTTTGATCACAGTCTCAGAATTGCATGAAAATTGGTGAGCATACTAAAGGCAATTAGGAGTTCAAAATGGCTTCGCTTTGTGGTGTCGAAATCATGATCTGAGCTCATGCAGTATCATAGTTCGTGTGCAAGAAATTTCCTCTTTTTCTACCAAAGATATATATAGGTTTTGGTTCACCAGTATAAGCATCTCAAAGTCTACTACAAGTTTGGTAGAGCTTGACAAGGTAGTTTTGTTCAACTTTTTGAGATATAGCTCATTTTTCTACATCAAGGTATTTTAGTTAGTGGACATGGTTGAAAGGAGTGATGTATTCCATATGTTGGTTGTTGAAGATAAGTTGGATGGTACAATTACCCATTATGGGCTTATATGATGCATCATGTATTGGTTGCAAATGGATTGTGGAATATTGTATAGGGTATTGAAAAATGTCCTATTACACATGCAAATACAATTACTGAAGCTAATGTAGATGACGTTGAAGATGGTTATATTCTTTAAGTTCCTATTCGTGTTGTAGTTTTTGCTGCATCTATTGTAGAGCAACTTCATTGGGATGGTAGGGATGCTTAGGCACATGCATTGATAGCCTTTTCTGTCAAACATGCCATTATTCCTCACATTCACTCTTGCAAAACAACAAAGAATGCTTGGGATACACTTACCACTTTATACCAGATCGGCTTGGTTGTGAAATTTGTTGATGATAGATGTATAGTTCATGATTTGTCAAATAGCAACATCATTATTGCTTTTGGCATTTTATGTCGTGGGCTATACAAGCTCATATATTATGCAAAATCTATGGATGATTCAACATGTGCAGTTCAAGATTCTCAGGCTATGTGAGATGCAAAGCTTTGGCATGCACGCTTTGATCTCCTAAATTTTGCTAGCTTGCTATGCCTATAGAAATATGAAATGGTGTCCTCTCTACCCAAACTTGAGGCACTTGGTAAACATGTCTATGAAGGTTGTAATTTGGGAAAAATGCAGCATTCCTCCTTCCCAAAAGATGGTTCAATATGAACTACTTAGAAATCGCAGGTTATTCATAATGATGTTTGTGGTCCAATGCAAACACCTTCTTTTGGGAACTATCTTTACTTCGTGACTTTCATTGATGATTTTCCTAGGCATGCATGGGTATATCCATTGAAAGTGGTTATGATAAGGTGAGAATAGTAAAAAGAGATATTATGAAATTTAAACAACATTCATTATCAGTTGGGGAGTATAGGCTTGCACATAAATGTGCTTTGGGCTCAAAAACACCCTAAAAAGTTCCAAAGATTTATGCAAGATATTTTCTCACCATACTTATAGATTTCATGAGGGTATTCCTAGATGTTTTTCTATTTCAAGAGTTATGATTAAACACCCAACCAACCTACGATTATGTTCTATGAAGTGTCTGAAATTCTAGTTATGCTTGAACTTGGAAAAAATCTATTTTTAGAGTCAAATGTGATAAACTTCTAGGATATATCATACCTAAGGAAGGAATCATTCTAGACCTAGATAAATTCAAGGCAGTTTTACAAGCACCTCCTCCATCTGCACCAAAAGAATTATGATTTCTAGGACAAATTCGATGGCATGGTTGGCATCTATGATGCTTTGGGCACATAGAAAAACCTTGGAATTAGATAGCTATATAGCAAATAAGGATTTTTGATGGGCTCCTAAATCAACATGTCTTTTAGGTGATTAAAAATTACTTCTTACTAAATCCACCATTTTACAAGCACCAAACTGGCTTGAATCTTTTCATGTTTTTGTAGAATCTTTGGATATGTCCATACTTAGCATACTAATGCAAAAGACAAAAAAATCCTAGTATAGATTAGTATATTATGCAAGTCATAATCTAGCTTCAACTTAAAAGAACTTAGTCATTGAAGGAGAATGTCTCATGCTAATATATGATGTTAAGAAGTTTGGACATTACTTACTGGGTAAGAAACTCCCCTTTCATATAGATCATTCTACGTTGATGTTGATATATTTTTGTAGTGATGTGTGTGAATACACTCAGGACCATTGAGGCACGTTTTTCCCTCTTTAGGAGGTTTTTTCCTCTGGCTTGTATATATGCCTATAACCCTAATGGGTCACTTATCTTTGTACATTCACTTGGTAATACATAGCATATTGTGTGTTGTGCTCCAAACTTCTTCTTCTTCCATGTGTTGTTCATGTGCTTCTACAGACGTCAAACTCCAACAATTGGTATTAGAGTAGGTCGTCTCTTCATCTAGGGCATCATCAACACCCCTCGGGTGACAGTTTCAGAATCGCACGAAAATTGTTTAGCAGACTCATGTGATTAGGTGTTCAAAACAGCTTCACCTCGTGAAGTCAAAATTTTGATATGATCTTGTTTTGGCCTCCAAATGCACTATAGCAATGCATATATAGGGAATTTTTTCCTTTTGCACCAAACATATATACAAGTTTTGGTTTGCTAGTACAATCAGCTCGAAGTTTGTTACAAGTTTAATAGAGCTCGACAGGGTAGTCTTGTTCAACTTTTTAAGATATAAACATCTTTTTGCATTAGGGTATTTTAGTCAGTGGCCATGGCTGAAAGCAATGATGTATTTTGTATGTTGGTTGTTTTTTAGGACAAGTTGGATGGTACCAATTATCCATTACGGGCATATATGATGTTTCATGTATTGGTGGCAAATGGATTGCAAAATATTGTGTAGGGTGTTGAAAAATGACCTACTACACCTACAAATACAATTATTGAAGATGATGCAGATGGCGTTGAAGATGAAGATCTTCAAATTCTTGCTTGTGCTATGGTTCTTGCTTCACCTACTACAAAGCAACTTTGATGGGATGGTAGAAGTGCTTAGGCACATGCATTCATAGATTTGTCTATCAAACATGCCATTATCCCTCACATTTGCTCTTGCAAAATAGCAATGATGCTTGGGATACACTTACCACTTATGCTAGGCAAGAAATGAAGCTCATGTTTCTTACCTCCAAAAACAGTTGGAGAGTGATCATATGAATGAAGGACATTTTATGGACATTTTTTTGATAAAGCTGAAAGATTCTAAAGAGAAATTGATTTTTGCATATGAAATCTTGCCAGATAGTTCATTTGTGTAGACCATTCTTAATGATCTTCTAGATTCATATCAGAGTTTTGCTTCTGCTCTTTTGTTGATGATGAAAGGCAATCCAAATCCCTTAACGTTTGAGGAGTTAGTCTCTATTTTATTGTAGGAAGATCAATCTAGGCAGAACATGTCCATTTTGCATGTTGCAAATAAAGCTTTCTTAGCTAATCAAAAGGTAAATGGACCTCATCTATTAGTAAGCAAAAATCATCTAATTTTGCACAGTAAAAAAGGAAATACAAAGATGATAAGAAATAAAAAAAGCAAAAACAATTCTTCAAATACTATGAAGGAAATGATCATGTCATAAAGAGTTGTCCAAAACTAAATGCAAAAGAGGAAAAGAAGAAAGAGGATGGAATGTTCATTGTAGAGGCCTCTACACCTAAAGCAGACTCCGTTAATCTTGTGGAGAATGAAGAATGGGTGTTTACTACTGTTTGTAGCTATGAACCATCTTCTCATGAATAATGTATGTCTGCAGTAGACTCAGATCTTTTGTACTTTGATATTGGAGCAACCAAACATATAACCTCACAACATAGTTTCTTCAATTCACTTGAGCCTACCCCTACGAGGAATACTGTCACATGTACGAACAACTCCTTTTATCTTGTAAAGGGAGTTGGTGAGATCATTATAACTACTACTGATGGTAGTTCTTTCACATTCTTAGATGCTTTGTTTGTGCTAGGGATTGAGAAAAATTTGTTGTCAGTTTCAGCATTAGCCAAGATCACCTTGGTTGTCAAATTTGTTGATGATAGATGTACAATTCATGATCTATGAAATGGTGATGTTATTATTGCTTCTCACATTTTGTTTCATGGACTATATAAGCTCATAGACTATGCAAAATTGATTCAACATGTATAGTTCAAGATTCTCAAGCTATCTTAGATGCAAAGCTTTGGCATGCATGCTTTGGTCATCTAAATTGTGCTAGTTTGCTATGCCTGTAGGAATTTGAAATGGTGTCCTCTCTACCCAAACTTGAGGCACCTAGTAAACATGTCTCTGAAGGCTGTATTTTAGGTAAAATGCAGCATTCCTCCTTCCCAAAAGATGGTTGAGTTAGAGCTATTCAAAATTGTAGCTTGTTCATAGTGATGTCCGTGGTCCTATGCAGACACCTTGTTTTGGGAACTACCTTTACTTCATGACTTTTATTGATGATTTTTCCAAGCATGCATGAGTGTATCCATTGAAAGCAAAATCCAAAGTGTTTATGTGCTTCAAACAATTTCTAGTTTTGGCTCAAAATTTGTTAGCATGTTAATTGGGCACCCTCCCTTTTGATTCAGGGGGGAATATATGTCTTTTGATTTTAATGCATTTCTAGCCAAACATGGGATAAAACATCAGTGGAGAGTGTTGTACACACCTCAAGAAAATGGAGTTGTTGAAAGAAAGAACAAGTCTCTCATGGATATGGTGAGATGTATGGTCAAAAGTTCAGCTTTACCACATAACTTCTGGCTTGAGGGCGCTATGTTTGCAACATATGTACTTAACAGGTGTCCCACCAAAGCACTACAATCAATCACTCCATATGAGGCTTGGCATGGTTGCAAGCCATCTATTTCTTATCTACGTGTTTTTGGTTGTATCACATATGGATTAATGACTGAAAAACAATGCAAGAAATTGGATGATAAAGACATGAAATGTATTTCTGTTGGCTATAGTTCTAAACGCAAAACATCATTTTTTAAGGATATTAAGTAATGCTTTATAATAGAAAAACGTGTTCATATATAGGGTTCATTTTATCAAGATTCTTTGTATCTTATAGGGGAATTCTATCAATATTATTTTGTCACTTGTTAGAAGAGTAAGGGTATTCACTGATGGACATTCAAAATTTGGGATCAAGTTGGTATGTTAATGCTTGGATTAGTCAAATTTTTTCACCTTTCCATGTGTAGAAATAATACTCCTATGAATTCAATTTGAATGGAAAATGTAGAGAGATATAATTTAGTATGTGATTGTTGCTTAGTATTCACCACTAAATGTAGAAGTACAAATTTGTGGGACTCAATGTTAATGTTTTCGACTTTTTATCTATTGGAATTTTCTAATCTTTGAAAGAAAATATGACAAAACGCATTATGCCAGAATCTAGGTCAAAATATAGCATAAAAGAGATAAATTCAAGGAATCAAGAATTTTATTACTATAAGCAAGATATAATGATGGCGTCATCCACTTGTGCACTCCCACAATTGGAGCTTAGAAGGCTATTTGAGCAAATTCTAGATGAAGGGTTTACAACATAAAGGTATGCTAGCTCAACTCAATATCTAGACTAGTGCACAATCCATGTGTAAATAGGCCAAGGATGTATGTGCATGTTTGTGAGCTTTCAGACCACTATCAATGGTGTGATTGAGTGCTCTCCCTTTTGTACCCAAATCTTCTTCATGCCTGCAACTATTTTTTTCTTGAATTCTGTTTGTCTATTTGATAAAGCGGTTGTCCTGTACTATTTTGCTTGCATATGTGGTTGAACTACTGTGGCTACATTAGTCTTTGAAAAAGGAGAGAGATTCACTTGCTTTTGAGCCTGTTCTTCCATGATTGACTCCTTCTGCATCATAGAGCTTTTGACACATACAACATCTTCTTTCTGAAGATTAATTTTAGAAGAACTAAGAGAATGTGTGATGCTTGGATTTGTGATCATGCCATTCTCTAATTCTAATGTAATGCATTGTTCATATACCCAAACTTGAAGAAGTTGACTTCTTAGGTTTAAGTTGACTACATGGTCATAGATCCAATCTTGACCCAAGACAAGTGGTTCCATAAGGTCCTCATCTTGACACACTAGCATTTTGACTATCATTGGGATATCTTGAAGGTAGATGGGAAATTCTAACTCACCCAAACAAGGGGTTTCCATACCTTCCAATCCTATGAGATAGGCTTCTATGGAATTGATGTTCAATTGCAAATCTTGGCAGTATGAGAGTCTAACTACATTAGTTGCTGCTCCTAAGTCAATCAAGGCTCTCAAAGTCCTTAGACTTTGGCCTTGTCCTACCTCTATGGTCACAAAGGGATGTCAATCGATTATTTGAGGAGCAATTACACCTGATGTTTGGCACATGGCCATGTGATATCTTGGGGCATTGGGATTGACATCTAGGCCTTGTCACCTTAACTTATTTCACCTAATGCACTGTCTAACCTCTACTTGTGTTTCTTCTCTAACCCTTAACTCTTCTTCTTTGCATTTCTTAGCAGTGTTGAGCCTCATTAGCATATCCTCTATAAGAGGTTCTTGATATAGATTTACTTGACATGTATTGAGGGAAGAATGATTCAACACCCCTATGCAGCTTTGGAAGGTTTTAGGCCCTCAATGATTGTTTTCCATAGTGACCTTGAGTCACTATTTTGTCTCATGCAAAATCTAGATGGGAAAAACTAATGAAACTTTCTAGAATGAAAGTAGACACTCTCATCTATCCATAGCACTTAAAAACACTTGATTTGGATACTCGAGTAAGGAGTATCAACCTCTGATAGTTAGACTAGTTGTTAGTACTACTGTCTGCCTATGTGTAGAGACACACTTTCACTATTTACAACTTTACTAAGAGATCACTTAGAGCATAGTCAATAAAATTACACCACATTAAATATACTCTTTAAGAAATCAAATGCAAAGGGAGTCAATTGAAATGGATACCGGAAGAAGGAGTTAGAGCCAAATCAAAATAGTGCTAGAACTAGCTCACTCCTCAGAGAGGTAGTGAGCAATGGCTAACTACAGAGAATAATAAGCTATCAAAAATAACTAGCGAAGCAAGGGAGGCTACATAAAGCAACTTTTTTACACTCTGTACTAACTGTAGGAAGAGATTAGAGGTCATAAAAGCTATTTTTCATGACTTGATTCATACATTTATAGGCTATCCAAAAGTGTTCCTACAATTTTGCAAGAATATCTCAATCAGCCATTTTTGGTAAGCTATGATTTCAGAAAGTGGTTGAGGCTTCTTGATAGCTAAAATTCGTGATTTGAACCTTCTAATTAATAGGTCCACTTGTCATCTATGTCTCTGAGACTTTACTTATGATTTAGGCAAATATTTGGAATTCTTGTGTGGCAGAACATACCAGACCACTGAACTCTTGGACTACCAAAGTACTGGAAAGACACTAGAAAGTCACTAGACTGCATGTTCCCTAAAACTTTTGTGCCATGGAAAGACACTAGAAAGTCATCAGACTGCATGTTCCCTGAAATTTTTGGGCCACCGAAAAACACTGAAAAAGTCACCAGAAAGATACCACAAGGTCATCGAAAAAATACTGGAAAGCCACCGGAATAATGTTGATATATTTAGGTTATAATGAGTGTGAACACACTAGGACCATCAGGGCACTTTTTTCCCTCTTTAGGAGGTTTTTTTCCCCTAGCTTGTATATACACCTATAGCCCCAATGGGTTACTTATCTGTGTACATTCTAGTGGTAATACATTCAGTATTGTGTGTTGTGCTCCAAGCTTCTTCTTCTTCTTTGTGCTGTTTCCATGCTTTCACAGACATCTAACTCCCACAATTGGTATCAGAGCAGGTCGCTGCTTCATCTAGGGCATCGTCAACACTCCTTTGGTCACAGTCTCAGAATCACATGAAATTTGGTGTGCATACTCAGGGTGATTAGGAGATCAAAACATCTTCGCTTTGTGGTGCCGAAATCACGATCTGAGCTTGTTTCGTCCTAAGAATGCACTATCGTAGTGCTTGTGTAGGCTATTTTGTCTTTTTGTACCAAAGATATATACCACCAATTTTGCTTCACCAGTATAAGCATCTCAAAGTTTGCTATAGATTTAGCAGAACTCATTTGGGTAGTTTTGTTCAACTTTTTCAAATACAATAATTTTGTGCATCAAGGTATTTTAGTTAGTGGCCATGGCTGAAAACAGTGATGTATTTCGTATGTTGGTTGTTGAGGATAAGTTGTATGGTACCAATTATCCATTGTGGGCTTATATGATGCATCATGTATTGTTCACAAAGGGACTGTGGAATATTATGTAGGGTGTTGAAAAATGTCCTATTACACCTGTGAACATAGGTACTACAAATATAGGTACTGAAGCTGATGCAGATGGTGTCGAAGATGGTGATATTCTACAGATTCTTGTTTGTGCTTCTATTTCTATTGCATGTACTGTAGAGCAAATTTGTTGGGATGGCATAGATGCTCAGGCACATGCATCGATAACTTTGTCTATCAAACATGCCATTATTCCTTACATTCGCTCTTGCAAAATAGCTAAGGATGCTTGGGATACACTTACCACATTGTACTAGGCTAGGAATGAGGCTCGTGTTGCTTACCTCCAAAAACAGTTAGAGAGTGAGCACATGAATGAAGGTGATTCTATGGATAGTTTTCTGACAAAGATCAAGGATTTGAAGGAATAGTTTATTTTTGCTGATGAAGTCCTTCCTGACAGTTCACTTGTGTAGATTGTTCTGAACGGTCTTCTTGACTCATATCAAAGTTTTGCTTCTACTCTTCGTTTGATGATGAAAGGCAATCCAAATGCCTTAACATTTGAAGAGTTAGTTTTTGTTTTGTTGTAGGAAGATCACTCTAGGAAAAACAGGTCTATTATGCATGTTGCAGATCAAGCTTTCTTGGCTAGTCAGAAGAGCAAAGGAAAATGGGACTCTTCTACAAGTAAGCAGAAATCTGCTAATTCTGCACAATCAAAGAAGGAAGACAAAGATGAGAAAAAATCAGAAAAGTAGAAATTATTTTGCAAATACTGTAAAGAAAATGATCATGTCATTAAGAGCTGTCCAAAATTGGCTGCTAAAGAGGCAAAGAAGAAAGAGACCGAAATGGTTCTTGCAGAGGCCTCTGCATCAAAAACAAAGTCTGCTAATCTTGTGCAAGATGAAGAATGGGTGTTTACTATTGTTTGCAATTTTGACCCATCTTCTCATGAGCAGTGCATGTTTGCATTAGACTCAGATGTTTGGTACTTTGATAGTGGGGCGACTAAACATATTACCTCACAACGCAATTTCTTCAAGGAAGCTATAAACGTCCTTACCCACAACACGCTCCAAAAAATGTTCGGTGATTGGAAGCGGATAGCTATCTCTGATCATGGCAGCATTAACTTTTTTTAAGGTTAATACACACTTGCAACTTTCCATTCTTCTTGGGAACCACTACAATGGGGGACACATATTTAGTATGCTCTATTTGGTGGGCTTGACATTAGCCATCATGGGGAGCATATGAGAGCATATTTTCGGATCTACTCCTGTCAAGTCTCTATAGGTCCACACAGACACATCCCTATATTCCCTTAGTAAAGCTACAAGCTCTACTTCTTCTTTTGCACTTAGGTCTTCTCCTATGTATGTACATCGCTCTTCATTCTCTTCAATGGTTACTACAATTTTTTTGGTCTTTTCTTTATTATCATATGATTATCCTGTGATGGCCTCTCTCTTAGGCATTCGTACCAAATTTTTTCCATCTTCAACTTCATATTTCTTGAAAATCTTTAGTACTTGAAACAATGATTCATCCTCTACTTGTTTCACTACTTTTCTTTTCTTTTTCTTTTGAACACCTTTACTTTCACCCCTTGAATTTATAGTTTTTATGCTTGTGAGAGGTTCTTCTTCTCTTTGCTAAATGCTCCTATATTTTCTAAATATTGCTTCTCTGAGTCAAAGCAACTATCCACCACAATGGACTCTAGATCCTCGTCATCCTCCTCTTCTTCTATGACCTCATTAGAGTCACATTCTTCTAGCAACGGTTCAGACATGAACACAAAGATATCATAACCCTCATCACAATGGGGCATCCACTATTCTTCATTGACAACGATGTCCATGGTGGCTAAGATTTTTGCTTAACCATGAGGCTCAAATTCCTCATCTGGAAAAATCATCGGTGTGTAGGTTGGGTCTCAAAATGGTGTCGCTCCTTGAGAAGTTCCTTCTTCTCTCACTTTAGGCATCTTTCCTCTTCCTTTGTGCCCTTGCACATCCACAAGTGAGTGTCTTCATGCATCTAGGATGCATCATAAGAACTTTCAGAATTCTCAGAGATTGAATCTTCTTGCACCTTGTTGATAGGATTCCACTATAGGGGTGGTACATCTCTAAAGGTATAATCCCTTAGATTGACTTTGGTTGTGACCCCTAAGTGCTACAAGTACAAGGAGTTGGTTCCCCAATCTTGTACTATTTGCAGTTGTTGTAGGAAGGGTCTTCCTAGGATCATTTCATAGACATTATTTTTACCAAAGTCACATATAGCAAAGGTGTGTTCAAAATCTACACCACAAGTGGTTAGAGTTATCCCTTCTAGAAATCCTTGAGATCTTTCAATATGGCCATCAACCAAGCTTCATTCTACTTGGTCTTAATGCGGGTTTTTTCCATTGCTTCCATAAAGAGGTGGTCACAATTGCAACTCCAACACTTGAATCTAAGATAACTTTGGTTGTGTAACCTTGGTAGGTAATTGGAAGATAAGTATTACCTTCTTCATCTTCATGCATGTCTTTTATTTTGTCTAGAGGTATCTTTGGGACTTTCTCCTTAGGGTCTGTGTTGGCATACAAAGCAATAAAGGAGTCATGCACAATACGGCAACAAGGCCAGATCATTTTTTCCCATAGATTATGTACAACCCAAGTGATTTTAATCACTACACAAACATTGTAAATCCCGTTTTTGGTAGATTAGACTCCATTTTGTGCAAGCCGAGGAGTCCTCGAGCTTGAGGAGTATTAGAAGTACCATCGTACCAAATTTCATAATTTTTAGACTTCGTTTGAGCCCTCAAATAAGCCCTGGAACCTAATTTTTAACTAGGCCGGACACTAGGTCTGGACAGGGCCAAAAGCTAGTCAAAAACTATAAAAAGAGCTAGAGAGCTCATTTTTGAGGTTAGATTGTAATTGAAACGAACTTGTAAGAGCTTTGAAAGTAATCTAAAGAACTCCTTGATCCTCTCTCTTTGTCTTGCCGTGTGTGCGCGTGTGTGTGTATGTGTGTGCATGTTTGTGTGCTTCTCACTCACGCACTTGTGCCGCCACTTGCTCGAGGTCTTCATACCATCCTCACGTCTTCCCGGATTGACATTAAAGGAGGTGCTACTCATCATTGAGCTACACCAAATTTTGGCGCCGTTGCCGGGGATCGAGCTTTGAGGACGAGCGTGTGATGGTAAGACGTAGAGTTGACGCGTTGGAGTTGTAGGTATTTTCTTCACTCTCATCGGTTTTCTTTTACTTTCTTCACCATCTTCATCATCATCATCACCATCTCCCACGTCCATCTCCATCATCGCGAAAATTTCAGTTTTGACTATATCCCCATCTCCACCTCATTTCCCTCATTTCACTTGTGAGAGAGAGCGAGAGAGCGAACTTGCATGTGCTGTTTTTGCTTGTTTTCTGAGCTATTTTGCAGGTTTTTGCTGTACCATCATCCCCAGCAGTGTGCGCAGGTACGACAGGCTCTGCACAGGTCCCGGGACGACAATCTCTCTCTATCGCGACAGACAGAAAATCTTAACATTTTGTGAATGCATGATTAGCACTGTAACCTACACCTTGTGGGCACTCTAGATCACTAGAAGTTTTTCAAAAATTTGCATTTTTTCAGTCTATCCCGACAGACACTGTCTATCGCGACAGACACCGTCTATCGCGACAGACAGAGACCCACGATAGACACCGTCTATCGCGACAGACAGAATCTCACGATAGACACCGTCTATCGCGACAGACACCGTCTATCGCGACAGACAGCCCCCACGATAGACACCGTCTATCGCGACAGACAGAAATCCGCGACAGATACCGTCTATCGCGACAGACACCGTCTATCGCGACAGACAGAATTTCACGATAGACACCGTCTATCGCGACAGACACCGTCTATCGCGACAGACAGCCCCCACGATAGACACCGTCTATCGCGACAGACAGAAATCCGCGACAGATACCGTCTATCGCGACAGACACAGTCTATCGCGACAGACAGAAATCCGCGACAGATACCGTCTATCGCGACAGACACAGTCTATCGCGACAGACAGAAATCCGCGACAGATACCGTCTATCGCGACAGACACAGTCTATCGCGACAGACAGAAATCCGCGACAGATACCGTCTATCGCGACAGACACCGTCTATCGCGACAGACAGAATTTCACGATAGACACCGTCTATCGCGACAGACACCGTCTATCGCGACAGACAGCCCCCACGATAGATTGTGTCTATCGCGACAGACACCGTCTATCGCGATAGACAGGCATTTTCGGCAAAAAATTAAGGAGTGAATTTTTGGAAATTTAGGCTAAATTTTGGGCATACTTGCACTTTCATGTACTCATCTACTTACGAAGGCCTTAGAAAATGCATTAAAACCCCCGAAAGGGTCTGTTCGTCTAGTTAACCCCCTAAACCCTGAACGGTCATAACTTTTTCATACGAAATCCATTTTCTGAGCTCTAGGGCTTGTCGGAAAGCTCGTGACATATACTACACGCCCTCAACTGTTTTTTATAAGAATAACGCGTTGATTTTCAGATAGGATATTTGGAAGTTGACACACTGAGGGGTAGGAACACCAAGGGAGCTCTAGAGTAAATTTCTAACAATGCAAAAGGGGGAACAAGGGTCATTAAAAAAGTGTCTGAAATAAATTGTCTGTCAATTGAAAGATCTACTTGGAGCTAATCTTGGGATTTATGCAGGCCTATTGAGAAACAATTGAGAGCATCCAAGCAAGGGTGTTGCGCACGCTTGAGAATCAACTTCTCGAGCACTAAAGAGCAAGGTTCGGCAAGAAAGGTCGGAATATTCTCAACTCCTCTTCGTCAATTCCTAGCTTAGGCTAAGAACGATTAGAAGTAGGAGTAAGTCAGGGCGACGATAGGCCACTATCAAGTTGAAGACTACCTAAAAACTCAAGTTCAAGCTAAAAACTTAATCTCTGTACTGTCGACAACATAAAGGAAAGAACCTAACGTGGAACGATCAACCTGAAAGTAAGAAGAACATTCAAGTATTCCTGACGACGTAATAGCAGACAAGACTTGAAACACGAGGAATAACTAAAAAGAATCAAGTGACTGGTACCAAGTGATCGGCAACGAGGTTGTACTCTGGGCAAAGAATTGGGCTAATCAGTTAGGCATATGAACCTTAGATCAGGACGACACCTAGTAAGAGAGAGACAAAGCCTTAGGTCTTCAGAGGCTAGTGTCAATCACACTGCAAGGTCTTGGACTCAGCAGTTGAGTCGCCACTCTCATTACCCTAGCTCTGATACCAGTGAGTCAGAGATGTCTCAAGGCATGGACAGGCCTACGGGAAGTTCAGGTGTGCCTTACTTGTACAGGGTAGAAGGCCCTTACAAAACACAGTTGGAATACCTTAGGACCAACCGATTAGGTGCTAGCATCTACAAGGACGGCCTAGGAAGATCTGTGGTCTAGATTAAAAACCCTGACCAATCCATAGGACTAGAGCACCCAGCTGTCAAGTTTGAAAACGGTGCATACCTGGACAAGGAAGGAACCATATACGTAGTCACCAGTCATCCAGATAGGACAGATGAATTTGGAAATGTAATTTTAGAAGCAGACTTAGGTGACTTGGAACAAGGAAACATGGGAGTGGAACCTAGAACCCCTCGAGGTAAATCAGTTCTCACTAGGATTATCACGCCTGAGTGGGTTCCCCAAGATAACAAGTGCATAGATTTGCTTCTCAATCGAGAAACGGACGAAGCCTTTTGGAGGTATAAACCGGATCACCCAATTGATATAGGAACAATCATGATCTATGAGTTTAAGGATCCGGATAGCCCAGGCAGAGTGACCTACCTAGATCATGCTTCAGAACGGATCTTTGTGGTGACAGAAAATGATAGGCATGCTTACACTTGGAAGGGTGAATTTATTTTCCCCCAACCAAGATCAAATGTATCCTATGGTCACCCTGGGGCTGGAACTTCCCAAGCTCATGGTACGCAAAGAGACAGAAGTAGAGATAGACCAGAAGTAAGTTTTTCCAACCCAGTGGGCAGAGAAAGAACGAGAACGGAGACGAATAGGGTAGAACCTGAGATGCATAGAGCCCACAGGAACCAAAGAAATGTAGATGGATTCCCTCTGCCGAGGCCTAGAGAGCACACAAGAACTTTGAGACCCACCCAGCTAGTTAAGTCCATGAAGAATTACTTTGACGGCACAGGAGATCCCTATGATCATGTGGCAGAGTTCAAGCAAGTCTTGAGAGCTGAACAAGTGGAGGATCTGTTCACGCAGTACAATGCCTTTGGTCTAACCCTTAGGAACACAGCACTTACGTGGTTTCAGCCATTAGATGAACGCCAGTTCAGGAGCATAGATCAACTCCTAGAGGCATTCATTATAGAGTTCTCTAAGAGCGGCATAAGACACAACACCTCCTCACTGATTCACAGCTTCAAGCAAACCCCTCAAGAGACTATGAGACTTGCAGGAAGAAGATTTAGACAATATCTTGAAAGGTGCCCTATTTCGGAGCTACCCACATCTGCTAAACAAGTAGCCTTATTTCTTGACGGATTGCTGAGCCCAAAATTGAGATCCTATGTGTATCTGAAAGACCCTAGGACTATAGAAGAGTGTGTACGAATGTGCATCGACATTGAAGATAACCTAGGAGAAGAACTAGAGCTTTCCAAAATCTACAAAGATTCAGATGGTGCATCTAGTCACTCTTCCACACAATCCACATCAATTGAGGAACTCGCAGAGAAAGTGGCCCAGAAATTAGGAGTAACTAGCAAACAAATTCCAAGGTTTGCTCCTATAAAAAGGTGCTATACATGCGGTGGTGACCATATGGCAAACGTCTGTCCCATTATGGCTCAACCCCAAGTAAACCCTAGTAGCCAGTACTGCACCATAGAACGGAGATACACCAATCACACCGCACAAGATTGCCCATACAACAAGCAGGCGGTTAGGCAACCCTACCCTCAGCCCTACCAACAAGGCAGATACCAGAACCAGTACCCTCCACAACCATATGGCAGGCCACAACAAAATTTCCAACCTCAATATCAAAACCAACAAAGGCCTCAGCCTGTGCTAGCACAACAACCCCCAGCCCCAGCTAATGTGATTCCAGTAAAGTATACTGCTGCAGAAGAGAACCTGAATAGAGCTATAGTCCTTGTAACATCCTTGCTTTCTGAAAGTGACCCGAGTGACCATAGCTTTGATTCTACACATGTGGATAGTCCCCAGGCTTACTACATGCAGTCTCCAGAACATGGTGAGTCCTATTATAGCGAAGAGACAAACGAACCTAGTTGGGAATCAGATTACACGAACGTCATGTATGCAAACCCCAATCCTAGGCCTCAATCTAGGCAAGTAAGACCTCCATTCCCAAGAGGACCGTGCTACAGATGCCAAGGAGATCACCTCATTCGTGATTGTCCCTTGCCTCCGCCCACACAACCTCAGTCCTTGACTATCCAAGGCTTTTGCCAAGACTGCGGAAAAGAGCATCTCTTACGAGATTGCCCAAAGAACCCCAATAGCATGCCAAAAATCACCCCTATCAACGTTGTTGGGTTAGTGGTAGACTCCTCAGGAAGTGTCACTTCCACTGCACCAGTACAGGTAGTCACTAGGGCTCAGGCATTGCAGCAAAACCAAGGGGTAGGCCAGGAAAAGAGCCCAGATGCTAGCGATACTGAGAGCCAAAATAAAAAGAGAACAAGAGCTTGGAGAGATAGCCGCGAACGCATGAAAAGGCAATGGGCAAAGAAGATGAGTGAACTTGAGGAAAGTCTACGAGAAACCAAGGCTAAAATCATAGAGATCACATCTCAACCGCACTCTCACACATTCCCACCGCTACCATCCCCATCACCCTCCATCCCTTCACCCTCGAAGACACCCTACGTAACCCACCCACCACCCCAAACAGGATCAGTATTAGCTGATCCCACTCCCGAAGACATAGACATGATGCTTAAAGCATATTAGGCCAGAATCCAAGAAGGGCCAAACGTCACGGATCATGACAAGTGCTATCCTAGAGCTGACCTAGAGATAGAAAGAACCAAACTATGCGCGAAAATGGTCGCATTGGCTCAGACTATGTTTGAAGCCAGTCACCTTTTCAATTACTCAGGCTCAGCCAAAACGCAATTACACTTGGATGGATTCCTAGAAAAGTTAGAGAGGATAATTGCAAGATCTGCCAAGGAAGAAAAAAATCAAGAGGGAGAGAAAGCAAGCAATAACATGAACCATCCCCCATCGGAAGTTTATGTGGCCAATTCCACTAAACCTTACAACTTCCCATCCTTAGAAAGAATAGAGAGGCCAATAGCACAGCCAGAAAAGGAACCTACCCCTCAAAGAAAGGAAAGGGCAAGAGAATGGATAAGCCAGCCTCTTCAGGAAGCCCGTGGGCCTCCTCAAGAAGCTTATCTTCCCCCCCAAAAGGCAGATGAGCCTCCCTCGGAAGCTCAAGTACCTCCACAGGTTGCCTACATTCCTTTTCAGGGAGTGTATGAGCCTGTTCGGAAAAGTAATAGAATAAGTAATCCTCCCCAAGAAGCTTGTGCTCCAGTCATTTGCGAGAACGAGGAGAGAGCCAACAATAGAATCAGCCCTCCTACACAGGTTGCTTATGCGCCCAATTCTACGGAGCCAGACACTTCTTCTTCTATGAATCGGTTTGCACCAGACTTCCTACGAGAGATTCAAGAAGACAACTGGGATAACGAAAGCGAGGTCGCCCCTCCTTTTGAACTTGTGGACGATGCACACGCCCAATTCCCACAAGACATCCCATCTATTTACGGGGAGCATGAGAGTGTTCAGTCTCACGAGAGATTAGACTTTGAGTCTAATTCCATACAAGAGCTACCCCACTTCACAGGCCCATGGGAAGCAAAGTCCACATGTATGAGAGCACCCACAGTCATGGTAAGGAACGACGACTCAGTCATACCTAGGAACACAGAGGTAGTGAAGAACACTAACGTGCAGTGTAATCTCAAGTTAGAAGAGCTACTCAAGGTTAGACCTGAATTATGGAAACATGTAGCCAAACAAGTACCAGAGATAGCAAAACCTCGTTCCCAGGTAGGATCCCATAGGACAGTGCCAGAAATTCCCTTGGATAAGATAGGAGATATGTGTGAAGGTGAAGAAGGGAACACCTATCTTCCCATCACCTACCAAGAGTACACCACCAAAGCGATTTTGGACTCAGGTGCAGGAGTTGCAATTGCCACCACCTCCTTATGGAAGCGTTGGGGCAAGCCAGCACTCAGGCCAACGAGGATGAAATTGCAAATGGCCGATGGTCATATTGAGAAACCCTTAGGATTGCTAGAAGGAATAACTCTCACCACTTGTGGTGTTGAGTTCGAGCATAGTTTTGCTATATGTGACTTCAGCAAAAATCATGCCTATGAGATGATCTTAGGAAGACCATTCATGCGACAGTTGCAAGTGGTACAGGATTGGGGAACCAATTCTTTGTACCTGCAGCACTTAGGTGTTACAACCAAAGTCAATCTCAAAGATTACTCTCATAGGGATGTACCTCCCATCCAGTGGAATCCCATCCATAGAGCTAAAGATGACACAGAATCGGTGCATTCCATAGAATCTGGATCCTCATGGATGCATGAAGACACTCACTTATGGATGTGCAAGGTAGTGTTGAGTTCGAGCATAGTTTTGCTATATGTGACTTCAGCAAAAATCATGCCTATGAGATGATCTTAGGAAGACCATTCATGCGACAGTTGCAAGTGGTACAGGATTGGGGAACCAATTCTTTGTACCTGCAGCACTTAGGTGTTACAACCAAAGTCAATCTCAAAGATTACTCTCATAGGGATGTACCTCCCATCCAGTGGAATCCCATCCATAGAGCTAAAGATGACACAGAATCGGTGCATTCCATAGAATCTGGATCCTCATGGATGCATGAAGACACTCACTTATGGATGTGCAAGGTAGCAGTAGAAGAAGAGAAGAGAGAGAAAGCCAGAGAGGTAGGTGCGAAAGAAACCCATAGATCAATCCAAGACCCAGCCTATGCACCTGTAGTTTTTCCAGACGAAGAATTTGAACCTCACGGTTGGGCAGAAATCTTAGCAACAATGGACGTAGCCATCAACGAAGAACAATGGACACCTCACTGTGATGAGGATGGCTATGATATTTCAGTCTTCTCCATAGAGCCAATCATGGGAGAGGCAGTTCTAGAAGAATGCGAACCTAGCCCTGATGCATTTGAGGATGCAAGTGACTCTGATCTAGAGTCAATCATTATGGACCCACCATTTGCATCAGATGAAGAATACTTCTATGAGGTAGAATTTCAAACCCAGAGGCATGGAGAGCTGACAAATGACGTAAGATTGGCAACACATGTGAGCCCGAAGGAAGAAGGGAAGAAACGAAAGAAGAGAGAAGCCTTACCAGAAGAGGAAGAATCTTTGTTTGAGGTCCCAGAAAATTTTAAGAAGTATGAGATAGATGACAGGAGAGTCATGATAAGAATGCCTAAACGAGAAGCACAATCAGGAGAGGCCTATGATAACAAAGAAACCACCAAGAAAATAGTAGTGGCCATAGAAGAAGGAGAGGAGAGATGCACGTATATAGGCCATGACCTGACAGAAGAAGAAGAGCATGAATTGATTGCCTTGCTAAGAGAATACAGAGATGTATTCGCTTGGAGTTACAAGGATTTGAAAGGGGTTGACCCGGACATATGCTCGCACACCATCCCCATGACTTCAGATGCTAAACCCTCTAAGCAAAAGCCTTATACATATAACGATAATTACGCCGCTAAGATCAAAGAAGAGATAGATAGACTGGTCGAAGCTGGATTTATCTATGAAATTGAGCACACTGAATGGGTATCCCCCATCGTAGTGGTGCCCAAGAAGAATGGCAAACTGCGTGTGTGCATTAACTTGAAGAAGGTTAATGCAGCCACAATCCGAGATAACTATCCGCTTCCCATCACAGAACATCTCTTAGAAAGAGTGGCAGGCAAGGAAGTGTACAGCTTCCTTGATGGATTTTCGGGCTACAATCAAGTAGCCATAGCTCCAGAGGATCAGCATAAGACAGCCTTTGCCACAGAATGGGGCATTTTTGCTTTTAGAGTAATGCCATTTGGGCTTACCAATGCACCAGCTACCTTCCAGAGGTTGATGTGCCACGTGTTTAAGGAGTTCTTGAGGAAGAGTTTAGAAGTCTACGTTGATGATCTCTGCGCTCATTCCAATGTTAGACAAACCCATATTCCTGAACTCAGACAAATCTTTGACAAATGTAGAGAATATCAAGTCTGCCTGAACCCAGAAAAGTGCGTTTTTATGGTCAGGCAAGGCAAGATCCTAGGACATATAGTGTCAAAGAATGGCATATCTACTGACGAAGAAAAAGTGAGAGCCATAGCGGAGTTACCTAGGCCAAAGAATGTCAAGGAAGTACAAGCTTTCATGGGGCATTGTGGTTATTATCGACGATTTATACACATGTATGCTGTCATTGCAAAGCCCATGTACGGACTCCTGACTAACTTTGAGTGGACGGATGAATGCGAGAATTCCTTCCAAGAGCTTAAACGAAGATTGTGTTCAGCACCAATCTTGACCACACCAGATTGGAATAAGCCATTCCATGTTCATGTTGATGCATCCAATTATGCTATTGGATGTGTGCTTGCACAACCTACTGGTGAAGGTAATATGGATCTTCCAATTGCCTATGCTAGTAGACAATTGAATGCGGCTGAACGGAATTACACCACTACAGAGCGCGAAGGATTAGGCATGGTTTATGCAGTCAAAAAATTTAGACACTATTTGCTTGCAAATAAGTTTAAATTTTTTACTGATCATCAGGCATTGTTGTACCTAGTAAACAAGCCATGCAATACAGGTAGATTAGTAAGATGGTTTCTCTTGCTAATGGAATACGAATTTGAGGTTGTGGTAAGAAAAGGTAGGACTCATTTGAGAGCCGATCATCTCTCTAGGCTCACATCGGGAGAAGCCCCACAAGGAGTGTCAGATGACCTTCCTGATGCTTACTTGTTTAATTTGGAAGTTATACCGCAGTGGGCCAAGCCAATAGTACCAGTATTGACATACGGGCCTAACCATCCTGTGGTAAACACACGGAACAGGGAGGTTGTAAAAGCCCAAAAATACCACATCATGGCAGGAAGCATGTACAAGCACACAGATCAAGGGATCTTGGCTTGTTGCGTAGAAGAGGATGAGTATGCTAAATGGTTGCAATTAGCACATGTAGGTGCATTAGAGCAACACCATTCAAAGCAACGAACTTTACAGACTCTAAAGAGATTCGGAGTGCACTGGCCAACTATGGAAGCGGATGTCCAAAAGTTGTGCAAGGAATGCCCAATCTGTTGCACTAAACAACCGGTGGAACATGCCACTCTCTATCAAGTATCCATTGCGCCAGATTGGAGCGAACCACTAGTATCATTCCTGAGGACAAACACATTCCCTCCAGACATGACTCTGGCTAGGAAAAGGAGTTTAGAACAAGAAGCTTTGGATTACTCACTCATAGGTGATAATCTATATAAGCGCGGTAAAGATGGTTACCTGAGGTTATGTGTCCATGAAAGTGAATATCTCAAGATCTTGGAAACTGCTCACCAAGGGGTAGCAGGAGGACACTTTGGACCAGATCGGGTGATCAAGGCAATAATGTTTGCGGGCTTCTGGTGGCCTACCCTTCACATGGATGCACATACCTATGTGAAACGGTGTGATGTCTGTCAGAGGACCCAGTATCCTATACGCAAAGATGAGATGCCACTGAAACCTATGATGGGTGGACGTGCATTCTCTAAGTGGGGAATAGACTTCGTAGGTCCTATTAATCCCCCAGCTAAGGGTTCTCATGCGGAATACATCATTGTGGCAACAGATTATCTCACCAAATGGGTAGAGGTAAAAGCTACAACCAAGAACGATGCTCAAACAACTGCCAAATTCTTGTTTGAGAATGTATTCACGAGATATGGACTACCTATAGAGCTTGTAAGTGATAGAGGCACTCACTTCTTGAATGAAGTTATTGAAAATCTACTCCAAGAATTTTTGGTAATACACAAGAAGTCTGCCCCATACCACCCTCAAGCTAATGGTCAAGCTGAGAGCACTAATAAGATTTTATGCAATGTACTGACGAAATTAGTGAACACTAAACGCTCTGATTGGGACAAACAGCTACACCATGCTGTTTGGGCATACCGAGTGGCCTACAAAACGGTACTCCAAGCCACTCCCTTTCAGATGGTATTCGGTCAAAACGTTGTGTTACCCTTGGACTTCTTGATCCCTACATTGAGAGTAGCACGAGAGCACGAATGGACAGGTCATGAGCTCTCCTCTAGGATCTTTGACCTTGAACGATTAGGAGAAACAAGACTGAGAGCCGCTACAGGGATATATGCAGCCAAGAAGAGACAGAAGGCATACTTTGATGCCCACGTGAAGGATAAAGGCTTGAAAGCAGGAGATCTAGTCTTAGTCTATACACTAAAACAACACGCGAGGAAGCTAGAAAAGAGAGGCTACGGACCTATGATCATCAATAGGATCTCCACGAGCGGAGCAGTACAATTGGCCACATTAGAGGGTGATGTTCTCCCAAATTATATTAGCGGTTGCAGAGTCAAGTTGTATCAGGAACCCCTCACGGAGGAAATGCTCAGTCGACTCAACACTGCTAAGAAACGCAAAGAGGAAGAAAAGCGAGTTCGAGAAGAAGCTCAAGCTGAAGCTTTAGAACGCATCAGAAGGATGAAATTACGAAGGCAAGGTAGAGATCAGCCTGGAGCGAATGACTATGCAGACCAAGGATTTCCTATGGCCACGTGTGAAGTCGCAGGAACAAGCTCGCATAGGATAATTGATAGACGTCCTTTCGTAACCTTAGATATAGGACAAGGAAAGAGTGCAAGGACCGTAAGAGCCTTGATTGACTCAGGTGCAGCCACTAGTGCTGTTAAATTGTCTTACTGCCAAGAATTACAATTGACTGTCAATCCTGTGGAAGCATATCTTATAGGATTGGGAGGAGTGGAAACCCCTTGCATGGGCGAGGCGGAACTTCCCCTTTACATTCATGATGAGGCAATGACAGTTAAAGTACTGGTGTGTCAAGATGAGGATCTCACTGAACCTCTAGTCTTGGGTCAAGATTGGATCTATGACCAAGCAATTAACTTAAACCTAAGAAGTGGACTTCTCCAGGTTTGGGTCAATCATAGTCGAGTTATAGTAGAATTAGACAATGGAGCACTCAAGGAACTAGGAAAGGCACAGACTCCTGGTCCTTCCAGGGGTACACATGAAGATGACCATGCTGTTCTTGTTCAAAACCCTGTGTTGCAGAGGAAGGATATTTGCAAAAAAGGAATCAGGGATGCAACGGAACTCCCTTCTTTTCCAAAGGCCAGAAGGAGGCAGCAACCAAAGGCGGATCACAAGCAGAAGAAGCCGAGTACTACCTATGTCCGAGATCAAAAGTACCTGCGCAGCAGAATGTCCCAGAAAATAAACCAGGTGTGGGTGCGGAAAGGCGAACGACCGGGTGCACCACCGTCAACTACACGGGCAAAGCCTCTTATTAGTAACCAACAACACGACGCTAATAAGAAGTCTGTCAGAAATTCTTCTGCTAAAGTAAAATCTATTTGGGTGCCCAAGAAGTCGATGAAGGCAAGCCCACAATCTAGACAAATTTGGGTGCCTAAGGCTTGCTTGAGGGCACAAGTAGTTACGCCAAGGCCACAACCTATGCAGCATAACCCATCTACGAGTACAACCAGTATTCCCTCGTGCTCAACACTTAGGAACACACCAAGACCCATGAGCATGCATGTAATCACTTATAAGTGGGTCCCTAAAAGGCCCCATTCCCAAACAGCGACACCGACACAGCTCTCTGGAGTCTCTACGAAACCGAAAGCAAAGCCCATCCACTGCATTTGGCAGTCTAAGATCTGTAATAAACCCCCGACCCCGATTTGTAAATCCACCCCACTTACTAACGACATTAGTCTCCTAGGAATACACAAACGTTAACTACACTCACTGTCTTCGTGCACTCACTAACCACTAACTCATCACCTGCCTCATGTTAATGTTGTAACGAGGACAGCAACGGATTTATTCTGTCCATTACGATGTTAACATATGCTTCTATATTCTCACAGAATCAGAAGACAAGCAGTAAAATGGCAGAAGCGACAGGTTCGGGCTCACAAGCAGGGATACTTACTGCAGGAATTGATGTGGATAGCCTACCTGTGGACGTGCCTCCGACTGAACGACCAGTGGAGATGCAACACCTTCAGCAACTCCCGGTGCCAGATCCACCTACAGGCATCACGGAAAGAGTTCATGCCAATTCTCATTGGTTCAATGGCATGCCCGGTCCATTAGGTGAGGCAAAGTATATCTGGGAGTCTAAATGCGAGTATGACAGATCATGGGTGCGATTCCAATTTTTCTCCAAGGAGTTCGAGACTCTACAGAACACAGAAGATCTACAGATCATATGGCAACGAGCAGGATTGGCGGAATATTTTGAAGCCCCATTACCTAAACCCGATCTCCTCCGATGTTATTATCTGGTCTCCACATTACAAGCTCATGAAGATAAGGACCAACCCGGATCATTTGTTCTCCCCTCACTGCTGGGCAACAACGAGTTGAAGAGGTTTGAACTTACTGTGGAGCTGGTGAGTGATGCTTTAAATATGCATGGCACGCATGTGCCCTCAGAAAAGGATGCTCTCGTTCCCAACAACATGAAGGACAGGAAAGTAGTGAAGCTGAAAGACATGGCAGCCCTCACCCCAAATGTGTCCATCCCTCTCCGCATGTGCATGCAACATTTCGCCTTCCCCGGTCAAGACCGATTCACGCAACCACACAAGAAGATCTGGTTTGCTCTCTACTTGGCGGAAGCAGGTGCGCTACCTATTAAGCTACCAGTGTGGATTATAGATCAGTTGTATGAAGCGAACAAACGGGCTTCTAGGAAATTAGTGGTGAACGGATGTTGTTGCACTCACACGCATCATTTACCGATGCTTAGCATATGATGTCCCCATTGAGCGTGCCTTAACTTGGGCACAATTACAAATGTTTAAAAGGCTCAAGACATCCACACATCAGTCCAAGCGCATGAGGGGCGCGATTCCGTGTGTCCAGACAAGGGAAGTCCTGACTACTCCTGAGGCATCACCATTAAGAGAGGGCACTGTACCTCCTTTTACCATTAGGATACCCAGGTCGGAATCTGACACTACGACACAACCCACCCCATCGGCTCCTCCAGTTACACCTGAATTCGAGTTTGCTGCCACTGGAGAGGCTGAAGGACTGGACCCCCAGGATTTCGAAGCATTCCTACAAAGCACACAATTCTCTGATGTGGAGTTTTATTCAGAGGCAGAGGAGCAGGGCACATCCTCACGGAGAAGAAGAAAGTCTACAGACGGTAGACATGTCCATTGGAGTGACGCTCAGCAAAGCCAACAACACGGACACCCGGAAGAAGAAGAAGCATATGAAGAAGAGACCACTGAAGCCCCAGCATATACAGCAGAACTCCGAAGGCTGTATCAGATTATGGAAAGAGTGCGATCGCAACAGTTACTCACCGAACAGAGCAGCAGAGTACTTATGACTCAGTTGTTGGAAGAAGCGGGAGTTGACTCAGAGTACAGGGAAGGTCTCTTATTGATGGCAGAAACATATGGAGTTGTAGAAGCTGTGCGCACTGCCATTCAGAGGCCTTCAGTTCAATATGACCCACGAAGGTTCCAGACACGATCTCGCTCAGGTAAAAATATCCAAATTCCCGTTACAGTTGCAGAAGAGCCCACTACTACACCAACCTCCCAAACAGCTAGTCAACAGCACCCCGCCACCCATGAGGAGTCCACCGAACCACTACCATCCACTCCCCCACCATCACCTCCTAGAAGAGAAACAGTGGAAACCACATCGACTGCTCAACCCACCGACCCCACCTTCACCTTCCGTACTCCGATCTCCAGTGCCACCCTATTCTCTACCACTGATAACCCGGTCTTTGACGCAAACCCCATCACTACACCACCCACCGAAACCATTCCCGAGCCTGCCCTAGGACAACCATCCCCAATGCCTTCAGCCACCGGTCATCCTGACCCCAGATCCACATTCATGGGCTTCCCTGCTACCACGCAACCCTTTCAGCCCTCCTCAAATTTACGACCCCAACCCCCGATATCACTCTCTCCATTTCTACAATCCCTCCAGGACATCTTTGCTAGGGCTTTTCAACCAGGCCCTCAACCATTCCCTGTCTTTTCAGCTCCCCACCCCACGTCACATCTATTCACCACTTCCACACACACACCACCTACCATACCAATATATATGGCAGGCCCCACACTAACACCCACTCCTGAAGGTATGGACATTTCACCACCCACGGCACCTCCACCCACGGTTTCACCTCCTCCCATTCCCCCTCCACCAATTTCACCCACACACACAACTTTCGTAGACACATCATTCACTGTCTCCCTTCCCCAATTCCCTTCCCATGCATCTTCCACAGTAAACACCCCCCACTCATCTATAGGTAATGCATTGGACACCATGTTGGCTTGTATATCAAATTTAAGAACAGATTACATTCAGCTCCAGCAACAAAACGCACGCCTGCAAGAGCACTCAGCGACACTACAGCTCCGCCTTGCGGTACTAGAAGAGGAGAATGCTCGCCTCCACACACAGTTCCAAACCCTCCAAGACGCCCATAATATATTGGAAGTACAGCTACAGAACGTAGATCAGGAAGCAGTGCAGGTGGTAGAAAGTCACCTACGGACACAACTGGAACGCAACTCAAAACTTCAGCGAAATATGGCGCTACTTAAACGCCATCTTGCGGCTGCTCAGGAAGAGAACAGACGTCTGCAAATACAAAATCAAGAGAACCTGGAGGCAGCTATTGAGAGCACACCGGGGGCACCCATCAGCCCATCCAAGTTTCAAGCAGTGACCCCCGATAATATCAAGATTATATTGGAAGATTATGCCATGCTACTCGAAGCACATGATAAGCTATCGGAGGAGCTAGGACAACTGAAGCAGGAACACCAACAAGGCCCAACAGCTGCCCCTACAACCACCCCCTCTGCAGCTTCGCTTCCCTCCGACGCAGAGGCCATAAAAGATCTCCAGCAACAGGTAACTGAATTGCAGACACGCCTACTACAATATGAGAGGCCATCTTCCCCTCCGGAGGCTCCCACGGACGAAGAAGTTGTGCAAATTCCTGTGGAACAAACGTTTGATGAAGAATATGATCCGCAACCATTCCCAGGAGGCCAACAAACAGAAGAAGCGCAGGACACGTTCGAGGCACCACGGCCGCCATGGTTACGACAAGTGGAGGAAATAGGGACCTCGCATGAAGAGCGCACCGTAGTGCAAAATCAGGCTATGAGGGTCATAGAGGAGACTGTTTTACAATCAGATTACTTCAAGAACTTGTCATCGAGACACCTGATTCTCTCATCGGAACTCCAGTACAGGCCATATTATATTATCTTGGCTGATTATAATGCAGAAATACAAAGAGTCACGGGTCAGATTCCTACTTTTGCGACCCAATTTCAACCCGAAGACCTTCCTCCAGAGGTGCGAAAAGGCAAGATTCGTCAACCAACATGGCGGCAGAAACTTTTAGAGACTTATCCAGAAATGCTACGCACATGGAACAACGCGCCGTTGCACCTCCTGTACAACCCATGCTACGGTCCAGTCCCCCGCCGCAGGTCGTGGAAGGCATTTAATATCAAGGTACAGAACAATGCGCAATGCAAGGAATGGCTGAACTACCCGTACATAGCGCCACCACAAGGACCACCATCGGTAGCATATATGATGGGGACCATTCGCCACTGGATGCCGCGCTTGAAGCCCATGCAAGATGTAGCAGCGCAAATGATGCTTAAAATCTTAGATATGATGCAAGTGGTGCTGAAGACCTTTAGAAATGCAGCCGCACCACAGGTACGCCTTCCGGGGTTTAGCAATGGAAATTACGACTTGGTGTATGACATGAGCACCACCCCCAGTATCCGTGTGGCTTACGCTTGGCATGCACGCATCAAATACCTCCCCGCCTGCTACAAACAGACCTTCGAAGAAATGTTCAGATCAGGGTTCTGGGAGTACCACTCGGAGATTTTCGCGCCAAAGCCGACACATCTGCTTCAACTGTTTGCTTGTGAACAAGCAATGTATTCAGAGTACTACACCACCCCGCAACCAGAGACCCCCGGTGCAATAAATTGGGAGGCATTGGAAGCCGATCTAGCAAGAGGCTTAAGGATAGGAGAACATGAACTGGCCACCAATGTCATCCAATATTACATCGACCACCCGAGGGAACAAAGGTCTGTCAGGGGCGACAGACGCTAGGAAGGGGGGAGTGTTGGCATACAAAGCAATAAAGGAGTCATGCACAATACGGCAACAAGGCCAGATCATTTTTTCCCATAGATTATGTACAACCCAAGTGATTTTAATCACTACACAAACATTGTAAATCCCGTTTTTGGTAGATTAGACTCCATTTTGTGCAAGCCGAGGAGTCCTCGAGCTTGAGGAGTATTAGAAGTACCATCGTACCAAATTTCATAATTTTTAGACTTCGTTTGAGCCCTCAAATAAGCCCTGGAACCTAATTTTTAACTAGGCCGGACACTAGGTCTGGACAGGGCCAAAAGCTAGTCAAAAACTATAAAAAGAGCTAGAGAGCTCATTTTTGAGGTTAGATTGTAATTGAAACGAACTTGTAAGAGCTTTGAAAGTAATCTAAAGAACTCCTTGATCCTCTCTCTTTGTCTTGCCGTGTGTGCGCGTGTGTGTGTATGTGTGTGCATGTTTGTGTGCTTCTCACTCACGCACTTGTGCCGCCACTTGCTCGAGGTCTTCATACCATCCTCACGTCTTCCCGGATTGACATTAAAGGAGGTGCTACTCATCATTGAGCTACAGTCTGCTTTTGACATATTGGAACCAAGTTTTGGAACTTGATTCACCACATGTTTCCACAACTCAAGTTTTACTTTGAGCAACTCTTCTAAGGTGAGATGACACTGCACTTTAGTGTTCTTCACGACTTCAGTGTTTCTTGGAACCAACAAGTCTTCATTTCTTATCAGTATTGTGGGATCTCTGATATGAAGAGATTCAGATTCCCATGGGCCTATGAATTGTGGAAACTCGTGTAAAGAATTAGATTCAAAATCTAATCTTTCATCTTCTTGTTGCTCTACTTGTTCTTTGTAAATAGATGGAATGTCTTGGGGAAACATGAAGATCATCAATTTCAAGAATAGGAGCCCGTGGGTCTCTCCAAGCTAAAAGACATTTTTGAATCACTTGTTTCCAAACTTAGCACGTAGGGATAATCATTAAGTTGTTGAGTCCATGACCTAACTGTATGGTTGACACTAGCCTCAGAAGATCTGGTACTTTTTCTATCATGACCTAGATGTCTCCCATATCTAAGGTTCATAAGATTAGTCTACCAATCCCAATTTTCCCTTTTGTATTGCTCAAAATCCTTTGGAGCTCCCTTGGCTTCCTAATCCTACCTGAAGGTCAACTTGAAATTAGCCTATCTAAAAATCAACACACTGTTTTTACGAAAAACAGTCTAGGTCATGTGGATTTGAAACAAGCTTTCCAATGCACTATAGAGCTCAAAAAACAGATTTAAATGGATGAGAAAGTTATATCAAATAAGGCTCTTGGGGGTCAAAACAGGCAAATAGGATCTCTTTGGGGATACTTCTGAGCAAATGATACGAAATACCCGATCTATACAATACACGATACTTGCAAAAGCAATGATACATGATACTTGATATTCCACGATATGATGCTTGAAGTTGGCGATACTTGGAACTTCACAATATGATACTTGATGCTACCATGATACATGATACTGATGAAGTATCAATGATACATGATATGGCTCTCCATGATATGCGATACTTAATGAAGTGACAATACATGATACACAAGAGATACGATACGATACTTGGCTTGAGCACAGTACATGATACAAGATTCACAACGATATGATATTTGGCTCCAACATGATACACGATACCCAAGGGTGCACGATACATGATACTTGGACTCGATCATGATACACGATATTAGACTTAACGATATGATACCGACCTTCACGATACACAATACTTAAGAAGTATCGGTGATACATGATACTCGATGGTCATGATACTCAACCTGACGATACACGATACTTGAGAAGTATTGTGATACTCGAGGAGTATGAGGTATCGGTGATACACGATACCTGTGAAGTATCGTGACACATGGGAATTCTGGTATAACAATATCAAAACTCAATCAATCACAATACTTGGACTTTTTGAAGTCCAAATTCAAATTTTTTTTGTGGATATGTGTACCTTGTGCCCTCCTTGTCACCCCAAGTGCTTGTACATGTAAACTCTCTATGCAATCTCACAATACTGCACTCGCAATACTTGTCGCAGGTTGTTTTATGCTGTGTGATACTTCACTTAGATTTTGGGTATATTGAGAGCATAGAGCTCAGTATTTCCTCCAGGTTTTAGTTTGCAACTCTCTTTAGGCTTGTCACATAGTTGGGAATGAAAAAAGGAGGTGAAAATAGTGAATGTATAGTAAAACAAAAATTTCTACAGAGACAAAGGTGAGAGGAGATGGTGATGATGATGATGAAGGTGGAGAAAAAATTAGAAACTGAACAAAAAATGACTGTTTTTTTACCTTCCAACATTGCAACTCTACATCTTACTATCACAACACTCATCCTTGAGGCTCTCTCCCCAGCAATGGTGCCAAATTTGGTGTCACTCTAGCACAATTGCAAGTACCAATGTGAGGAGATCCACCTCATAAATGTCAATCCACGGAGACTTGAGAACAAGTATGACAAACATGAGCAAGTGAAGGCACAAGTGCGTGAGTGAGAAGCACACATGTACACACACACACAGACAAGGTAAGAACAAAGAGAGTAACAATGGAAGGATTTCTATTAGCAAGCTCAAAAAAAGTACACGAAGCTCAAAACCATCTTCAATCTCCAACTAGCTAACCTAAAAAAATGATCTTTCTAGCTCTTTTTATAGTGTTTTGACTAATTTTAGCCCTGTCTAGATGTAGTGTCTGGCCTAGTTAAAAATTAGATTCTAGGGCTTATTTGAGGGCTCAAATGGAGTCTAAAAATTATGAAAATTGCTCCTCAAGCTGGAGGACTCCTTGATTTGAACAAAATGGAGTTGCAAAAATGTGAAACGATATTTAGAATGGCTTTTAGTGATTAAAATCACTATTTTCATAGGGATCTCTTCTAAAAATTTGACATGTACTTCTTGGAGCTTCCTACATGCTCCTTCTTCTTGTGTGTCCACTTCTTTGATGTGTTCTCGCACCTTGTGCTTGGCCTTGAGTGCCAACAGAGTGCTTACAAGTTATTCAAGATGAATGTGCTATGGATTTGGACCCAACGAGAAGGTGAGAACCAATTTATGGATGAGATTCACGAGTTCAATGAGTTGGAGGATTCATTGAGAAAAAAAAGGATGCAACTTGAACTCTCTTTTACATTCTTTTGGCCTTCTATATATGTGGATGGCACATATGCATGTGTTGGAGAACTATGCATGTGCATGACTAGGAAGTAAACATAAAGCATTTGATTGTATTTACATTCCATTTTGTTTGTGACTCAAAAATCATGGATGAATGGTTGAAATACGTTATAAGGTAAGAGTGGATCAACATAAAGTATACACCTATTTGATGTTGAGTATAAACCTATTTGATGTTTGTAGGAAGTTAAAAAGATATGCAACAAGGATGTTTCAAAGATGTTGTGTTATTTGAAGGTAACAAAGCATGAAAATATAGTATATAGCTTGCATGATGTAGGCACTAGCACTCATATACAAGGAAGTGACAAGAACTCTAAAACAAGGATAGTTTTTTAGCTTGTGTAGGTAGCGTTAGGACTGGACATCTCTCTATGCATTGCTTGAATGTTTGTCTTGCTAATCTTAGTCTCTTGAATGTGATTTCACCTAATTTTAGGGTATTTTCAAGCTTGAGTAAGAACTTTAGGCACCAAAAGGGGTCTAGGATTATAGGTACTTCAATTCAATGCTTAAAGGGTATTGCTGGGACTATCAACACATTCACCGAGCTTTGAAAATAAGTGTGCATTTAAATCCTAAAAGCTAACATTTAACATGAATACCTAATGAAGGGTGATTACCTACCATTAAAACTGTGAAGGGGTCTAGAAGCATAAGAACTAAGGAAGTACTTTCAATCTCTTTTTCTAGATAATCATCAATGAAATGAAATCTTCAGATGTTTACCTTACAAGAGCCTTAATAGTGTGCTAACTACCAAGAATTTTTTGCAAGAAAAAGCCTATCTTCAATGAAGGTCTTAGGAGATCCCTCAATTATTTATTTCAACTATGTCTGTGAGCTTACAAATTCTAACCTTATGCATTGAATAGAAAAATTGTTTCTACATCATTTGTGCTTGTGAGCATGGGTGTTTGATATCAGTTACTTCAGAATCATCCACTTATATGCACGTGAATTACCCCATATGATTTGTGATCAGGACAAGATATCAG
This sequence comes from Ceratopteris richardii, assembly GCA_020310875.1. Lineage (NCBI taxonomy): Eukaryota > Viridiplantae > Streptophyta > Polypodiopsida > Polypodiales > Pteridaceae > Ceratopteris > Ceratopteris richardii. The sequence continues at coordinate 36,713,505 of CM035434.1, read as the reverse complement.
GAAGAAAGCAGACATCTAGTGCACAAGGACATCTGAGAAAAGTGAGGAATGGGAATGTCAATAGCAAGGTCTTGACAAAAGAGAAAGTACTAGCTCATCTAATTTAATCCCTAGAACTTTGTGTGAGAATCTGAGTGACTTGGAGAGTGAGCGGAAAGATATTTCCCATTCCATTAATATGGAAGAGCTTCTAAAAAGAGATAAATCTCTTAACCGAAATTGTGGGAGAATATGATAATATTCTCACCTATGAGAGGGATAATGGGCATGGTGCTCCCTTGATAAAGGATCCTTGGGGTTATACCATGGTCAAAGTCAAAGGCACAAATGCAAGGATCAAATTAAGTCACTATCCTACCGTAAAGAAAGACAGAAGTGTTTATGTGGATAAGAGGGGATCTCTATACGTTTCCTATAAGAATCCATAAAAATTGGATATGTAAACCAAGTCCTAGATGAACCACAAATCACTTCTAGTGGTGGACCTAGTGGATTCAAAAATGTCCACCCGAAGAACATTGGGACTAAGGATCAAGAGGAGATATGCGTTGCAAGGATGTTTTTCTTGACAAAACTAATTTTGGATTAACAACTTACTGAAGTATACTACTTCATGGATAAAGGAAGCCTTTTGGACCCTCCCCCTATAGATGGGTCAAGTGCTACTTCCTTTAAAATCAAGGCACTTAGAACTTCAATATACAAGGATCAGATGAAAAGAGAATTTTGGAAATTTTCCCAAGATCTGCAATATCAATATTTGTATCATGGCCAATCAGTGTTCATGAACAATGATTCTAGACTAGAAACCAACACTCCTAGGTTCATCAATCACCAATCTAGAAATGTGAAAAACTAGGGAGATCTGAGATTCCATCGAATAAAAAATGATAATCCACATCCACACACACAAGGTGTAAGAAGGGATAATATGCAAAGGAATGTTGGAAGATCTAATAAACCTGTGATTATAGTTATTGTGGCCCACCCCACTTCCAACCTTCGGTATCAGAGCAGTGTTTCTACTGTGATAGAGATTCTCCAACTCCAACCAAGCATGTGAGAGGTTCTGCATGATCTGATTTGGGGTATAATATGCCTCTTGATTCCCATAGCAATATATGAAAGTGCTAGTTTATCCCTTGAAACCCATCGAGATTTCTCTTTTGTAGGAAGTAATCAAATGTAGTCAAAGACTTTTCTTTGGGTGTAGAGGAAGCATTAGGGGAAGGACTAGAAGACATGATTATAAGACTTAATTTCCTTCTTGGATTGCTCACTCCTCTTGTCCTTCTTTGTCTTCTTCTTCTTCTTTGCCTTTGACGATGATAACATGGCTTCCTCATTCTCTTCCATACCCTTTTATTGATCTTTGTTGGCAGCAGCTAGGGAAGTCAGAGCAATACAAGACATTGAGCCCTCAGAAAGAGTCAGAGTAGAAGGACAATCAAGCAAGACCAAGCAGGCAAAGTAGTTAAAGAAGATCTGGCAACTAGGCCTATTCAATTATTTAAAGATGAATTTTTTTCAAAAGTGATTTTCATCACTACACCAACATTGTAAATACCATTTTTGGTATATTAGACTCCATTTTTGTTGGTGCAGACCAATCACCAATTGAAGATTTGAAGACAAAGAATGGAGATTAGAACAATTCTTGAAGCAAAGAAGGTGGACACATTCACAGGATGAATGATTTGTACACATACGTACATTAGTGAAGACATAGATCACTTAGAGTTTTGAATAGTCAAAAACTTGTACATATTTGCCTATAAATAATTTGGAAAAATGTCGGGGCAAGAGAGAAGACAAGGAGAGACTATGTATGAGCATAGGAATAGAGAAATGAGATGTTGTAAGTGTTATTAGACACATGAGAAGTGAGTTGAAGTCTCTCTCTCATTCAGTTGTAGTCTTCTTCAGAAATGACATAATTTTTGCGCCCGAAGTTTCTGAGTTTTCTCCTTGTGTAGTAAATCTTTTGTGAATTCCTTTTCGAGATATCTAAGTCCATAGTTAATCAATCTATGGCTAGAGTTTGAGAGTCTAATTGTGATCAGGTTAAGAGAATTGTGTGTAGGAACATTTACATGTGAGAAAGTACTCATTGGTTCCTGAAACAGGCGCAAATTTCGATCTTAATGATTTGATCATTTCTCACTCCACAGTTTAAAGTTTTGTGCAAGTAAGCACTTAATCTTTAAGTTGGAAGGTAAGCTACTTGTGGCTAAAAGCATTTGCTTAAACGGGTTCTATACTGAGAGAATTAAAGCTAAGAAGTTAGGGGTGTCCAAATCGACTTCTCAGAAGTACAGATTTAGATATAGGTAACTTGGTAAGTAGATTTCTCAAGATCTACTAAATCTTTTGGAGTGATTTGACTTGGAGAAGGTGCACAATCTTTAGGCGACATCTTGTGCAAAGTTTCATAAAAAACTTTACACATTTACTCAGTCAATGAGCAAGATTTATGCAGCAGACTTTCTGAGTAATTTCCTCCTTCACAGTTTAGTCAAGAAATTAATATTTGGTCATTGATCTTTTAAATTGGTGAAGGTTTTGACTTACTCTTGATATAGAGGTGTTCTAAATTCAAGAGTAGGTTGTTCTTTTGGAGATTAACACTCTCCATCAGTGGTATCAGAGCAGGAAGCATCAGAATTGAAGAAAAGGAGGATCCCGACTGCTGCAGCTACAAAGAATTTGACATCTGAAGATTCAAAAGGTGAAAGCTTGCAAGGAAAGCTTGAGAAGGAGATCATACGACATCAAGGAAGTCAAAAGGAGTATCATTCGAAGTAAAGGTAACCTTATACTTTATAAAGGTTGAAGAATTCAATATACAGGTGAAGGAAGGATGGGAGATTCTCTTCAAATAGAGAAGTTGGATAGAGAGAACTATCCTGCATGGTCAATGAGGATGGAAGCTCATCTAATGAGCAAAGATTTGATAGCTTACATTACAGGTGAAGAAGAAAAACCACAATTCAGAGATCCTAGTGTTCCAACTAGGGAGGAATTAACAGATTTGAAGAATTGGATGAAGAAAGATGCTCAAGCTAGGAGTATCATTTATATGGCAGTCAATGATTACTTGCTACCTCACATTAGAGGTCTTGAAAGTGCAAGTGATATATGGAATGCTTTGGAAGAGCATTTCCAAAACACCACAAAGTCAAGGAAGGCATCTTTATGGGCAGAATTTACAACTTTCAAGAAGAAGGCCTCTCAATCAATTTCAGATTATGTAACAAGGATGAAAGACATTGCATATGCATTAGGAGCTGTTGATGAAGATATTGAGGAGGATAAATTGGTAAGGCAAATCCTTACAGGTTTGAGAGGTGATGACAAATGGAAGCCATTCATTTTGTCTACAGAATTATCACTTGATCATTTCACTCCTGATTTAAATCAGTTGCTAGGTCATATGCTAACATTTGAGCAGGATGTTAAAGGAGATGGTGACAAAAGTACAGGTCATGCAATGTACTCAAAGGACAAGAAGAAAGTTAACAAAGGAAAGCAACAATCAGGTGAAGATGAAGGTACAACTAGTCAAGCCAACTTCCTAAGAGGTAGAGGAGGTGGCAAAGGTAGAGGAAGAGGCAGGAACAACAAAGATGGAGCCAAAGCATGCTGGATTTGTGGTAAGACAAATCATTTAGCTAATGATTGTTGGCATAATAATCAAAGTAATGGAGGATACAATCAAAACTATAATTCAAGAGGAAGAGGTGGCAGAAATCAAAGAGGTAATTTCAGAGGCAGAGGTAGTAGGGGTTACTTTGGAAGAAATGCAGGTAGAGGTTTCCAAAGTCAACAATATAACAATACCTACTACAATTATGCTTCAGATCAAAAGGAAGATTCAACATTGATAATGTATGCAACTTGTGAAAGGCAGAGTGAAGATCAAAGAGTCTTCTACATTGATTCAGGGTGTAGCAATCACCTGAGTGGTAATATAGCCTTAATGACTGATTTGGAGAATAAGGTATCTAATCATGTTGTTCAAACAGGTGACAACACAAAGCACAATGTGAAGTCAATTGGATCAGTGAAGGCCAAGGATGGTAGCACCTTATTGAGTAAGGTCTTGTATGTTCCTACAATTCCTAAGAATTTGATAAGTGTAGGACAAATTGTGGAAAAAGGTTATGAGGTAAGGTTCACTAATGAAGGAGTGTTTGTGGAAGACCCTAGCAATGGGTATAAACAAATTGTTTCACAGAAGAAAGAAGGAAGATTGTTCACATTGAAGATTCAAGGTAATGTTGGTCATGCCTTGTTCACCTATGGAGGACATAAGATCTCTGAGTTAGATCTTTGGCACAAGAGACTTGGACATTTCAATGAAAGAGGTATTAAAGACATGATTAATAATGGTTCAGTGCTTGGATTGCCTAATGTTGCAGGTCAACATATGACATACAGATGTGAGGCATGTCAATTAGGTAAGGCTCATAAGCAACCCTACTCCAAGCATGGGTTTATGTATTCAGAGAAACTTGAGTTGGTACACACAGATGTGTGGGGACCATCAAAGGATTTCAGTATCAATGGCTCAAGGTATTATGTGATTTATGTTGATGATGCTACCAGATGGATCACTATCTATGTGATCATAGATAAGTCAGAAGTATTCAATACTTTCAAACATTATCATATGTATGCAGAGAGAATTACAGGACATAAGTTGAAGAGACTAAGGTCAGATGGAGGGGGAGAGTATTTCTCTAATGAGTTCAGTGATTACTTGTGGAATGCAGGTATAAAAAGAGAGGTTACTTGTAGGTACTCTCCTCAACAAAATGGTGTAGCAGAAAGGAGAAATAGGACTCTTGTTGAGTTTGCAAGGTCCATGATGAAGGAGAAAAATTTCCCAAATTATTTGTGGGCTGAGGCTGTAAACACAGCTACTTATTTGATCAATAGGCTACCTTGTAAAGCTTTGCAGGGAATGACACCTTATGAGGCATGGTGGGGTAAGAGACCTACACTAGACCATTGCAAAGTATTTGGATGTTTGGCCTATGCATATGTGCCATCACAATTAAGGCACAAATTGGAACCTAAAGCTGAAAAATATGTGTTTATTGGTTATGATGATAAGCAGATGGGATACAGGTTGTGGAATCCATCCACAAAACATTTTCTTGTATCAAAAGATGTTACATTTGATGAGCAAGGTACTTGGTATGCAGGTACTATCAATATTAATACAGATGATGAAGAAATTGTGAGCCAAAGGAAAGGTAAATCAAAGGTTCAGATATTTGATGAGCAAGAGAATAATGAAGTGCAGGTTGAAGTGGAAGAAACACCAAGATTTGATCTTGAATGTGAAGAACCAGAAACCTCAAGAAGTGGAGAACTTAGGAGGTCTACAAGGAACAAATGGCAACCTACAAGGTATAGCTATGATACTTCATTTTTGGCTACCAAAGATTATGCTTACATGATTAAATCAGATGAAGACCCTTCTACATATGAAGAGGCAAAAGGTAAAGAAAATTGGGAGAAAGCTATGCAGCAAGAATATGATGCATTGATGGAGAATCAAACATGGGATTTGGTTCCAAAGCCAAATAGTCAGAAGATCATTGGATGTAAGTGGGTTTATAAGACAAAAAGATTTGCAGATGGAAGTGTGTCTAGGTACAAAGCTAGACTTTTTGTGAAAGGGTTTGCTCAGACATATGGTATTGATTATGATGAGACTTATAGTCCTGTGGCAAAGATGACAACCATCAGGACACTTATAGCAATTGCTGCATGCAAAGGTTGGAAATTATGTCAATTAGATGTGAAGAATGCTTTTTTGAATGGTTACATTTCAGATGAAGTTTTCATGGAGCAATCTCAAGGATTCAAAGATGGAAGATATCCAGATTATGTGTGTAAGCTCAAGAGAGCTTTATATGGCTTGAAGCAGGCCCCAAGGGCATGGAACTATAGACTTGTAAAGTTCCTAAAAGAACTTGGATTTCAAGTATCAAAAGCTGATAGTAGCTTGTTTGTCAAAGCAAGTGATGATGGGTTTATTTACATGTGTATATATGTTGATGATATCATACTTACAGGTACAGATGAGAAAGGCATACAAAGTTTAAAGAAGCAAATGGAGAAAGAGTTCAAAATCAGTAATTTGGGAGACTTGTCATACTTCTTGGGCATGGAGATTTCATACACTCAACATGGAGTGTATGTGACTCAAGAAAGGTATTTGAGAAACTTGTTAATCAAGTTTAAAATGGATGATTGCAGGGTAGCACCTACTCCAATGGAGGTGAATCACAAATTAAGCAGATTTGGAGGTGAAGAGTTCAAGGACATGAAGCAATATCAGAGTTTGGTTGGTAGTCTTATTTATGCTACATTAACTAGACCTGATTTATCATATGCAGTTGGGGTTTTGTCTCAATTCATGCATTGTCCTAGGAAAGAGCATTGGATTGCAGGTGTAGCTCAGTGATGAGTAGCACCTCCTTTAATGTCAATCCGGGAAGACATGAGGATGGTATGAAGACCTCGAGCAAGTGAAGGCACAAATGTGTGAGTGAGAAGCACACTAACATGCACACACATACACGCGCACACACGGCAAGAACAAAGAGAGTAAGACAATGGAATCACTTCTATTGCAACCAAGTTCTCATACAAGCTCAAAACTACAAGAAGCTAGCCCAAAAATGAGCTCTCTAGCTCTATTTATAGTTTTTGACTAGCTTTGGCCCTGTCCAGACCTAGTGTCCGGCCTAGTTAAAAATTAGGTTCCAGGGCTTATTTGAGGGCTCAAACAAGATCTAAAAAATATGAAAATTGGCAGGCAACTACTTCTAAGGCTCCTCAAGCTCGAGGACTCCTCGGCTTGTACAAAATGGAGCTACAAAAAGGTGAAAATGGTATTTACAAGGGTTTTTAGTGATGAGAATCACTTTAAACTGATGTAAGGGTTTTGAAAAAAATGAAGGGTTGCCTTAGTGCTAGATCTGCATGTGTGTCCGTACTTGCTTCTTCCCGTATACTGTCAACACTCTCCCCCCCTAGGGTCTGTCGCCTCTGACAGACCTCTACTCCACTGTTTGATCAATGTACTTCTGCAGGAGGTCGGTTGCCAATTCTTGTTCTTTTATACGTAGTCCCGGACCAAATCGCTCTGGAGGGCATCCCAATTCACGGCTCCAGGCATGTTAGGTTGTGGCGTAGTGTAGAGCTCTGAATGCATTGTTTGCTCGCACACAAATAGTTGCAGCAGGTGGGTTGGTCGTGGTGCAAATACCTCTGAATGTGCTTCCCAAAATCCCGTGGTGAACATGTCGTCGAAGGTTTGCTTATAGCAGGCAGGGAGATATCTGATGCGTGCGTGCCATGCATAAGCAACTCGTATGCTTGGGGTTGTGCTCATATCATATAGGAGGTCATAATTGCCATTGATGAAGCCGGGAATCGGAGGCTGAATGTTACATACGTTGCGGAAGGTTTTGAGCACAACCTGCATCATATCGAATATCTTGAGTAGCATCTGTGCAGCTACATCTGGCATGGAGTGGAGGCGTGGAAGCCAATATCCGATGGTAGCCATCATGTACGCTGTTGTAGGTGGGCCTGTCGGTGGTGCGATTTTGGGGTAGTTCAGCCACTGTTTGCAATTCACATTGTTCTGAACCTTGATGGCGAATGCTTTCTAGGAGCGTCTTCTTTGTACCGGTCCAAAGCATGGGTTATATTTCAGATGCATGGGAGCATGATCCCATGTTCGTAACATTTCCGGATAGGTCTCCAGTAACTTTTGTCTCCATATGGGCTGGAATATGGCCCCTTTTTTGGCGGCTTTTGGGATGTCCTCGGGTTCGAACTGTGATGCGAAAGAGGGATACATGTTGGTTATGCGTTTGATCTCAGCATTGTAGTCCGCCAATATTACAAAATAAGGTTTATATTGTAACTCTGAGCTAGTTATCAACCGCCTAGGAGCCAAGTGCGAGAAATATTCAGACTTGAGTATAGACTCCTCAATGGTTTTCATGGCCAGCATCTGAGTTGCTACACGCTCTTCGTGAGTGTGGCCCATCTCCTCTACCTGCTTCATCCATGCCGATGGGGGCTCCTCATATGTGTCTTGGCCTTCCTCCGTAATTATGCCTCCTAGAAGGGGTTGAGGCTCATAATTGTCTTCAAATGTCTCCTCCACTGGAATGACTACTGTTTCTTCTTCTATGGTTTGATGAGGTGGAGAGGGAGGTCATTCATACGGTAACAACTTGATTTTTAGTTCTGCAACCTGTTGTCGTAGCTCAAGTACCTCACTGTTGGTTGAAGGTTCAGGTTCTGGCGAAGTAGCGGCCTCGACCGTCTCTTTATGTGTGGGTGGGTGTGTTGTCGGTACTTTGGATCCTCGTAGTTCCTTTATCTAGTCTGCCAACTGATCATGGGCCTCCAGGAGGGTCGCATAACCTTCTAAAACCTGTTGAATATGCTCTGAGGGGACAGCCTGGAATTTTGCAGGGTCTATAGGTGCTCTCGGGGTGTTTTCCATGGCCGCTTCTAGGTTCTCCTGGTTTTGTTGTTGTAGCCTTCTGTTCTCTTCTTGAGCCGCTGCTAGATGGCGACGTAGTAGAGACATGTTGCGTTGAAGTCTCGCATTGCGGCCCATTTGTTCTCTGAGTTGTTCCTCCATAGCTTTGCCTGTCTCTGCATACTTAGCTTCGATTTCTGTCTTCGATTGTTGGAGGTCAGTCACCTGGTGTTGTAGTGCTGTATTACCTAGTTCCAAGGCATCGACTCATGCCTGGAGTTGAGCCGAGAGATTGCACAGCTCTCTGTTATTTTCTTCTAATAGCTTATACTCTTGCTTAAGCTGAGTGGCCGCTTCAACCATGGTGTCTAGTCCACTACTAAATGATGTGGATGCATGGGTAGAGGTGGAACATGCAAAGGGTCGGGAAATGGGGAAGGGAAAAGTGGATGATGTGCCTATGAGTGAAGTGAGATGTGATGATGGTGGAACAGACGTGGCGGTGGGTGCTGCTGTGGATGGTGAAATATCCATGGGATCGGATGTGATCGTGTGTGAAGAGTGAATTGTTAATACGGGAACGGTAGGTGGTGTGTTAGTGTTGGCAGTGAATGTGGGGGAGTGGGGTTGGGGAAGGGACTTTTTATTATAATTCTCCACCTGTTGGAGTATATTTACAAGGTTTGTCTAGAATGACGGTTGTGTGACTTGGGTTGAGCCTGAGGGGGTTAACAGGGGTACAGTGGGTAGGGGTTGGGAGGAAGGAACTATGTGGGTGAATGGAAAAGGTTGGGATAAGGTTTGGCTAGTGGCAAGTGGTTGTCCCAGGGCGGGGAGATAAGAGGGGTGACCTATTATGGTTTGATCGGTGGCAGGATGACCTGTGTGGGGTTCAAAAATTTCGGCAAAAGTGATGGCTGTGGGTAAAGGGAAGGCTGTAGAAAAGGAGCTGTGTACATTGGTTTCACCATGGGTGGATATCGGTTGTTCAGAAAGACTCGTGGAAAAGGCTTCTGAAGGCTGGCTGGGAGGTGATGGCAGAGGTGGTGAATGTGTATTTACATCTGGTTCGTCACTAGGACTAGGGCTAACCATCTGAACATCTTCTGTCATGGAAGTAGGCAATACGGTAGATACCTCCATTTGAATCATCTTTCCCCGCCGTGGCCTTGTATCTATCCTTCTTTGCTCATAAGTAGGGTTCGCCTGATAGACCAATGTTCTCATGGCTTCCCCGATGCCACAGGTGTCCGCCAAAAGGTTCAACGATTCTACAAAATGTGGGTCGATGTTCTCCGATTGCAACATGTGGTTTACTAGGGCTCGATTCGCTTCTTCTGACATCTTGTGTCTCCTCTGCACCTGCTTGATTGTCCGGTATAGTCTTTTGAGTTGTGCGGTATAGGCAGGGGCTTCCTCTTCACTGTCTTCTCGTTCATTTCTTTGTGCACCTTCCTGAACTTGTGTGTTTGGGTCATGAGGATGTTGTGCCACCTCTTCCCCATGTACTCTGCTTGTTTCGCCCTGTGGCAGTTCTCTTTGGAATGATGCTCTTGGATCGTCATTGTCAGGGAAACCTTCACTGTCCGACAAGTGGGCCGTCTGCAGGAATCTTTCAAAATCAAAGTTTGGATCTTCTGTGAAGTTGGCCATAGATGCAAACTCTACATCGGTAGGTAGTGGAGGGGCGGATGGAGTGGGTTGTACCACATCCCCTGCTTGAACTCCTTGAAGATGGATCGTGACCGGTGCGACCTGGGCTTCTTCTCTGGGGGAAGCTTCGGTCGTGGCCTCGTGAGGGATCATTAACTGGGAGAGGGATCCACGCATCCGTTTCGTAGGTTGGCTCCCTGACTTCCGCCCTTTGAAAAACTCGAGCTGTGAATATTTTAGGGCTCTGGCAACCGGCACATCATATGCAAGACATCGATAGATAATCCTTGTAAGTGCACAGCAGCCGTGTAAAGTCGGCTTCCTCACACCCCGCTTGCCTGCTTCATACACTTGGTCCAAGATCCATACAGGCATCTTAATGGGCAAGCTTCCAGTCTCTGCTAGATATAGCCCATACCATATTTTCTTGTGAGGTTGGGTGAAACGGTCCTGAGCTGGGAATGCGAAGTGTTGGAGGCACATCCGCAATGGTATGGCGATGTTGGGGGTGAGGGCGCACATTTCTTTTAGCTTCTTGATTCTGTTGCTTTTCATCGACTCAGGTATCAAGGGGTCGCGGTCAGAAGGTACATGCGTGCCATACATCTGAAGTGCTTCCCTGATTAAAGTAACATTCAATTCGAACTTCCTCATTTCCTCCAGATTTGACAAGGAGGGCACCCAGAATGTGCCTGAATTATCTTTATCACCTGTCGGCTTCAGTGTGGCAATTAGGTAGTAGCACCTGAGGAAATCGGGTTTAGGCAGAGCTGCACTAAAATAAGTTTGTAATCGTGCTTTTTGCCAGATATCTTGAAGTGGAGCTGCATTCTGTAAGGTTTTGAATTCTCTTGAAAAGAACTGGAAGGTCCACTGCACTCCTCCACACTCCATCTTGGACTCCCATATATGATCTGCGTCTCCCAAGTCTCCTGGCATTTCATTGAACCAATGAGAGTGCCCTTTTACTCTTTCGGTTAGGCCATTTGGTGGATCTGGAATAGGAATTCTCCGCACATTCACGAACTCTTCAGGCCGAGCTGTTGGTGGGGCCTCCACCGGCATGGCATCCCAATTGATTTGAGCACCAGAGCCTGCCTGAGAGCTTGTGCCTGCTACTGCTACCATGGGAATCGGGTGCTTATCTGCTAGAAGAAGAAAGGCAAATTAGTGTTGCATAGGAAACAGGATGTAATGGTGTTCCCTTCACAATACTAACATGACAATCCCGAAGGTTAGTGGTCAGAGATGAAGTGCTTGTGATAGGTGTGAGTGGTGATTAGAGGTCAGTATCATCCTAGATGCCTACTTTGGTTATGCAGTGGACTCGGAATGCACCTATGTCAGAGTGGATGGATTTACAAAAATTGGGTCAGGGGGTTTGATACATGGTTCAGGTCTCCAAACTTTGATAGGGGATTCGTAGCTCTTAGAGCTAAAGACAGGCAATGGTTTATGAACTAGGTTGTGATGAATTTGGGACCTTTTGGGTACCCATTTCCAGGCATTCCTCGATGTGACTAAGTGTGGGTCAGAGTGGTTTTTAGGTAGAGTTCCTGCGTTGTTAGTCGAGCGGACTTGAGAGTGTTGAATTATGCCAGTAACTAGAGTTGGAGCTATTTGGGCTCGTAAACAGGCCTTGGGCACCCATATGTGTCTAGCATTGGGGCTAGCCTTCCTTGACCACTTAGGGACCCAAATAGATGTGGTGTGCCTAGGAGGTTTCCTAGGGTACTCCTTCACTTGTGTCCGTGATGGTGTGGCTTGTTTGTTGTCTCCTCGGGAGTCTGCTATTAGAGTGGTGGGTTTTCCATCCTTGCGTATCCAGATCTGCTTCGCGCCAGGAGGTGCTCCGTGTTGCACGGGTTGGCGCTCCTGCCTCTTGATCAGCAGCCTCCTTCGTGTCGAGTGATGTTCGGTCTGCCCGTTTAGAATCTTCTTTGGATCAGTTAGGAACTCCTTATTGGCTCCTCTACCTTCAGTAAGATTGACAATCCTCTGCACCATAGAAGTTTGGACAAGAACAACATTGTTATCTTCATGTGGATTCCTGGAGGGACCAGGAGTTGGTGCCTGTTCTATTGGTTTGAGTGCTTGATTTTCTAATTCAATCGTGAGACGGCTTTGGCCTACCCAAGCCTGAAGAAGTCCACTTCTTAGGTTGAGGTTGACTGCGTGATCATAGATCCAATCTTGGCCTAAGACAAGAGGTTCGGTCAGATCCTCGTCTTCACACACTAGCACTTTTGCTGGCATGAGGACCTCTTGTATGTAGAGGGGAAGATCCACCTCTCCCATGCAAGGGGTTTCAACACCTCCTAATCCTATCAGATATGCTTCTAGGGGTTTTACCTCCAATTGCAGCTGCTGGCAATAAGAAAGCCGAACTGCACTTGTGGCTGCTCCTGAATCAATTAAAGCTCTCACGCTTGTTGTGCTGTCTCTTTGTCCTATTTCTAGGGTCACAAAAGGTCGTCGATCCACTATCTTATGGGTACGTTCACCTGAAGCCTCACACATGGCCATGTGATAGCCTGGAGACTCTTGAGTGTCAATCATAGGCTGATCCCTCCCTTGTCTCCTCAACTTCATTCGTCTGATGCGCTCTAAGGCCTCTGCCTGTCCTTCTTCTCGAATTCGTTTTTCCTCCTCTTTACGTTGCTTAGCAGTATTGAGTCGACTTAGCATTTCCTCCCTGAGGGGTTCTTGATACAACTTGACTCTGCATCCGCTAATATAGTTTGGGAGAACATCACCCTCTAAAGTGGCTAGTTGTACTGCTCCACTCATGGAGATCCTATTGATGATCATAGGTCCGTAGCCTCTCTTTTCTAGCTTCCTTGCGTGTTGTTTCAATGTGTAGACTAAAACTAGATCTCCTGCTTTCAAGCCCTTATCCTTCACATGGGCATCAAAGTATGCCTTCTGTCTCTTCTTAGCTGCATATATCCCTGCAACTGCTCTCAGTCTTGTTTCTCCTAATCGTTCAAGGTGAAAAAGTCTAGAGGAGAGTTCATGACCCGTCCATTCGTGCTCTTGTGCTACTTTCAATGTAGGTATTAAGAAGTCCAAAGGTAGCACGGCGTTTTGGCCAAATACCATCTGAAAGGGGGTGGCTTGGAGTACCGTTTTGTAGGCGACTCGGTATGCCCAAACAGCATGGTGTAGCTGTTTGTCCCAATCAGAGCGTTTATTGTTCACTAATTTTGTCAATACATTGCATAGGATTTTATTGGTGCTTTCGGCTTGCCCATTGGCTTGAGGGTGATAGGGGGCAGACTTCTTATGCACTACCAAGAATTCTTGGAGCAGATTTTCAATAACTTCATTCAAGAAGTGAGTGCCTCTATCACTAACTAGCTCTATAGGTAGCCCATATCTTGTGAATACATTTTCAAACAATAATTTAGCAGTTGTCTGAGCGTCGTTCTTCGTTGTGGCTTTTACCTCTACCCACTTGGTTAGATAGTCCGTGGCAACGATGATGTACTCAGCATGGGAACCCTTAGCTGGGGGATTGATAGGACCTACAAAGTCTATTCCCCACTTAGAGAATGCACGTCCGCCCATCATGGGCTTCAGTGGCATCTCATCTTTGCGTATAGGATACTGGGTTCGCTGACAAATCTCACACCTCTTCACATAGGTATGTGCATCCATGTGAAGGGTGGGCCACCAAAATCCTGCAAATAGAATTGCTTTGATCACCCTATCTCGACCAAAATGTCCTCCTGCTACACCCTGGTGAGCTGTTTCCAAGATCTTTAGATATTCACTTTCATGGACACATAGTCTCAGGTAACCATCCTTACCACGCTTGTAGAGATTATCACCAATGAGTACTCTAGGGCTTCTTGTTCTAGACTTCTTTTCCTAACCAGAGTCATGTCTGGAGGGAATGTTTTCGTCCTCAGGAAGGATACTAGTGGTTCACTCCAATCTGGCACTATGGACACTTGATAAAGAGTGGCATGTTCCACAGGTGGTTTAGTGCAACAGATTGGGCATTCCTTGCACAACTTTTGGACATGAGCTTCCATAGTTGGCCAATGCACTCCTAGTCTCCTCAGGGTCTGTAGGGTTCGTTGTTTTGAGTAGTGTTGCTCTAATGCACCTACATGTGCCAATTGCAACCACTTAGCGTACTCATCCTCTTCCACACAACAGGCCAAGATCCCTTGATCTGTGTGCTTGTACATACTTCCTGCCATGATGTGGTACTTTTGGGCTTTTACTACCTCTCTATCCTGCGTGTTTATTACTGGGTGGTTAGGCCCGTATGTCAATACTGGTACCAATGGCTTAGCCCACTGCGGTACCACTTCCAAATTAAACAAGTAAGCATCAGGAAGGTCATCTGACACTTCTTGTGGGGCTTCTCCTGATGTGAGCCTTGAGAGATGATCTGCTCTTAGGTGAGTCTTCCCTTTCCTTACCACCACCTCAAAGTCATACTCCATTAGTAAGAGAAACCATCTTACTAATGTGCCTGTATTACATGGCTTGTTTACCAGGTAGAGTAGAGCTTGGTGATCAGTAAAAAATTTGAACTTATTTGCAAGCAAATAATGTCTAAACTTTTTAACTGCATATACCATGCCTAATCCTTCTCGTTCGGTGGTTGTATAGTTCCGTTCAGCAGCATTCAATTGTCTACTGGCATAGGCAATAGGGAGATCCATTTTCCCTTCACCCGTAGGTTGTGCAAGTACACATCCAATAGCATAATTGGAGGCATCCACATGAACATGGAATGGCTTGCTCCAATCTGGAGTGGTCAAGATTGGTGCTGAACATAATCTTCGTTTAAGCTCCTGGAAGGAATTCTCACATTCCTCAGTCCACTCAAAGTTAGTTAGAAGTCCGTACATGGGCTTTGCGATGACAGCATACATGTGGATGAACCGACGGTAGTAACCACAATGTCCCATGAAAGCCTGTACTTCCTTGACGTTCTTTGGCCTAGGTAGCTCTGCTATGGCTCTCACTTTCTCTTCATCAGTGGATATGCCATTCTTTGACACTATGTGTCCTAGAATCTTGCCTTGCCTGACCATAAAAACGCACTTTTCTGGGTTCAGGCAGACTTGATATTCTCTACATTTGTCAAAGATCTGTCTGAGTTCGGGTATATGGGTCTGTCTAATGTTGGAATGAGCGCAAAGATCATCAACATAGACTTCCAAATTCTTCCTCAAGAACTCTTTAAACACGTGACACATTAATCTTTGAAAGGTAGCCGGTGCATTGGTAAGCCCGAATGGCATTACCCGAAAGGCAAATATGCCCCACTCCGTGGCAAAAGCCGTCTTATGTTGATCCTCTGGAGCAATGGCTACTTGATTGTAGCCCGAAAACCCATCTAGGAAGTTGTACACTTCCTTGCCTGCTACCCTTTCTAATAGATGCTCAGTGATAGGAAGCGGATAACTGTCTCTAATCGTGGCGGCATTAACTTTTTTAAGGTTAATACACACACGCAGCTTTCCATTTTTCTTGGGCACCACTACAATGGGGGATACCCACTCAGTGTGCTCAATTTCATAGATGAATCCGGCTTCAACCAGTCGATCTATCTCCTCTTTGATCTTAGCAGCATAGTTATCATTGTATGTGTAGGGCTTCTGTTTCGAGGGTCTGGCGTCTGAGGTCATGGGGATTGTATGTGAACATATATCAGGGTCTACCCCTTTCAAGTCCTTATAACTCCAAGCAAATACATCTCGGTATTCTCTTAGCAAGGCTATCAGCTCTTGTTCTTCCTCTTCTGTCAGGTCATGACCTATGTATGTGCATCTTTCTTCTCCTTCCTCGATGGCGACAACTATTTTCTTGGTAGTTTCCTTGCTATCATAGGCTTCTCCTGCTTGTGCCTCACGTTTAGGCATTCTTATCATGACCCTCCTATCGTCTATCTCATATTTTTTAAGTTTTCAAGGACCTCAAACAAGGATTCTTCTGCCTCCAGAGTGACTTCCTTCTTCTTTCTTTTCTTTCCTCCGCTTTTAGAAGCTACTTGTGTGGCTAACCTCACCTCATTTGTAAGCTCTCCGTGCCTCTGGGGTTGAAATTCTACTTCATAGAAGTATTCTTCATCTGATGCAAAAGGTGGGTCCATGATGATTGTAGCTCAGTGATGAGTAGCACCTCCTTTAATGTCAATCCGGGAAGACATGAGGATGGTATGAAGACCTCGAGCAAGTGAAGGCACAAATGTGTGAGTGAGAAGCACACTAACATGCACACTAACATGCACACACATACACACACACACGCACACACGGCAAGAACAAAGAGAGTAAGACAATGGAATCACTTCTATTGCAACAAAGTTCTCATACAAGCTCAAAACTACAAGAAGTTAGGCCCAAAAATGAGCTCTCTAGCTCTATTTATAGTTTTTGACTAGCTTTGGCCCTGTCTAGACCTAGTGTTCGGCCTAGTTAAAAATTAGGTTCCACGGCTTATTTGAGGGCTCAAACGAGGTCTAAAAAATACATAAATTGGTAGGAAACTACTTCTAAGGCTCCTCAAGCTCGAGGACTCCTCGGGTTGTACAAAATGGAGCTACAAAAAGGTGAAAATGGTATTTACAGGGGTTTTTAGTGATGAGAATCACTTTTAAATGGTGTAAGGGTTTTGAAAAAAATAAAGGGTTGCCTTAGTGCTAGATCTGCTTGTATGCTCGTACTTGCCTCTTCTCGTATACTGCCAACACTCTCCCCCCCCTAGTGTCTGTCACCTCTGACAGACCTCTGCTCCACTGTTTGATCGATGTACTTCTGCAGGAGGTCGGTTGCCAATTCTTGTTCTTTTATACGTAGTCCCCGGACCAAATCGCTCTGGAGGGCATCCCAATTCACGGCTCCACGCATGTTAGGTTGTGGCGTAGTGTAGAGCTCTGAATGCATTGTTTGCTCGCACGCAAATAGTTGCAGCAGGTGGGTTGGTCGTGGTGCAAATACCTCTGAATGTGCTTCCCAAAATCCCGTGGTGAACATGTCGTCGAAGGTTTGCTTATAGCAGGCAGGGAGATATCTGATGCGTGCGTGCCATGCATAAGCAACTCGTATGCTTGGGGTTGTGCTCATATCATACAGGAGGTCATAATTGCCATTGATGAAGCCGGGAATCGGAGGCTGAATGTTACATACGTTGCGGAAGGTTTTGAGCACAACCTGCATCATATCAAATATCTTGAGTAGCATCTGTGCAGCTACATCTGGCATGGAGTGGAGGCGTGGAAGCCAATATCGGATGGTAGCCATCATGTACGCTATTGTAGGTGGGCCTGTCGGTGGTGCGATTTTGGGGTAGTTCAGCCACTGTTTGCAATTCACATTGTTCTGAACCTTGATGGCGAATGTTTTCCAGGAGCGTCTTCTTTGTACCGGTCCAAAGCATGGGTTATATTTCAGATGCATGGGAGCATGATCCCATGTTCCTAACATTTTTGGATAGGTCTCCAGTAACTTTTGTCTCCATATGGGCTGGAATATGGCCCCTTTTCTGGCGGCTTCTGGGATGTCCTCGGGTTCGAACTGTGTTGCGAAAGAGGGATACTTGTTGGTTATGCGTTTGATCTCAGCATTGTAGTCTGCCAATAATACAAAATAAGGTTTATATTGTAACTCTGAGCTAGTTATCAACCGCCTAGGAGCCAAGTGCGAGAAATATTCAGACTTGAGTATAGACTCCTCAATGATTTTCATGGCCAGCATCTGAGTTGCTACGCGCTCTTCGTGAGTGTGGCCCATCTCCTCTACGTGCTTCATCCATGCCGATGGGGGCTCCTCATATGTGTCTTGGCCTTCCTCCATAATTCTGCCTCTTGGAAGGGGTTGAGGCTCATAATTGTCTTCAAATGTCTCCTCCACTGGAATGACTACTGTTTCTTCTTCTATGGTTTGATCAGGTGGAGAGGGAGGTCGTTCATACTGTAACAACTTGATTTTTAGTTCTGCAACCTGTTGTCGTAGCTCAAGTACCTCACTGTTGGTTGAAGGTTCAGGTTCTGGCGAAGTAGCGGCCTCGACCGTCTCTTTAGGTGTGGGTGGGCGTGTTGTTGGTACTTTGGATCCTCGTAGTTCCTTTATCTGGTCTGCCAACTGATCATGGGCCTCCAGGAGGGTCGCATAACCTTCTAAAACCTGTTGAATATGCTCTGAGGGGACAGCCTGGAATTTTGCAGGGTCTATAGGTGCTCTCGGGGTGTTTTCCATGGCCACTTCTAGGTTCTCCTGGTTTTTTTGTTGTAGCCTTCTGTTCTCTTCTTGAGCCGCTGCTAGATGGCGACGTAGTAGAGCCATGTTGCGTTGAAGTCTCGCATTGCGGCCCATTTGTTCTCTGAGTTGTTCCTCCATAGCTTTGCCTATCTCTGCATACTTAGCTTTGAGTTCTGTCTTCAATTGTTGGAGGTCAATCACCTGGTGTTGTAGTGTTGTATTACCTAGTTCCAAGGCATCGACTCGTGCCTGGAGTTGAGCCGAGAAATTGCACAGCTCTGTGTTATTTTCTTCTAATAGCTTATACTCTTGCTTAAGCTGAGTGGCCGCTTCAACCATGGTGTCTAGTGCACTACTAAATGACGTGGATGCATGGGTAGAGGTGGAACATGCAAAGGGTCGGGAAATGGGGAAGGGAAAAGTGGATGATGTGCCTATGAGTGAAGTGAGATGTGATGAGGGTGGAACAGACGTGGCGGTGGGTGCTCCTGTGGATGGTGAAATATCCATGGGATCGGATGTGATAGTGTGTGAAGAGTGAATTGTGAATACGGGAACGGTAGGTGGTGTGTTAGTGGTGGCAGTGAATGTGGGGGAGTGGGGTTGGGGAAGGGACTTTTTATTATAATTCTCCACCTGTTGGAGTATATTTACAAGGTTTGTCCAGAATGACGGTTGTGTGACTTGGGTTGAGCCTAAGGGGGTTAACAGGGGTTTTATTATAATTCTCCACCTATTGGAGTATATTTACAAGGTTTGTCCAGAATGATGGTTGTGTGACTTGGGTTGAGCCTGAGGGGATTAACAGGGGTACAGTGGGTAGGGGTTGGGAGGAAGGAACTGTGTGGGTGAATGGAAAAGGTTGGGATAAGGTTTGGCTAGTGGCATGTGGTTGTCCCAGGGCAGGGAGATAAGAGGGGTGACCTATTATGGTTTGATCGGTGGCAGGATGACCTATGTGGGGTTCAAAAATTTGGGCAGAAGTGATGGCTGTGGGTAAAGGGAAGGCTGTAGAAAAGGAGTTGTGTACATTGGTTTCACCATGGGTGGATATCGGTTGTTCAAAAAGACTCGTGGAAAAGGGTTTTGAAGGCTGTCTGGGAGGTGATGGCGGAGGTGGTGAATGTGTATTTACATCTGGTTTGTCACTGGGACTAGGGCTAACCATGTGAACATCTTCTGTGATTGAAGTAGGCAATACGGTAGATACCTCCATTTGAATCATCTTTCCCCATCGTGGCCTTGTATCTATCCTTCTTTGATCATAAGTAGGGTTCGCCTGATAGACCAATGTTCTCATGGCTTCCCCGATGCCACAGGTGTCCGCCAAAAGGTTCAACGATTCTACAAAATGTGGGTCGATGTTCTCCGATTGCAACATGTGGTTTACTAGGGCTCGATTCGCTTCTTCTGACATCTTGTGTCTCCTCTGCACCTGCTTGATTGTCCGGTATAGTCTTTTGAGTTGTGCGGTATAGGCAGGGGCTTCCTCTTCACTATCTTCTGGTTCATTTCTTTGTGCACCTTCCTGAACTTGTGTGTTTGGGTCATGAGGATGTTGTGCCACCTCTTCCCCATGTACTCTGCTTGTTTCGCCCTGTGGCAGTTCTCTTTGGAATGATGCTCCTGGATCGTCATTGTCAGGGAAACCTTCACTATCCGACAAGTGGGCTGTCTGCAGGAATCTTTCAAAATCAAAGTTTGGATCTTCTGTGAAGTTGGCCATAGATGCAAACTCTACATCGGTAGGTAGTGGAGGGGCGGATGGAGTGGGTTGTACCACATCCCCTGCTTGAACTCCTTGAAGATGGATCGTGACCGGTGCGACTTGGGCTTCTTCTCTGGGGGAAGCTTCGGTCGTGGCCTCGTGAGGGATCATTACCTGGGAGAGGGATCCACGCATCAGTTTTGCAGGTTGGCTCCCTGACTTCTGCCCTTTGAAAAACTCCAGCTGTGAATATTTTAGGGCTCTGGCAACCGGCACATCATATGCAAGACATCGATAGATAATCCTTGTAAGTGCACAGCAGCCGTGTAAAGTGGGCTTCCTCACACCCCGCTTGCCTGCTTCATACACTTGGTCCAAGATCCATACAGACATCTTAATGGGCAAGCTTCTAGTCTCTGCTAGATATAGCCCATACCATATTTTCTTGTGAGGTTGGGTAAAACGGTCCTGAGCTGGGAATGCGAAGTGTTGGAGGCACATCCGCAATGGTATGGCGATGTTGGGGGTGAGGGCGGACATTTCTTTTAGCTTGTTGATTCTGTTGCTTTTCATCGACTCAGGTATCAAGGGGTCGCGGTCAAAAGGTACATTCGTGCCATACATGTGAAGTGCTTCCTTGATTAAAGTAACATTCAATTCGAACTTCCTCATCTCCTCCAGATTTGACAAGGAGGGCACCCAGAATGTGCCTAAATTATCTTTATCACCTGTCAGCTTCAGTGTGGCAATTAGGTAGTAGCACCTGAGGAAATCGGGTTTAGGCAGAGCTGCACTAAAATAAGTTTGTAATCCTGCTTTTTGCCAGATATCTTGAAGTGGAGCTGCATTCTGTAAGGTTTCGAATTCTCTTGAAAAGAACTGGAAGGTCCACCACACTCCTCCACACTCCATCTTGGACTCCCATATATGATCTGCGTCTCCCAAGTCTCTTGGCATTTCATTGAACCAATGAGAGTGCCCTTTTACTCTTTCGATTAGGCCATTTGGTGGATCTGGAATAGGAATTCTCCGCACATTCACGAACTCTTCAGGCCGAGCTGTTGGTGGGGCCTCCACCGGCATGGCATCCCAATTGATTTGAGCACCAGAGCCTGCCTGAGAGCTTGTGCCTGCTACTGCTGCCATGGGAATCGGGTGCTTCTCTACTAGAAGAAGAAAGGCACATTAGTGTTGCATAGGAAACAGGATGTAATGGTGTTCCCTTCACAATACTAACATGACAATCCCGAAGGTTAGTGGTCAGAGATGAAGTGCTTGTGATAGGTGTGAGTGGTGATTAGAGGTCAGTATCATCCTAGATGCCTACTTTCGTTATGCAGTGGACTCGGAATGCACCTATGTCAGAGTGGATGGATTTACAAAAATTGGGTCAGGGGGTTTGATACATGGGTTAGGTCTCCAAACTTTGATAGGGGATTCATAGCTTTTAGAGCTAAAGACAGGCAACGGTTTATGAACTAGGTTGTGATGGATTTGGGACCTTTTGGGTACCCATTTCCAGGCATTCCTCGATGTGACTGAGTGTGGGTCAGAGTGGTTTTTAGGTAGAGTTCCTGCGTTGTTAGTCGAGCGGACTTGAGAGTGTTGAATTATGCCAGTAACTAGAGTTGGAGCTATTTGGGCTCGTAAACAGGCCTTGGGCACCCATATGTGTCTACCATTGGGGCTAGCCTTCCTTGACCGCTTAGGGACCCAAATAGATGTGGTGTGCCTAGGAGGTTTCCTAGGGGACTCCTTCACTTGTGTCCGTGATGGTGTGGCTTGTTTGTTGTCTCCTCGGGAGTCTGCTATTAGAGTGGTGGGTTTTCCATCCTTGCGTATCCAGATCTGGTTCGCACCACAAGGTGCTCCGTGTTGCACGGGTTGGCGCTCCTGCCTCTTGATCAGCGGCCTCCTTCGTGTCGAGTGATGTTCGGTCTGCCCGTTTAGAATCTTCTTTGGATCAGTTAGGAACTCCTTATTGGCTCCTGTACCTTCAGTAAGATTGACAATCCTCTGCACCATAGAAGTTTGGACAAGAACAACATTGTTATCTTCATGTGGATTCCTGGAGGGACCAAGAGTTGGTGCCTGTTCTATTGGTTTGAGTGCTTGATTTTCTAATTCAATCGTGAGACGGCTTTGGCCTACCCAAGCCTGAAGAAGTCCACTTCTTAGGTTGAGGTTGACTGCGTGATCATAGATCCAGTCTTGGCCTAAGACAAGAGGTTCGGTCAGATCCTCGTCTTCACACACTAGCACTTTTGCTGGCATGAGGACCTCTTGTATGTAGAGGGGAAGATCCACCTCTCCCATGCAAGGGGTTTCAACACCTCCTAATCCTATCAGATATGCTTCTAGGGGTTTTACCTCCAATTGCAGCTGCTGGCAATAAGAAAGCCGAACTGCACTTGTGGCTTCTCCTGAATCAATTAAAGCTCTCACGCTTGTTGTGCTGTCTCTTTGTCCTATTTCTAGGGTCACAAAAGGTCGTCGATCCACTATCTTATGGGTACGTTCACCTGAAGCCTCACACATGGCCATGTGATAGCCTGGAGACTCTTGAGTGTCAGTCATAGGCTGATCCCTCCCTTGTCTCCTCAACTTCATTCGTCTGATGCGCTCTAAGGCCTCTGCCTGTGCCTCTTCTCGAATTCGTTTTTCCTCCTCTTTACGTTGCTTAGCAGTATTGAGTCGACTTAGCATGTCCTCCGTGAGGGGTTCCTGATACAACTTGAATCTGCATCCACTAATATAGTTTGGGAGAACATCACCCTCTAAAGTGGCTAGTTGTACTGCTCCAATCGTGGAGATCCTATTGATGATCATAGGTCCGTAGCCTCTCTTTTCTAGCTTCCTTGCGTGTTGTTTCAATGTGTAGACTAAAACTAGATCTCCTGCTTTCAAGCCCTTATCCTTCACATGGGCATCAAAGTATGCCTTCTGTCTCTTCTTAGCAGCATATATCCCTGCAACTGCTCTCAGTCTTGTTTCTCCTAATCGTTCAAGGTCAAAAAGTCTAGAGGAGAGTTCATGACCCGTCCATTCGTGCTCTTGTGCCACTTTCAATGTAGGTATTAAGAAGTCCAACGGTAGCACTGCGTTTTGGCCAAATACCATCTGAAAGGGGGTGGCTTGGAGTACCGTTTTGTAGGCGACTCGGTATGCCCAAACAGCATGGTGTAGCTGTTTGTCCCAATCAGAGCGTTTATTGTTCACTAATTTTGTCAATACATTGCATAGGATCTTATTGGTGCTTTCGGCTTGCCCATTGGCTTGAGGGTGATAGGGGGCAGACTTCTTATGCACTACCAAGAATTCTTGGAGCAGATTTTCAATAACTTCATTCAAGAAGTGAGTGCCTCTATCACTAACTAGCTCTATGGGTAGCCCGTATCTTGTGAATACATTCTCAAACAAGAATTTAGCAGTTGTCTGAGCGTCGTTCTTTGTTGTGGCTTTTACCTCTACCCACTTGGTTAGATAGTCCGTGGCAACGATGATATACTCAGCATGGGAACCCTTAGCTGTGGGATTGATAGGACCTACAAAGTCTATTCCCCACTTAGAGAATGCACGTCCGCCCATGATGGGCTTCAGGGGCATCTCATCTTTGCGTATAGGATACTGGGTTCGCTGACAAATCTCACACCTCTTCACATAGGTATGTGCATCCATGTGAAGGGTGGGCCACCAAAATCCTGCCAATAATATTGCCTTGATCACCCGATCTGGTCCAAAGTGTCCTCCTGCTACACCTTGGTGAGCAGTTTCCAAAATCTTTAGATATTCAATCTCATGAACACAAAGTCTCAGGTAACCATCCTTACCACGCTTGTAGAGATTATCACCAATGAGTGAGTACTCTAGGGCTTCTTGTTCTAGACTTCTTTTCCTAACCAGAGTCATGTCTGGAGGGAATGTTTTCATCCTCAGGAAGGATACTAGTGGTTCACTCCAATCTGGCACTATGGACACTTGATAAAGAGTGGCATGTTCCACAGGTGGTTTAGTGCAACAGATTGGGCATTCCTTGCACAACTTTTGGACATCAGCTTCCATAGTTGGCCAATGCACTCCTAGTCTCCTCAGGGTCTGTAGGGTTCGTTGTTTTGAGTAGTGTTGCCCTAATGCACCTACATGTGCCAATTGCAACCACTTAGCGTACTCATCCTCTTCCACACAACAGGCCAAGATCCCTTGATCTGTGTGCTTGTACATACTTCCTGCCATGATGTGGTACTTTTGGGCTTTTACTACCTCTCTATCCTACGTGTTTATTACTGGGTGGTTAGGCCCGTATGTCAATACTGGTACCAATGGCTTATCCCACTGCGGTACCACTTCCAAATTAAACAAGTAAGCATCAGGAAGGTCATCTGACACTCCTTGTGGGGCTTCTCCTGATGTGAGCCTTGAGAGATGATCTGCTCTTAGGTGAGTTCTGCCTTTTCTCACTACTACCTCAAAGTCATACTCCATTAGTAAGAGAAACCATCTTACTAATCTGCGTGTATTACATGGCTTGTTTACCAGGTACAGTAGAGCTTGGTGATCAGTAAAAAATTTGAACTTATTTGCAAGAAAATAATGTCTAAACTTTTCAACTGCATATACCATGCCTAATCCTTCTCGTTCGGTGGTTGTATAGTTCCGTTCAGCAGCATTCAATTGTCTACTGGCATAGGCAATAGGGAGATCCATGTTCCCTTCACCCGTAGGTTGTGCAAGTACACATCCAATAGCATAATTGGAGGCATCCACATGAACATGGAATGGCTTGCTCCAATTTGGAGTGGTCAAGATTGGTGCTGAACATAATCTTCGTTTAAGCTCCTGGAAGGAATTCTCACATTCCTCAGTCTACTCAAAGTTAGTTAGAAGTCCATACATGGGCTTTGCGATGACAGCATACATGTGGATGAACCGACGGTAGTAACCACAATGTCCCATGAAAGCCTGTACTTCCTTGACGTTCTTTGGCCTAGGTAGCTCTGCTATGGCTCTCACTTTCTCTTCATCAGTGGATATGCCATTCTTTGACACTATGTGTCCTAGAATCTTGCCTTGCCTGACCATAAAAACGCACTTTTCTGGGTTCAGGCAGACTTGATATTCTCTACATTTGTCAAAGATCTGTCTGAGTTCGGGTATATGGGTCTGTCTAATGTTGGAATGAGCGCAAAGATCATCAACATAGACTTCCAAATTCTTCCTCAAGAACTCTTTAAGCACGTGACACATTAATCTTTGAAAGGTAGCCGGTGCATTGGTAAGCCCGAATGGCATTACCCGAAAGGCAAATATGCCCCACTCCGTGGCAAAAGCCGTCTTATGTTGATCCTCTGGAGCAATGGCTACTTGATTGTAGCCCGAAAACCCATCTAGGAAGCTGTACACTTCCTTGCCTGCTACCCTTTCTAATAGATGCTCAGTGATAGGAAGCGGATAACTGTCTCTAATCGTGGCGGCATTAACTTTTTTAAGGTTAATACACACACGCAGCTTTCCATTTTTCTTGGGCACCACTACAATGGGGGATACCCACTCAGTGTGCTCAATTTCATAGATGAATCCAGCTTCAACCAGTCAATCTATCTCCTCTTTGATCTTAGCAGCATAGTTATCATTGTATGTGTAGGGCTTCTGTTTCGAGGGTCTGGCGTCTGAGGTCATGGGGATTGTATGTGAACATATATCAGGGTCTACCCCTTTCAAGTCCTTATAACTCCAAGCAAATACATCTCGGTATTCTCTTAGCAAGGCTATCAGCTCTTGTTCTTCCTCTTCTGGCAGGTCATGACCTATGTATGTGCATCTTTCTTCTCCTTCCTCGATGGCGACAACTATTTTCTTGGTAGTTTCCTTGCTATCATAGGCTTCTCCTGCTTGTGCCTCACGTTTAGGCATTCTTATCATGACCCTCCTATCGTCTATCTCATATTTTTTAAAGTTTTCAGGGACCTCAAACAAGGATTCTTCTGCCTCCAGAGTGACTTCCTTCTTCTTTCTTTTCTTTCCTCCGCTTTTAGAAGCTACTTGTGTGGCTAACCTCGCCTCATTTGTAAGCTCTCTGTGCCTCTAGGGTTGAAATTCTACTTCATAGAAGTATTCTTCATCTGATGCAAAAGGTGGGTCCATGATGATTGACTCTAGATCGGAGTCACTCGCATCCTCAAATGCATCAAGGATAGGTTCGCATTCTTCTAAAACAGCATCTCCCATGATTGGCTCTATTGAAAAGACTGAAATGTCATAGCCATCCTCATCACAATGAGGTGTCCACTGCTCTTCATTGATGGCTACATCCATTGTTGCTAGGATTTCTGCCCAGCCATGGGGTTCAAATTCCTCATCAGGAAAGACTACAGGTGCATAGGCTGGGTCTTGAATTGATCTATGGTTTTCTTTTGCACCTACCTCTCTGGCTTTCTCTCTCTTCTCTTCTTCTACTGCTACCTTACACATCCATAAGTGGGTGTCTTCATGCATCCACAAGGATCCGGATTCTATGGAATGCACAGAATCAGTCTCATTTTTGGCTCTATGGATGGGATTCCATTGAATAGGCGGTACGTCTCTATGAGAGTAATCCTTAAGATTGACTTTGGTTGTAACACCTAGATGTTGCAAATACAACGAATTGGTTCCCCAATCCTGGACTACTTGCAATTGCCGCATAAATGGCCTTCCCAAAATCATCTCGTAGGCTTGGTTTTTGCTAAAGTCGCATATAGCAAAAGTATGCTCAAACTCAACCCCACATGTAGTGAGAGTTATTCCTTCTAGCAATCCTAAGGGTCTCTCAATATGACCATCGGCCATCTGCAATTTCATTCTCGTTGGCTTGAGTGCTGGCTTGCCCCAACGCTTCCATAGGGAAGTGGTGGCAATTGCAACTCCTGCACCTGAGTCCAAAATTGCCTTGGTGGTGTACTCCTGGTAGGTAATGGGAAGATAGGTGTTCCCTTCTTCACCTTCACACATATCTCCTATCTTATCCAAGGGTATCTCTGGCACTGTCCTATGTGATCCTACCTGGGAACGAGGTTTTGCTACTCGGGTACTTGATTGGCTACATGTTTCCACACTTCTGGTCTAACCTTCAGCAGCTCTTCCAAAGTGAGATTGCACTGCACTTTGGTGTTCTTCACTACCTCTGTGTTCCTAGGTATGACTGAATCTTCGTTTCTTACCATGACTGTAGGTGCTCTCATACAGGTGGACTTTGCTTCCCATGGGCCTGTGAAATGGGGTAGTTCTTGTAAAGAATTAGACTCGAAGTCTAATCTTTCTTGAGAATGGGCACTCTCCTGCTCTCCATAAATGGAAGGAAGGTCTTGTGGGAATTGATCGTGTGTGTCATCCACCGGTTCAATGGGAGGAGGAACTTCACTCTCTTTAGCCCATTTCTCTTCTTGAATCTCTCGCAAGAATTCTGGTGTGTATTGATTCATAGAAGAAGAGGTGTCTGGCTCCGTAGAGTTAGGCACGTAGGCTTTCTGGGTAGGAAGACCTGCTCTTTCACTAGCCTTGTCATGGTGTTGAGGGGCGAGTTCCTTTTGTGATTGTGCCATTAGATTCTCTATTCTTTCTAGGGAGGGGGGGTTGTCTGGTTCATTGGAATTGGGCTCATAAGCTTTTGATGGGGGATGGGTCATGTTTTTGCTTGCTTTATCTCTTTCTTGATTTTTTTCTTCCTTGGCAGATCTTGCAATTATGCCCTCTAACTTCTCTAGAAGTCCATCCAAGTGTAATTGCGTCTTGGCTGAGCCCGAGTAATTGAAAAGGCGCCTGGCTTCAAACATAGTCTGAGCCAATGCGACCATTTTCGCGCAAAGCTTGGTTCTTTCTATCTCTAGGTCAGCACTAGGGTAGCACTTGTCATGATCTGTGACATTTGGCCCTTCTTGGATTCTAGCCTGATATGCTTTAAGCATCATGTCTATGTCTTCAGGAGTGGGATCAGCTAATACTGATCCTACTCGGGGTGGTGGGTGGGTTACGTGGGGTGTATTAGAGGGTGGAGGGATGGAGGGTGATGGGGATGGTAGCGGTGGGAATGTGTGAGAGTGCGGTTGAGATGTGATCTCTATGATTTTTGCTTTGGTTTCTCTCAAGCTTTCTTCAAGTTCGCTCATCTTTTTTGCCCATTGCCTTTTCATTCTTTCACGACTATCCTTCCAGGCTCTAGTCCTCTTTTTGGTTATGCTCTCTGTTTCACTCACCTCGGGGCTCTTTTCCTGACCAACACCTTGGTTTTGTTGTAGTGCTTGGGCTCTTGTGATCACTTGCACAGGTGCAGTGGAAGTCACACTCCCTGTGGAGTCTACAACTAACCCAACAACATTGATAGGAGTGATTTTAGGCATGTTATTAGGGTTCTTTGGGCAATCTCGTAGGAGATGCTCTTTCCCGCAGTCTTGACAGAAACCCTGAATGGTTACTGGTTGAGGTTGTGTAGGGGCAGGCAGTGGACAATCACGTATAAGGTGATCTCCCTGACATCTGAAGCATGGTCCTCTAGGAAATGGGGGTCGTACCTGCCTAGGTTGAGGTCTAGAGTTGGGGTTTGTGTACATGACATTGGCATACTCAGGTTCCCCTCTATTTTCACTTGGGTCCTCATAATAGTATGACTCATTATGCTCGGGTGACTGCATGTAGTAAGCCTGTGGGCTATCAATATGTGTGGAGTCAAAACTATGGTCACTTGGATCACTGTCTGATAGCAATGGGGTGACTGGGACTATGGCTCTGTTCGCATTTTCTTCAGCAGATGCATATTTCACTGGGATCACATTGGTTGGAGCAGGGGGTTGCTCCACTAGGACTGGTTGAGGTCTCTGCTGCCCTTGATAAGGTGGCTGATAAGTTTGCTGTGGTCTGTTGTATTGTTGTGGTGGGTACTGATTCTAGTATCTACCCTGTTGTGGATATGGCTGAGGGTAATTGTGCCTAACAGTTTGTTTGTTATATGGGAAGTCTTGTGCAGTGTGGTTGGTGTACCTGCGCTCTATGGTGCAGTACTGGCTACTAGGATTCGCCTGGGGTTGGGCCATAATGGGACATACATTTGCCATATGGTCACCGCCACAAGTGTAACACCGCTTAACTGGGGCAAATCTTGGAATTTGTTTGCTAGAGACACCTAGTTTTTGAGCTACCTTCTCTGCAAGTAGCTCAATGATGAGTAGCACCTCCTTTAATGTCAATCCGGGAAGACGTGAGGATGGTATGAAGACCTCGAGCAAGTGGCGACACAAGTGCGTGAGTGAGAAGCACACAAGCATGCACACACATACACACACACGCGTACACACGGCAAGACAAAGAGAGAGAATCAATGGAGTGCTTTAGATTACTTTCACAAGCTCTTACAAGTTCGTTTCAATTACAATCTAACCCCCAAAAATGAGCTCTCTAGCTCTTTTTATAGTTTTTGACTAGCTTTTGGCCCTGTCCAGACCTAGTGTCCGGCCTAGTTAAAAATTAGGTTCCAGGGCTTATTTGAGGGCTCAAACGAAGTCTAAAAATTATGAAATTTGGTACGATGGTACTTCTAATACTCCTCAAGCTCGAGGACTCCTCGGCTTGCACAAAATGGAGTCTAATCTACCAAAAACGGGATTTACAATGTTTGTGTAGTGATTAAAATCACTTGGGTTGTACATAATCTATGGAAAAAATGATCTGGCCTTGTTGCCGTATTGTGCATGACTCCTTTATTGCTTTGTATGCCAACACTCCCCCCTTCCTAGCGTCTGTCGCCCCTGACAGACCTTTGTTCCCTCGGGTGGTCGATGTAATATTGGATGACATTGGTGGCCAGTTCATGTTCTCCTATCCTTAAGCCTCTTGCTAGATCGGCTTCCAATGCCTCCCAATTTATTGCACCGGGAGTCTCTGGTTGCGGGGTGGTGTAGTACTCTGAATACATTGCTTGTTCACAAGCAAACAGTTGAAGCAGATGTGTCGGCTTTGGCGCGAAAATCTCCGAGTGGTACTCCCAGAACCCTGATCTGAACATTTCTTCGAAGGTCTGTTTGTAGCAGGCGGGGAGGTATTTGATGCGTGCATGCCAAGCGTAAGCCACACGGATACTGGGGGTGGTGCTCATGTCATACACCAAGTCGTAATTTCCATTGCTAAACCCCGGAAGGCGTACCTGTGGTGCGGCTGCATTTCTAAAGGTCTTCAGCACCACTTGCATCATATCTAAGATTTTAAGCATCATTTGCGCTGCTACATCTTGCATGGGCTTCAAGCGCGGCATCCAGTGGCGAATGGTCCCCATCATATATGCTACCGATGGTGGTCCTTGTGGTGGCGCGATGTACGGGTAGTTCAGCCATTCCTTGCATTGCGCATTGTTCTGTACCTTGATATTAAATGCCTTCCACGACCTGCGGCGGGGGACTGGACCGTAGCATGGGTTGTACAGGAGGTGCAACGGCGCGTTGTTCCATGTGCGTAGCATTTCTGGATAAGTCTCTAAAAGTTTCTGCCGCCATGTTGGTTGACGAATCTTGCCTTTTCGCACCTCTGGAGGAAGGTCTTCGGGTTGAAATTGGGTCGCAAAAGTAGGAATCTGACCCGTGACTCTTTGTATTTCTGCATTATAATCAGCCAAGATAATATAATATGGCCTGTACTGGAGTTCCGATGAGAGAATCAGGCGTCTCGATGACAAGTTCTTGAAGTAATCTGATTGTAAAACAGTCTCCTCTATGACCCTCATAGCCTGATTTTGCACTACGGTGCGCTCTTCATGCGAGGTCCCTATTTCCTCCACTTGTCGTAACCATGGCGGCCGTGGTGCCTCGAACGTGTCCTGCGCTTCTTCTGTTTGTTGGCCTCCTGGGAATGGTTGCGGATCATATTCTTCATCAAACGTTTGTTCCACAGGAATTTGCACAACTTCTTCGTCCGTGGGAGCCTCCGGAGGGGACGATGGTCTCTCATATTGTAGTAGGCGTGTTTGCAATTCAGTTACCTGTTCCTGGAGATCTTTTATGGCCTCTGCGTTGAGAAGCGAAGCCGCAGCGGGGGTGGTTGGAGGGGCAGCTGTTGGTCCTTGTTGGTGTTCCTGCTTCAGTTGTCCTAGCTCCTCCGATAGCTTATCATGTGCTTCGAGCAGCGTGGCATAATCTTCCAATATAATCTTGATATTATCGGGGGTCACTGCTTGAAACTTGGATGGGCTGATGAGTGCCCCCGGTGTGCTCTCAATAGCTGCCTCCAGGTTCTCTTGGTTTTGTATTTGCAGACGTCTGTTCTCTTCCTGAGCAGCCGCAAGATGGCGTTTAAGTAGCGCCATATTTCGCTGAAGTTTTGAGTTGCGTTCCAGCTGTGTCCGTAGGTGACCTTCTACCACCTGCACTGCCTCCTGATCTACGTTCTGTAGCTGTACCTCCAATATATTGTGGGCTTCTTGGAGGGTGTGGAACTGTGTGTGGAGGCGAGTGTTCTCCTCTTCTAGTACCGCAAGGCGGAGCTGTAGTGTCACTGAGTGCTCTTGCAGGCGTGCGTTTTGTTGCTGGAGCTGAATGTAATCTGTTCTTAAATTTGATATACAAGCCAACATGGTGTCCAATGCATTACCTATAGATGAGTGGGGGGTGTTTACCGTGGAAGATGCATGGGAAGGGAATTGGGGAAGGGAGACAGTGAATGATGTGTCTACGAAAGTTGTGTGTGTGGGTGAAATTGGTGGAGGGGGAATGGGAGGAGGTGAAACCGTGGGTGGAGGTGCCGTGGGTGGTGAAATGTCCATCCCTTCAGGAGTGGGTGTTAGTGTGGGGCCTGCCATATACACTGGTATGGTAGGTGGTGTGTGTGTGGAAGTGGTGAATAGATGTGAAGTGGGGTGGGGAGCTGAAAAGACAGGGAATGGTTGAGGGCCTGATTGAAAAGCCCTCGCAAAGATGTCCTGGAGGGATTGTAGAAATGGAGAGAGGGATATCGGGGGTTGGGGTCATAAATTTGAGGAGGGCTGAAAGGGTTGCGTGGTAGCAGGGAAGCCCATGAATGTGGATCTAGGGTCAGGATGACCCGTGGCTGAGGGCGTTGGGGATGGTTGCCCTAGGGCAGGGTCTAGAAGGGGTTCGGCGGATTGTGTAGTGTTGGGGTTGTCTTCGAAGATAGGATTATCAGTGGTAGAGAATAGGGTGGCACTGGAGATCGGAGTACGGAAGATGAAGGTGGGGTCGGTGGGTTGAGTAGTCGATGTGGTTTCTACTGTTTCTCTTCTAGGAGGTGATGGTGGGGGAGTAGTTGGTAGTGGTTCGGTGGACTCCTCATGGGTGGCTGGGTGCTGTTGGCTAGCTGTCTGGGAGGTTGTTCTGATAGTTTCAGGTGTAGTAGTCGGCTCTTCTGCAACTGTAACAGGAATTTGTATATTTTTACCTGGGCGAGGTCGTGTCTGAAACCTTCGTGGGTCATATTGAACTGAAGGCCTCTGAATGGCAGTGCGCACAGCTTCTACAACTCCATATGTTTCTGCCATCAATAAGAGACCTTCCCTGTACTCCGAGTCAATTCCCGCTTCTTCCAACAACTGAGTCATAAGTACTCTGCTGCTCTGTTCAGTGAGTAACTGCTGCGATCGCACTCTTTCCATAATCTGATACAGCCTTCGGAGTTCTGCTGTATATGCTGGGGCTTCAGTGGTCTCTTCTTCATATGCTTCTTCTTCTTCCGGGTGTCCGTGTTGTTGACTTTCCTGAGTGTCACTCCAATGGACATGTCTACCGTCTGTAGACTTTCTTCTTCTTCGTGAGGATGTGCCCTGCTCCTCTGCCTCTGAGTAAAACTCCACATCAGAGAATTGTGTGCTTTGTAGGAATGCTTCGAAATCCTGGGGGTCCAGTCCTTCAGCCTCTCCAGTGGCTGCAAATTCGAATTCAGGTGTGACAGGAGGAGCCGATGGGGTAGGTTGTGTCGTGGTGTCGGATTCCGACCTGGGTATCCTAATGGTAAAGGGAGGTACCGTGCCCTCTCTTAATGGTGATGCCTCAGGAGTAGTCAGGACTTCCCTTGTCTGGACACAAGGGATCGCGCCCCTCATGCGCTTGGACTGATGTGTGGATGTCTTGAGCCTTTTAAACATTTGTAATTGTGCCCAAGTTAAGGCACGCTCAATGGGGACATCATATGCCAAGCATCGATAAATGATGCGTGTGAGTGCACAGCATCCGTTCACCACTAATTTCCTAGATGCCCGTTTGTTTGCTTCATACAACTGATCTATAATCCACACTGGTAGTTTAATAGGTAACGCACCTGCTTCCGCCAAGTAGAGAGCAAACCAGATCTTCTTGTGTGGTTGCGTGAATTGGTCTTGACCGGGGAAGGCGAAATGTTGCATGCACATTCGGAGAGGGATGGACACATTTGGGGTGAGTGCTGCCATGTCTTTCAGCTTCACAACTTTCCTGTCCTTCATGTTGGTGGGAACGAGAGCATCCTTTTCTGAGGGCACATGCGTGCCATGCATATTTAACGCATCGCTTACCAACTCCACAGTGAGTTCAAACCTCTTCAACTCGTTGTTGCCCAGCAATGAGGGGAGAACAAATGATCCGGGTTGGTCCTTATCTTCATTAGCTTGTAATGTGGAGACCAAATAGTAACATCGGAGGAGATCGGGTTTAGGTAGTGGGGCTTCAAAATATTCCGCCAATCCTGCTCGTTGCCATATGGTCTGTAGATCTTCGGTGTTCTGTAAAGTCTCGAACTCCTTGGAGAAAAATTGGAATCGCACCCATGATCTGTCATACTCGCATTTAGACTCCCAGATATACTTCGCCTCACCTAATGGACCGGGCATGCCATTGAACCAATGAGAATTGGCATGAACTCTTTCCGTGATGCCTGTAGGTGGATCTGGCACCGGGAGTTGCTGAAGGGGTAGCATCTCCACTGGTCGTTCCGTCGGGGGCACGTTCACAGGTAGGCTATCCACATCAATTCCTGCAGTAAGTATCCCTACTTGTGAGCCCGAACATGTCGCGTCTGCCATTTTTCTTCTTGCTTTCTGATTCTGTGAGAATATAGAATCATGTGTTAACATCGTAATGGACAAAATAAATCCGTTGTTGTCCCCGTTACAACATTAACATGAGGCAGGTGATAAGTTAGTGGTTAGTAAGTGCACGAAGACAGTGAGTGTAGTTAACGTTTGTGTATTCCTAGGAGACTAATGCCGTTAGTAAGTGGGGTGAATTTACAAATCGGGGTCGGGGGGTTTATTACAGGTCTTAGACTGCCAAATGCAGTGGATGGGCTTTGCTTTCGGTTTCGTAGGGACTCTAGAGAGCTGTGTCGGTGTCGCCGTTTGGGAATGGGGCCTTTTAGGGACCCACTTATGAGTGATTTTATGCATGCTCATGGGTCTTGGTGTGTTCCTAAGTGTTGAGCACGAGGGAATTCTGGTTGTACTCGTAGAAGGGTTATGCTGCATAGGTTGTGGCCTTGGCGTAACTACTTGTGCCCTCAAGCAAGGCTTAGGCACCCAAATTTGTCTAGATTGTGGGCTTGCCTTCATCGACTTCTTGGGCACCCAAATAGATTTTACTTTAGCAGAAGAATTTCTGAAAGACTTCTTATTAGCGTCGTGTTGTTGGTTACTAATAAGAGGCTTTGCTCGCGTAGTTGACGGTGGTGCACCCGGTCGTTCGCCTTTCCGCACCTACACTTGGATTATTTTCTGGGACATTCTGCTGCGCAGGTATTTTTGATCTCGGACATAGGTAGTATTCTGCTTCTTCTGCTTGTGATCCGCCTTTGGTTGCTGCCTCCTTCTGGCCTTTGGAAAAGAAGGGAGTTCCGTTGCATCCCTGACTCCTTTTTTGCAAATATCATTCCTCTGCAACACAAGGTTTTGAACAAGAACAGCATGGTCATCTTCATGTGTACCCCTGGAAGGACCAGGAGTTTGTGCCTTTCCTAGTTCCTTGAGTGCTCCATTGTCTAATTCTACTGTAACTCGACTATGATTGACCCAAACCTGGAGAAGTCCACTTCTTAGGTTTAAGTTAATTGCTTGGTCATAGATCCAATCTTGACCCAAGACTAGAGGTTCAGTGAGATCCTCATCTTGACACACCAGTACTTTAACTGTCATTGCCTCATCGTGAATGTAGAGGGGAAGTTCCACCTCACCCATGCAAGGGGTTTCCACGCCTCCCAATCCTATGAGATATGCTTCCACAGGATTGACAGTTAACTGTAACTCTTGACAGTAAGACACTCTAACAGCACTAGTGGCTGCACCTGAGTCAATCAAGGCCTTTACAGTCCTTGCATTTTTTTCTTGTCCTATATCTAGGGTTACGAAAGGACGTCGATCAGTTATCCTAGGTGAACTGGTTCCTGCGACTTCACACATTGCCATATGATATCCTTGATCTGCATAGTCATTTGTCCTAGGCTGCTCTCTACCTTGCCTTCGTAATTTCATCCTTCTGATGCGTTCTAAAGCTTCTGCTTGAGCTTCTTCTCTAATTCGCTTCTCTTCCTCTTTGCGTTTCTTAGCAGTGTTGAGTCGGCTGAGCATTTCCTCCGTGAGGGGCTCCTGATACAACTTGACTCTGCATCCGCTAATATAGTTAGGGAGAACATCACCCTCTAACGTGGCTAATTGTACTGCTCCACTCGTGGAGATCCTGTTGATAATCATAGGTCCGTAGCCTCTCTTTTCTAGCTTCCTTGCGTGTTGTTTCAGTGTATAGACTAAAACTAGATCTCCTGCTTTCAAACCCTTATCCTTTACGTGGGCATCAAAGTATGCCTTCTGTCTCTTCTTGGCTGCATATATTCCTGCGGCGGCTCTCAGTCTTGTTTCTCCTAATCGTTCAAGGTCAAAGATCCTAGAGGAGAGCTCATGACCTGTCCATTCATACTCTTGTGCTACTCTCAATGTAGGGATCAAGAAGTCCAAGGGTAGCACAGCGTTTTGGCCAAATACCATCTGAAAGGGGGTGGCTTGGAGTACCGTTTTGTAGGCAACTCGATATGCCCAAACAGCATGGTGTAGCTGTTTGTCCCAATCAGAGTGTTTAGTGTTCACTAATTTTGTCAGTACATTGCATAAGATCTTATTAGTGCTCTCAGCTTGTCCATTAGCTTGAGGGTGATAAGGGGCAGACTTCTTGTGTATTACCAAGAATTCTTGGAGTAGATTTTCAATCACTTCATTCAAGAAATGAGTGCCTCTATCACTTACAAGCTCTATAGGTAGCCCGTATCTCGTGAATACATTCTCAAACAAGAATTTGGCAGTTGTTTGAGCATCGTTCTTTGTCGTAGCCTTTACCTCTACCCACTTGGTGAGATAATCTGTCGCAACAATGATGTATTCCGCATGAGAACCCTTAGCTGGGGGATTAATAGGACCTACGAAGTCTATTCCCCACTTAGAGAATGCACGTCCACCCATCATAGGTTTCAGTGGCATCTCATCTTTGCGTATAGGATACTGGGTCCTCTGACAGACATCACACCGTTTCACATAGGTATGTGCATCCATGTGAAGGGTAGGCCACCAGAAGCCCGCAAACATTATTGCCTTGATCACCCGATCTGGTCCAAAGTGTCCTCCTGCTACCCCTTGGTGAGCAGTTTCCAAGATCTTGAGATATTCACTTTCATGGACACATAACCTCAGGTAACCATCTTTACCGCGCTTATATAGATTATCACCTATGAGTGAGTAATCCAAAGCTTCTTGTTCTAAACTCCTTTTCCTAGCCAGAGTCATGTCTGGAGGGAATGTGTTTGTCCTCAGGAATGATACTAGTGATTCGCTCCAATCTGGCACAATGGATACTTGATAGAGAGTGGCATGTTCCACCGGTGGTTTAGTGCAACAGATTGGGCATTCCTTGCACAACTTTTGGACATCCGCTTCCATAGTTGGCCAGTGCACTCCGAATCTCTTTAGAGTCTGTAAAGTTCGTTGCTTTGAATGGTGGTGCTCTAACGCACCTACATGTGCTAATTGCAACCATTTAGCATACTCATCCTCTTCTACGCAACAAGCCAAGATCCCTTGATCTGTGTGCTTGTACATGCTTCCTGCCATGATGTGGTATTTTTGGGCTTTTACAACCTCTCTGTTCCGTGTGTTTACCACAGGATGGTTAGGCCCGTATGTCAATACTGGTACCAATGGCTTAGCCCACTGCGGTACAACTTCCAAATTAAACAAGTAAGCATCAGGAAGGTCATCTGGTACTCCTTGTGGGGCTTCTCCCGATGTGAGCCTAGAAAGATGATCAGCTCTCAAATGGGTCCTCCCTTTTCTTACTACAACCTCAAAATCATATTCCATGAGCAAGAGAAACCATCTCACTAATCTTCCTGTATTGCAAGGCTTGTTTACGAGGTACAGCAATGCCTGATGGTCAGTAAAAAATTTAAACTTATTTGCAAGCAAATAGTGTCTAAATTTCTTAACTGCATATACCATGCCTAATCCTTCTCACTCTGTAGTGGTGTAATTCCGTTCAGCCGCATTCAATTGTCTGCTGGCATAGGCAATTGGAAGATCCATATTACCTTCACCAGTAGGTTGTGCAAGCACACATCCAATGGCATAATTGGATGCATCCACATGAACATGGAATGGCTTATTCCAATCTGGTGTGGTCAAGATTGGTGCTGAACATAATCTTCGTTTAAGCTCTTGGAAGGAATTCTCGCATTCATCCGTCCACTCAAAGTTTGTCAGAAGTCCGTACATGGGCTTTGCAATGACAGCATACATGTGTATAAATCGTCGGTAATAACCACAGTGCCCCATGAAAGCTTGTACTTCCTTGACATTCTTTGGCCTAGGTAGCTCTGCTATGGCTCGCACCTTTTCTTCGTCAGTAGATATGCCATTCTTTGACACTATGTGTCCTAGAATCTTGCCTTGCCTGACCATAAAAACGCACTTTTCTGGGTTTAGGCAAACTTGATATTCTCTACATTTGTCAAAGATTTGTCTGAGTTCAGGAATATGGGTTTGTCTAACGTTGGAATGAGCACAAAGATCATCAACGTAGACTTCTAAACTCTTCCTCAGGAACTCCTTAAACACATGGCACATCAGCCTCTGGAAGGTGGCTGGTGCATTGGTAAGCCCAAATGGCATTACTCTAAAAGCGAAAATGCCCCACTCTGTGGCAAAGGCTGTCTTATGCTGATCCTCTGGAGCTATGGCTACTTGATTGTAGCCCGAAAATCCATCAAGGAAGCTGTACACTTCCTTGCCTGCCACCCTTTCTAAGAGATGTTCTGTGATGGGAAGCGGATAGTTATCTCGAATCGTGGCGGCATTAACCTTTTTCAAGTTAATGCACACACGCAGTTTGCCATTCTTCTTGGGCACCACCACGATGGGGGATACCCATTCAGTGTGCTCAATTTCATAGATAAATCCAGCTTCGACCAGTCTATCTATCTCTTCCTTGATCTTAGCAGCGTAATTATCGTTATATGTATAAGGCTTTTGCTTAGAGGGTTTAGCATCTGAGGTCATGGGAATGGTGTGTGAGCATACGTCAGGGTCAACACCTTTCAAATCCTTGTAACTCCAAGCAAATACATCTCTGTATTCTCTTAGCAAGGTAATTAATTTGTACTCTTCTTCTTCTGTCAGGTCATGGCCTATATACGTGCATCTCTCCTCTCCTTCTTCTATGGCCACTACTATTTTCTTGGTGGTTTCTTTGTTATCATAGGCCTCTCCTGATTGTGCCTCTCGTTTAGGCATTCTTATCATGACTCTCCTGTCATCTATCTCGTACTTCTTAAAATTTTCTGGGACCTCAAACAAAGATTCTTCCTCTTCTGGTAAGGCTTCTCTCTTTCTTCGTTTCTTTCCTTCTTCCTTAGGGGTCATATGCGTTGCTAATCTTACATCATTTGTAACTTCTCCATGCTTCTGAGGTTGAAATTCCACTTCCTGGAGATATTCTTCATCTGATGCAAATGGTGGGTCCATAATGATTGACTCTAGATCGGAGTCACTTGCATCCTCAAATGCATCAGGGCTAGGTTCACATTCTTCTAGAACTGCCTCTCCCATGATTGGCTCTATGGAGAAGACTGAAATATCATAGCCATCCTCATCACAGTGAGGTGTCCATTGTTCTTCATTGATGGCTACGTCCATTGTTGCTAAAATTTCCGCCCAGCCATGGGGTTCAAATTCCTCGTCCGGAAAAACTACAGGTGCATAGGCTGGGTCTTGAATGGGTCTATGGGTTTCGTTTGCACCTATTTCTCTAGCCTTTTCTCTCTTCTCTTCCTCCACTGCTACTTTGCACATCCATAAGTGAGTGTCTTCGTGCATCCAGGAGGATCCTGATCCTATGGAATGCACAGATTCTGCATCATCTTTGGCTCTATGGATGGGATTCCATTGGATAGGAGGGACATCTCTATGAGAAAAATCCTTGAGATTGACTTTGGTTGTAACACCTAAGTGCTGCAGGTACAAAGAATTGGTTCCCCAATGCTGTACCACTTGCAACTGTCGCATGAATGGTCTTCCCAAAATCATCTCATAGGCATGATTTTTGCTGAAGTCACATATGGCAAAGGTATGTTCAAACTCGACACCACAAGTGGTGAGAGTTATTCCTTCTAGCAATCCTAGGGGTCTCTCTATGTGACCATCGGCCATTTGCAATTTCATTCTCGTCGGCCTGAGTGCCGGCTTGCCCCAACGTTTCCATAAGGAGGTAGTGGCAATTGCAACTCCTGCACCTGAGTCCAAAATTGCCTTCGTGGTGTAGTCCTGGTAGGTAATGGGAAGATAGGTGTTCCCTTCTTCACCTTCGCACATATCTCCTATCTTATCCAAGGGAATTTCTGGCACTGTCCTATGGGATCCTACCCGGGAATGAGGTTTTGCAACTTCAGTTACTCGACTGGCTGCATATTTCCGCGCGTTTGGTCTATCCTCAGGCAGCTCTTCCAAAGTGAGATCGCGTTGCACCTTGGTGTTCGTTACTACCTCCGTGTTCCTCGGTATGACTGAGTCGTCGTTCCTTACCATGACTGTGGGTGCTCTCATGCATGTGGACTTTGCTTCCCATGGGCCTGTGAAGTGGGGTAACTCCTGTATGGAATTAGACTCAAAGTCCAATCTCTCATGAGATTGAGCACTCTCATGTTCCCCGTAAATTGATGGGATGTCTTGTGGGAATTGGTCGTGTGCATCGTCCACAAGTTCAAAAGGAGGGGCGACCTCACTTTCGTTATCCCATTTGTCTTCTTGAATCTCTCGTAGGAAGTCTGGTGCAAACCGATTCATAGAAGAAGAAGTGTCTGGCTCCGTAGAATTAGGTACATATGCTACCTGGGAAGGAGGGCTTATTCTATCGTTGGCTCTTTCCTCGTTGTCATAGATAGCTGAAGCACAAGCTTCTTGGGGAGGATTACTTATGCTATTACTTTTCCGAACAGGCTCATACGCTCTCTGGGAAGGAATGTGGGTTACCTGTGGAGGTACATATGCTTTCGAGGGAGGCTCCTGTGACCTTTGGGGAGGAAGATAGGCTCCTTGAGGAGGCACATGGGCTTCCTGAAGAGGCTGGCTTATCCGTTCTCTTGCCCTTTCCTTTCTTTGAGGGGTAGGCTCCTTTTCTGGCTGTGCAATTAGCCTCTCTAATCTTTCTAAGGAGGGAAAGGAGTCTGGTTTAGTGGAATTGGCCACATACACTTCTGACGGGGAATGCTTCATGTTTCTGCTTGCTTTATCTTTTTCTTGATTTTTTTCTTCCTTGGCAGATCTTGCAATTATTTCCTCTAACTTCTCTAGGAATCCATCCAAGTGTAATTGCGTTTTGGCTGAGCCCGAGTAATTGAAAAGGCGACTGGCTTCAAACATAGTCTGAGCCAATGCGACCATTTTCGCGCACAGTTTGGTTCTTTCTATCTCTAGGTCAGCTCTAGGATAGCACTTGGCATGATCCGTGACATTTGGCCCTTCTTGTATTCTGGCCTGATATGCTTTGAGCATCATGTCTATGTCTTCGGGAGTGGGATCAGCTAATACCGATCCTGTTTGGGGTGGTGGGTGGGTTACGTGGGGTGTCTTAGAGGGTGGAGGGATGGAAGGTGATGGGGATGGTAGTGGTGGGAATGTGTGAGAGTGCGGTTGAGATGTGATCTCTATGATTTTAGCCTTGGTTTCTCGTAGACTTTCCTCAAGTTCACTCATCTTCTTTGCCCATTGCCTTTTCATGCGTTCGCGGCTATCTCTCCAAGCTCTTGTTCTCTTTTTATTTTGGCTCTCAGTATCGCTAGTGTCTGGGCTCTTTTCCTTGCCTACCCCTTGGTTTTGCTTCACTGCTTGAGCTCTCGTGACTACCTGTACGGGTGCAGTGGAAGTAACACTTCCGCTGGAATCTACCACTAACTCAATAACATTGATGGGCGTGATTTTTGGCATATTACTGGGGTTCTTTGGGCAATCTCGTAAGAGATGCTCTTTTCCACAATCTTGGCAGAAGCCTTGGATCGTCACTGACTGGGGTTGTGTAGGTGGAGGCAAGGGACAATCACGAATGAGGTGATCTCCTTGGCATCTGTAGCACGGTCCTCTTGGGAATGGAGGTCTTACCTGCCTAGATTGAGGCCTAGGGTTGGGGTTTGTATACATGACGTTCGTGTAATCTGACTCCCAACTAGGTTCGTTTGTCTCTTCGCTATAATAGGACTCACCATGCTCAGGAGACTGCATGTAGTAGGCCTGGGGGCTATCAACATGTGTAGAGTCAAAGCTATGGTCACTCGGGTCACTTTCAGAAAGCAAGGATGTTACAGGGACTATAGCTCTATTCAGGTTCTCTTCTGCAGCAGTATACTTTACCGGAATCACATTAGCTGGGGCTGGGGGTTGTTGTGCTAGCACAGGCTGAGGCCGTTGTTGGTTTTGATATTGAGGTTGGAAATTTTGTTGTGGCCTGCCATATGGTTGTGGAGGGTACTGGTTCTGGTATCTACCTTGTTGGTAGGGCTGAGGGTAGGGTTGCCTAACCGCCTGCTTGTTGTATGGGCAATCTTGTGCGGTGTGGTTGGTGTATCTCCGTTCTATGGTGCAGTACTGGCTACTAGGGTTTACTTGGGGTTGAGCCATAATGGGACAGACGTTCGCCATATGGTCACCACCGCATGTATAGCACCTTTTTATAGGAGCAAACCTTGGAATTTGTTTGCTAGTTACTCCTAATTTCTGGGCCACTTTCTCTGCGAGTTCCTCAATTGATGTGGATTGTGTGGAAGAGTGACTAGATGCACCATCTGAATCTTTGTAGATTTTGGAAAGCTCTAGTTCTTCCCCTAGGTTATCTTCAATGTCAATGCACATGCGTACACACTCTTCTATAGTCCTAGGGTCCTTCAGATACACATAGGATCTCAATTTCGTACTCAGCAATCCATCAAGGAATAAGGCTACTTGTTTAGCAGATGTGGGTAACTCCGAAATAGGGCACCTTTCCAGATATTGTCTAAATCTTCTTCCGGCCAATCTGACAGTCTCTTGGGGGGTCTGTTTGAAGCTGTGGATCAATGAGGAGGTATTGTGTCTTATGCCGCTCTTAGAGAACTCTACAATGAATGCCTCTAGGAGTTGGTCTATGCTCCTGAACTGACGCTCATCTAATGGCTGAAACCATGTAAGTGCCGTGTTCCTAAGGGTTAGACCGAAGGCATTGTACTGCGTGAACAGATCTTCCACTTGTTCGGCTCTCAAGACTTGCTTGAACTCTGCCACATGATCATAGGGATCTCCTGTGCCGTCAAAGTAATTCTTCATGGACTTAACTAGCTGGGTGGGTCTCAAAGTTCTTGTATGCTCTCTAGGCCTCGGCAGAGGGAATCCATCTACATTTCTTTGGTTCCTGTGGGCTCTATGCATCTCAGGTTCTACCCTATTCGTCTCTGTTCTCGTTCTTTCTCTGCCTACAGGGTGGGCGAAACTTACTTCTGGTCTATCCCTACTTCTGTCTCTTTGTGTACCATGAGCTTGGGAAGTTCCAGCCCCAGGGTGACCATAGGATACATTTGATCTTGGTTGGGGGAAGATAAATTCACCCTTCCAAGTGTAGGCATGCCTATCATTTTCTGTCACCACAAAGATCCGTTCTAAAGCATGATCTAAGTAGGTCACTCTGCCTGGGCTATCCGGATCCTTAAACTCATAGATCATGATGTTTCCTATGTCTGTTGGCTGATTAGACTTATACCTCCAAAAGGCTTCATCAGTTTCTCGATTGAGGAGCAACTCTATGCTCTTGTTGTCTTGGGGGACCCACTCAGGTGTGATAATCCTAGTGAGAACAGATTTACCTCGAGGGGTTCTAGGTTCCGCACCCATGTTCCCTTGTTCCAGGTCACCTAAGTCCGCTTCTGAGATTACATTCCCAAAGTCATCGGTCCTATCAGGGTGACTAGTGACTACATATATAGTTCCTTCTTTGTCCAGGTATGCACCATTTTCAAACTTGACAGCTGGGTGCTCTAGTCCAATGGATTGATCAGGGTTTTTAATCTGGACCACAGATCTTCCTAAGCCGTCCTCATAGATGCTAGCACCTAATCGGTTGGTCCTAAGGTACTCCAGCTGCGTTTTGTAAGGGCCTTCTACCCTGTACAGGTAAGGCACTCCTGAACTTCCCGTAGGTCTGTCCATGCCTTGAGACATTTCTGACTCACTGGTCTCAGAGCTAGGGTAGTATGAGTGGTGGCTCAACTGCTGGGCCCAAGACCTTGCAGTGTGATTGACACTAGCCTCTGAAGACCTAAGGCTTTGTCTTTCCCTTGCTAAATGTCGTCCTGATCTAAGGTTCATATGCCTAACTGATTAGCCAAATCCTTTTTTTTTTTTCAGAGTACAAC
This sequence comes from Ceratopteris richardii, assembly GCA_020310875.1. NCBI lineage: Eukaryota > Viridiplantae > Streptophyta > Polypodiopsida > Polypodiales > Pteridaceae > Ceratopteris > Ceratopteris richardii. The sequence goes on along the minus strand of CM035434.1, from coordinate 36,669,494 downwards.
CTCGTTGCCGATTAATTGGTATCAGTCACTTGATTCTTTTTAGTTATTCCTCGTGTTTAAGGTCTTGTCTGATATTTCGTCGTCAGGAATACTTGAATGTTCTGCGCACTTTCAGGTTGATCGTTCCCGGTTAGGTTCTTTACCTTAAGGTTATCGACAGTACAGAGATTATGTTTTTATCTTGAACTTGAGTTTTTAGGTAGTCTTCAACTTGATGACTGCCTAACGTCGCTCTGACTTACTCCTACCTCTCGTCGTTCTTAGCCTAAGCTATGAATTGATAGAGGGGGTTAAAAGTGTCCAACCTTTTGTTTCCTGCTCGGTTGCCCTTGAGTGCCCAGGAAATGTGTTCCCAAGCTCACACTTACACTTGCTTAGAACGCCTCTCGATGCTCTGTAAGAGTTTCAATGTTAGCCTTGAAGTTTACCTTCCAAAGACAGAACCCATTATTTTCATTCATGTAGCACAAACACAAACTTGCATAGTGATTTTCAAGAAAACAATCCTAAGGACCCCTGACTTTGATCCCCCTGGATATGGTCAACTTCAAAATACCCTATCTGAAAATCAATGCATTATCTTTATAAAAAACAGTTGAGGGCGTGTAGTATATGCTACGAGCTTTCCAACAAGCCCTAGAGCTCAAAAAATGGATCTCGTATGAAAAAGTTGTGACCGTTCAGGGTTCTAGGGTTACGACAGGGTTCAAACAGGATCACTGTGCAACAGGTTTTCCCCAAGTTGTTTTCCTAAGGCTTCCCCATGTGCTCAAGAGCATAATATTTGTGCCCAAAATTAGCCCAACTTTTCAATTAACAAACCCTAAAAATTTTGGCTAAAATTGGCTGTCAATCGCGATGGATAGGGCTGTCAATCGCGATGGACACTCAGTCAATCGCGATGGACAGAGACTTCAGTCAATCGCGATGGACAGGGCTGTCAATCGCGATGGACACTCAGTCAATCGCGATGGACAGAGACTTCAGTCGGTCGCGATGGACACTCAGTCAATCGCGATGGACAGAGACTTCAGTCGGTCGCGATGGACACCCAATTCAATCAATCGCGATGGACAGGGGCTTCAGTGAATCGCGATGGACAGAGACTTCAGTCAATCGCGATGGACAGGGCTGTCAATCGCGATGGACACTCAGTCAATCGCGATGGACAGAGACTTCAGTCGGTCGCGATGGACACCCAATTCAATCAATCGCGATGGACAGGGGCTTCAGTCAATCGCGATGGACAGGGACTTCAGTCAATCGCGATGGACAGGGCTGTCAATCGCGATGGACTGAAATTTTGCAAGATTTTCAAAAATTTTAGTGGGAATGTGGTGTGCAGGGTCTCTAGTCCCCTGTGGTGCACTCAGATTTACCAACAAGTGAAAATTTCTGTCAATCGCGATGGACAGAAGGCGGCGACTGCGAGACAGTTTCGTCGAGTTCCGTACCTGCGCGGAAGGCTGGAGATGGTGATGTGACCTGTTCCTGCAAGATAGCTCAAGAAACATGCAAAAACAGCACATGCAATTTCGCTCTCTCGCTCTCTCTCACAAGTGAAATGAGGGAAATGAGGTGGAGGTGGGGATATAGTCAAAAAACTGAAATTTTTGCGATGATGGAGATGGACGTGGGAGATGGTGATGATGATGATGGTTAAGAAGATGGTGAAGAAAGTAAAAGAAAATCTATGAGAGTGAAGAAAATACCTACAACTCCAACGCGTCAACTCTACGTCTTACCATCACACGCTCGTCCTCAAAGCTCGATCCCCGGCAACGACGCCAAAATTTGGTGTAGCTCAATGATGAGTAGCACCTCCTTTAATGTCAATCCGGGAAGACGTGAGGATGGTATGAAGACCTCGAGCAAGTGGCGACACAAGTGCGTGAGTGAGAAGCACACAAGCATGCACACACATACACACACACGCGTACACACGGCAAGACAAAGAGAGAGAATCAATGGAGTGCTTTAGATTACTTTCACAAGCTCTTACAAGTTCGTTTCAATTACAATCTAACCCCCAAAAATGAGCTCTCTAGCTCTTTTTATAGTTTTTGACTAGCTTTTGGCCCTGTCCAGACCTAGTGTCCGGCCTAGTTAAAAATTAGGTTCCAGGGCTTATTTGAGGGCTCAAACGAAGTCTAAAAATTATGAAATTTGGTACGATGGTACTTCTAATACTCCTCAAGCTCGAGGACTCCTCGGCTTGCACAAAATGGAGTCTAATCTACCAAAAACGGGATTTACAATGTTTGTGTAGTGATTAAAATCACTTGGGTTGTACATAACTATGGAAAAAATGATCTGGCCTTGTTGCCGTATTGTGCATGACTCCTTTATTGCTTTGTATGCCAACATACCTTCTCTGCAAGTTTCTCAATGGATGTGGATTGACCAGATGTGAGGCTACTAGAGCTATCAGAATCCTTATAGATTTTTGATAGTTCTAATTCCTCACCTAGATTGTCCTCAATGTCTATGCACATGCGCACGCACTCTTCTATCGTTCCGGGGTCCTTCAGATACACATATGACCTGAGCTTGGTGCTCAACAATCCATCTAAGAACAAGGCCACTTGTTTGGCTGGTGTGGGTAACTCCGGCATCGGGCATCTCTCCAAGTACTGCCTAAATCTTCTTCCAGCTAGTCGGACCGTCTCTTGAGGTGTTTGTTTGAAGCTATGAATTAGTGAGGAAGTGTTGTGCCTGATCCCACTCTTAGAAAACTCAACGATAAATGCCTCTAAGAGCTGGTCTATGTTTCTGAAATGCCTCTCGTTCAGTGGTTGAAACCACGTAAGGGCAGTGTTCCTAAGGGTTAGACCAAAAGCATTATATTGTGTGAATAGGTCATCTACCTGTTCAGCTTTCAATACTTGCCGAAATTTTGCCACATGGTCATAAGGGTCTCCCGTGCCATCGAAATAATTCTTCATGGACTTCACCAGTTGAGTTGGTCGCAGGGTCCTAGTGTGTTCTCTCGGCCTTGGCAAAGGAAAATCGTCAGCATTCCCTTGATTCCATGGGGTTCTATGTCTCTCAGGTTCCACTCTATTCCTTTCCGTTCCTGTTCTTTCTCTTCCCAGGGAGTTGGCAAAACTTACCTCAGGCTTGTCTCTACTTCTATCTCTTTGAGCTCCATGAGCTTGGGAGGTCCCAGCTCCTTGGTGACCAAAGGACTTGGTGACCAAAGGACACATTAGACCTTGGTTGGAGAAAAACAAATTCACCCTTCCATGTGTAGGCATGTCTGCCATGCTTAGTGACCATGAGGATTCTCTCTGATGCATTGTCTAGGTAGGTTACTTGGCCTGGGCTATCAGGGTCTTTAAACTCATAGATTGTGAGGGCACTCACTTCCTGAGGTTGAGCAGATTTATATCTCCAAAAAGTCTCATCGGTTTCTCGGTTTAAAAGCAGATCTATGCTTTTATTATCCTGTGGAATCCACTCTGGAGTCATGATTCTGGTCAAGACAGATTTACCCCGGGGAGTTCTCGGCTCTTTCTCTAAATTTCCTTGTTCTATATCACCCATGTCGGTCTCTGCAATCACATTTCCAAACTCGTCTGTTCTATCAGGAAGAGTGGTGACTACATAAATAGTCCCCTCTTTATCCAGGTATGCTCCATTCTCGAACTTGACTACCGGTTGTTCTAGTCCATGGGGTTGATCGGGGATCTTAATCTGGACCACAGATCTTCTCAGTCCATCTTCGTAGATGCGAGCACCTAGACGATTCGTCCTGATGTATTCCAATTGAGTCTTGTAAGGTCCCTCTGGCTTTTCTAGATAAGCCACCCCTGAACTACCTACTAGTCTCTCCATGTGATAGGACATCTCAGAATCACTTGTTTCTGATCTGGGAGTGTATGGGTAATCACTCAACTGCTGGGCCCAAGACCTGGCAGTGTGATTGACACTAGCTTCAGAAGATCTGAGGCTTTGTCTGTCTCGGCCTAAGTGTCTGCCTGATCTAAGGTTCATATGCCTGATTTATCTACCCCCTTGGACTCAAGCACACTCTCGTTGTAGGTTAATTTGCACCAATCACTTTGTTCTTTTGAGTTGAATATTATGTTTATGATCTTGTCTGAAATTGCGTCGTCAGTACTTAAGTGAATTTCGCACTTGATAAGTGATCGACTCCAGTTTACCTTTTGTCCCTTAGGGTTTTCGCCCTTAAGACCTACTTAATTCTTGCACTTGGTTGATTAATTATCTTGGACTTGATTCGTGCCTAACGTTGCCCTAATTAATTACCACACCTAAGTCGTACTTAGCCTAGGCTAGGAATTGACAAAGGAGGGTTGAGAGATCTTCCAACCTCAATTAGCTGGTTGACCAGACTGCTACACAAGCCCAGGAAGCCTTCTCCCAAGCTTGGTACTCACCCTTGCTAGCTTGCTTTGGATTGCCTTGAGTGCACACAATGTTCCTGCAAAAGCTCACCAGTCAGTATTGCTCTATTACCACAAGTAATTGTAAGACACACATCAATATTTTCAGTCCCCCCTGGAGTAACTCACTGTACCCCCTCAATCTTAGGACCATCTAGTCTCACCTAAAGGCCAACTTGAAAATACATGTTCTAAAACTCCACGTATGATTCTACAAAAAACCAGTCAAGGTCCACGTAGGATTTTCAACAAGCTTTGCAACGAGACCAAAATCTCATCAATCGGAGTTCGTATGGTGAAGTTATGACCCTTCAGGCACTTAGGGGTCCAAACAGGCTCTCAGGGTTTAGGAAATTCCTCCCTGGTTTCTAGGTCTTTTGCCCACTCCTAAGGCTCTTATATCCTCCCAATGTGTCCAAGATTAAACCCAAAGATACCTCAATTCAGTCAATTAATTTACTCTAAATTTTCATGCGTGAAGCCCATGTATCGCGATAGGTCGGGTCGAGGTGTCGCGATAGCTCGTGAGGTGTCGCGATAGTCCCAAGTGTCGCGATAGCTCGTGAGGTGTCACGATAGGTCGTGAAGTGTCGCGATAGGTCGTGAGGTGTCGCAATACTCCCAAGTGTCGCGATAGGTCGTGAGGTGTCGCGATAGCTCGTGAGGTGTTGCGATAGGTCGTGAAGTGTCGCGATAGCTCATGAGGTGTCGCGATAGGTCGTGAGGTGTCGCGATAGCTCGTGAGGTGTCGCGATAGGTCGTGAAGTGTCGCGATACTCCCAAGTGTTGCGATAGCTCGTGAGGTGTCGTGATAGGTCGTGAGGTGTCGCGATAGCTCGTGAGGTGTCGCGATAGGTCGTGAGGTGTCGCGATACTCCCAAGTGTCGCGATAGGTCATGAAGTGTCGCGATACTCCCAAGTGTCGCGATAGCTCGTGAGGTGTCGTGATAGCTCGTGAGTGTCGCGATACCTCGAGGTGTCGCGATAGCTCGGGATATGGTGAATTTTTCAGTTCTGTCTAATGATCCTAGGAGCTCTCAGCCTGCGCAGTGTCATGGTGCACTCAGAAACGCGATTAGTCGAAGTTTTCGGAGTGTCACGATAGCTCGAGCTCGACGCCTCGGGGACTGTGCAAACAGATTCCGTACCTGCTGAGCTTGCTGGAGATGATGATGGAGCTGCAACCTGCAAGAAACATGCAAAAACACACAAAACAAGAACACACACGCTCGCTCTCTCTCAAACTCGCACACAACAAATGAGGGGAATGACAAGGAAGAGGGAATATGTAGTGGAGAAGGAGGTGGAGGTGGAGATGGAGAAGGAGGTGAGGATGGAGATGGAGATGGAGAAAAATCAAAAATTTATCGACTGCTTACCATTCCAACGCGTCCTCTCTACGTCTTACCATCACACGCTCATCCTCAAAGCTCGAATCCCCGGCAACGGCGCCAAAATTTGGTGTAGCTCAGTGATGAGTAGCACCTCCTTTAATGTCAATCCGGGAAGACATGAGGATGGTATGAAGACCTCAAGCAAGTGAAGGCACAAATGTGTGAGTGAGAAGCACACTAACATGCACACACATACACACACGCGTGCACACACGGCAAGAACAAAGAGAGTAAGACAATGGAATCACTTCTATTGCAACCAAGTTCTCATACAAGCTCAAAACTACAAGAAGCTAGCCCAAAAATGAGCTCTCTAGCTCTATTTATAGTTTTTGACTAGCTTTGGCCCTGTCCAGACCTACTGTCCGGCCTAGTTAAAAATTAGGTTCCAGGGCTTATTTGAGGGCTCAAACGAGATCTAAAAAATATGAAAATTGGCAGGCAACTACTTCTAAGGCTCCTCAAGCTCGAGGACTCCTCGGCTTGTACAAAATGGAGCTACAAAAAGGTGAAAATGGTATTTACAGGGGTTTTTAGTGATGAGAATCACTTTAAACTGATGTAAGGGTTTTGAAAAAAATGAAGGGTTGCCTTAGTGCTAGATCTGCATGTGTGTCTGTACTTGCTTCTTCCCGTATACTGTCAACAGCAGGTCAAAGAGTGTTGAGGTACATTAAGGGTACACTCAAAGAAGGTTTGTATTATGGTTTTACATCAGATATAAATATCAAGATCTATAGTGATGCAGATTGGGCAGGTAATCCAGATGATAGAAGGTCAACCTATGGATACATGTGTTATGTGGGAGATAAGTTAATCTCCTGGTGCTCAAAGAAGCAACATACAGTTGCTTTGTCATCTATAGAAGCAGAGTACAAAGGCATGGTTGAAGCTGCAAAAGAAGTGATATGGCTTAAGACTCTAATGAAGAGTTTTGACACTATACAGAGCATACCTATCATTTATGGTGATAACATGAGTTTATTATATCTAGCTGCTAATCCTGTTTTTCATGCCAGGACCAAACACATTGAGATACAGTATCACTTTCTAAGAGAGAAGGTGATGGATAAGGAGATTGAAGTCATACATACTTCAACAAAAGATCAGATAGTTGATATGCTTACAAAGAGCTTGGATGGACCAAAGTTACAGAAGTTTAAAGACATGGCAGGCATAAAGAAGGTTAGAGAAACCTCAATTGATGATTGAGGGGGAGCTGTTGGTGCAGACCAATCACCAATTGAAGATTTGAAGAAAAAGAATGGAGATTAGAACAATTCTTGAAGCAAAGAAGGTGGACACATTCACAGGATGAATGATTTGTACACATATGTACATTAGTGAAGACATAGATCACTTAGAGTTTTGAATAGTCAAAAACTTGTACATATTTGCCTATAAATACTTTGGAAAAATGTCGGGGCAAGAGAGAAGACAAGGAGAGACTATGTATGAGCATAGGAATAGAGAAATGAGATGTTGTAAGTGTTATTAGACACATGAGAAGTGAGTTGAAGTCTCTCTCTCATTCAGTTGTAGTCTTCTTCAGAAATGACAGAATTTTTGCGCCCGAAGTTTCTGAGTTTTCTCCTTGTGTAGTAAATCTTTTGTGAATTCCTTTTGGAGATATCTAATTCCATAGTTAATCAATCTATGGCTAGAGTTTGAGAGTCTAATTGTGATCAGGTTAAGAGAACTGTGTGTAGGAACATTTACATGTGAGAAAGTACTCACTGGTTCCTGAAACAGGCGCAAATTTTGATCTTAATGATTTGATCATTTCTCACTCCACAGTTTAAAGTTTTGTGCAAGTAAGCACTTAATCTTTAAGTTGGAAGGTAAGCTACTTGTGGCTAAAAGCATTTGCTTAAACGGGTTCTATACTGAGAGAATTAAAGCTAAGAAGTTAGGGGTGTCCAAATCGACTTCTCAGAAGTACAAATTTAGATATAGGTAACTTGGTAAGTAGATTTCTCAAGATCTACTGAATCTTTTGGAGTGATTTGACTTGAAGAAGGTGCGCAATCTTTAGGCGACATCTTGTGCAAAGTTTCATAAAAAACTTTACACATTTACTCAGTCAATGAGCAAGATTTATGCAGCAGACTTTCTAAGTAATTTCCTCCTTCACAGTTTAGTCAAGAAATTGATATTTGGTCATTGATCTTTTAAATTGGTTAAGGTTTTGACTTACTCTTGATATAGAGGTGTTCTAAATTCAAGAGTAGGTTGTTCTTTTGGAGATTAACACTCTCCATCAATTTTGTTCAAGCAGAGGAGTCCTTGAGGTCCAGGAGTATCAAAAGTACCTACATATCAATTTTCATAATTTTTCAACTTCATTTGAGCCCTCAAATAAGCCTTGGAACCTAATTTTCAACTATGCTAGGTCTAGACAGGGCCAAGGCTAGTAAAAAACTATAAAAAGAGTTAGAAGCTCATTTTTGGGGTTATCTTGTTAGCGATTTGAGCTTTTGTAAGAGATCTATGATAATAGAAAGCACTCCATTGATTCTCTCTTTGTTCTTGCCTTGTGTGTGCGTGTGTGTGTATGTGTGTGCATGCTAATGTCCTTCTCACTCACACACTTGTGCCTTCACTTGCTCATGGTCATCATACCTATCCTCATGTCTCAATAGATTGACATTTATGAGGTGGATCTCCTCATGTTGGTTCCATTGTGCTAGAGTGACACCAAATTTGGTGTGGTTGCTGGGGAGAGAGCTGTGAGGATGAGCATGTGACGATAAGACATAGAGTTGTGACATTGGAGTCATAGGTATTTTCTTTACTCTTCACCATTTTCTCTTACTTACTTCATCTCCATCATCACCATGATCATCCTCACCATCCCCCACCTCCATCTCCATCTTCGCTGAATTTTCAGCTTTTTAGTCATATCACCTTCCCCACCTCATTCCCCCCATTTCACTTGTGAGAGAGAGAAAGAGCGAGAGAGATCTTATGTGCATCCTATTTTGCATGTTGTTTAGCACTTCTTGTAGGTTTTGGCTGCGTCACCATCTCCAGTAGCTCCACTAGGTATAAAAATTCTCTACATAGGTCTCGAGACATTGACCTCTGTCAATCGCAACTTACAAAAAAGTAAATATTTCGTAAAACTCAGTGCACAAGCATAGACTAGAGGCCTTGCAAATCACAAATGCACTAAAATTTCAAAAAAAAATTGCATTTCCTCTATCCATCGCTATTAATAGTGTCCATCGCAATGGATTGCCTATCCATCACGATTGAGAGACCTCGACAAACACCTCTGTCCATCGCGATAGATGATATGCATTGTGATGGACACCTCTATCCATTACGATTGACAAAAAAATCATGATTGACATGTGCACTCGACCAAAAAACTATCCATCGCAAGGCACAGAGGCTCGATTGACACATGTTGGGAAAGATGGATGGACACTCCAAGAAATGAGTAGGTATTGCCAAATCCTGCTTAGTACCAGTCCCTTGTAGCTTTAGAGTTGAGTTGTGGGCCATTTTAGCTTTCCAATGACACTATACAAGTGCCTATGTACTTTGGAAATGATGTATGAAAAGATTGAATCAAAACAGACCACTCGAAGTTGAAGGTTCAATGAAAAACTTCTATTTTTTATCACACACCTGCTGCTTGTTATGCTCAGTGCTACCAGTATAGTAGGAATTAGAAAAATTCCTTTTAGAGGTATCTAAGTAGCTTAGTAATCTAATGATTCCAATTGGAATCACTTAAAATGATGCACTACACACAGAGCAATCAATTTAGCAATTGAATCATTACCCCCAATTTTTTAGGACCTCTGCAAAGTTTGACTAGTGAGTGCTTCGATGCATTTTTATTCAAATTGGCTGAATGGATTTCCTTCAACATTTTTCAACATGTAGATAACTTGGATCTGATTCCAACAAGCTATAGATCATTGAAAATGGTAGAGAATTGACGGAGATGTGAGCAGCACAAGTTGACAGTTATAAATGCATATAACAGAGAGATCATAAATGAACAATGTAGATGTATTGTATTAATGAACAATGTTGTACAAGATCATAGGCTTGGTAATCATAGCCTGATGATGGAGAGTAGTGTAGGCTAGAATGTATGCCTCACACTCTGACAAAATGACAATGAAGAACTTGGGAATTGAAGAAGAAGTGTACCCGCAACTTTTCCAAGTCACTTTATATAAGTGTTACATTCAAATTTGAATTTGAATTCAAGTTTTTGGCTCTCTCTATATTCTCTCAAGTCAAGAGAAATTACTTTTACAAATGGTAAAGATGAAAAATCTTCCTAGAAATGGTTTCCATGGAGCTTCATATGTTTATGAACTTCAAGCCAAATGTATGGGCTTGGACTTTGCACCAATGGCTCCACCTCAAGCCAAAAATTTTGGCTTGGTCTTCATCTTCAATCTTCATGAATATCTTGCAATCCAATCATTGATTTAAACCTGCAAAGTTTTGTACCATCTAATGCTTTAGTCAACAAGTCTGCACATTGCATATTAGTTGATACATATGCCAACTGAATATCCTTGATCAATCGCTTCTCTCTCACATAATGATAGTGGACCTCTATATGCTTGGTCCTAGCATGATAAATAGGATTAGCTGCAAGATGTAGTGAGCTAGTATTGTCTCCAAAAATCATTGGAGAGGTAGTATGCAAACCTAATTCTGTATACAACAATCTGATCCATATGGCCTCTTGAGTCGCATTCGCCAATCCTCTATACTCTGCCTCTATAGAAGATAGAGCAATAGTAGGTTGCTTCTTTGATGACCATGATATAGGCTTATTACCTACAAAGGATAGGTATCCAAAATCCAAAAAGTTTAGTCCATCGTGATTGACAACCCACAATTGATTTCTTGTCCATCGCGACTGACACGTGTCCATCATGACGAACACCCCTATCCATCGTGATTGAAAGAGAAATCATGATTGACACCCCATTTTGGTGAGAAACCTATCCATTGTGATGCACATGCCATGATTGACATAAAATAATGCAAGAAACCCAAAAAAAAATTTCCATCGCGATTGACACCATCCATCATGATTGACCCATCAATCGTGATTGACACCGTCCATTGCGATCAACCCATCAATTGCAATTGACACCGTCCATTGTGATTGATAGGCCATGATGGACAACTCTGTCCATCACGATTGACAGCCTTGTCAATTACAATTGACAAGCAAATTTGGCTAGTTTTTTAGGGTTCTTTAATTTTTAAATTGTGGCTAATTTTGATCATAATTTTCAAGTGATTGGAGCATAGTGAGGACCCTAAGAAAATAATTCATGAATGTCGATTTTCCTGTTTTCCTATTTTAACCCCCAGAACTTTGAACAAACATAATTTTTTCATACAAAATCCGTTTCTTGTGATCTTGAGTTCGTTGGAAGTTGACCTTCCATAGGGGTGAGGGAACTAAAGGATACCTAGGGAATCTTTTTCATAAAGGCAAGTAAAAATTTGACCTTTAAATTACATGAATGAAAATGGTGTGTTAATTTCATTAAATTTAACTTTTTAGCTAAACTTAGAACTTTTATAGGTCTATTGAGAGCTCTTGGCGAGAGCAATGCAAGGTGCCATTGTGAGCAAGCTTGGGAATGTGCTTGCTGGGCATACAAGTGCAACAAGGAGAAGCAACTTGAGGTTGGAAGATCTCTCAAACCCCTGAGTCAATTCTTAGCATAGGCTAAGTGCAAATAGTGATTTTGATTGATTAGAGGCATGACAGGAACACTTAAGTTCTAAGAGCCTTTAAATTCTCAAGTCGAAGAATATGTTAATTGTATTCAAGGGACAACTTAAGGAAAATAATCTCATCTAATTGGAAGAAGAACATCAATTACAACAAAATTAAGTGCCCCTGATTTCATATTTAAAGAGAATGAAATACATCTTAAGGAAATTAAAAGGAACAAGTAATTGGTATCAAGGAATCAGCAATGTGGTTGTACAAGGGTCATTGGGCTAATCAATATGGCTTGTGAACCTTAGGTCAGGTAGACACCTAGGGAGCGATCGATAAAGTATTAGATCATCTGAGGCTAGTGTCAACCATACAGCTAGGTCTTGGGCCCAGCAACTAAGCGATTATCCCCATATACTCAGTTCAGAAACTAGTGATTCAGAGATGTCCTTTAACATGGAATGACTGGTAGTTAGTGTAAGCACAACCTATCTATAGACACCAGAAGGCCCCTATAAGACACAGTTGGAGTATATTAAGACCAACCAATTATGTGCATGCATCTATGAGGATGGTCTGAGGTGATCCATGGTCCAACTCAAAAATCCCAATCAACCCTTTGGACTTGAACACCTAGTGGTTAAGTTTGAAGAGGGTTAATATATTGATAAGCAAGGGACCATGTATGTGGTTACTAGCTTACCAGATAGGACAAATGAGTTTGGAAGTGTCATTCTCGGCAACAAGATGGGAGACCTAGAGCAAGGAGACCGAGGATGAGAATCCAACACTCCTTGAGGCAAGTCTATCTTGATGAGAGTGATTAATCCAGAGTGACTTCCCCAAGACAACAAAAGTATAGAACTTTTCTTGAATAGAGATACAGAGGAAGCCTTTTGGAGGTTCAAGTCAGATCAACTTAGTAAAATAGGCAGAGTCACTATCTACGAGTTCAAAGATCCAAAGATTCCAGGCAAATTTGTATACCTAGATAGCACATCGGAGAAAATGTTCTTAGTGATAGAGCATGGTAATCATGCATACTCTTGGAAGGGCAAATTGATTTTCCCCCACTAAAGTCTAATGTTTCCCATGGCCTCCAAGGAGCATGTTCCTCAAGAATGCATGAAACCTAGAAAGAAAGAGTTAGAGAGAGATGGGAAGTGAGCTTTGCAAACCCCTTAGGAAGAGAGCGATCAACATTAGAAGTAAAAAGAACTGATAAGGAAAGACATAGAAATCCTAGACATTAAAGAGGCCTAGATGAGTTTCCCTTGCCTAGACCTAGAGAACATTCTAGAATCTTGAGGCCTACCCAATTGGTTAAATCCCTGAAGAATTGCTTCGATAGCACAGGAGATCCATATGATCATGTAGTGGAGTTTAGAAAAGTGTTGAGAGTTGAACAATTCAAGGATCTATTCACTCAGTACAATGCATTTGGTCTAGCTCTCAAGACCACTACCTTAACATGGTTCCAACCGCTATATCAAGGCCAGTTCAAGAATGTAGACTAGTTGCTAGCAGCATTCATCACTGAATTCTGCAAAAGTGGCATCAAACACAACACCTCTTCCCTGATACACAGCTTCAAACAAACACCTCAACAAATGGTTAGACTTACACGAAGAAGGTTTAGACAATACCTAGAGAGATACTCAGTGCCAGAGTTACCCACTCGAGCCAAACAAGTGGATTTATTCTTAGATGGATTGTTAAGTACCAAACTAAGATCTTATGTGTATTTAAAGGACCCTACATCCATACAAGAGTGTGTATGAATGTGTATAGACATTGAGGAAAATCTAGAGGAGGAATTAGAGCTTTCAAAAATCTATGAAGATTCAGATAGCTCTACTAGCCTCACCTCCAAACAATCCACATCTATCAAGGAACTTGTAGGAAGATAGTTCAGAAATTAGGAGCCTCTAGCAAACAGATACCTAGATTTGCTCCAGTGAAACAATGTTATACTTGTGCAGGAGAACATATGGTGAATGTGTGTCCAATTATGGCTCAACCCCAAGTGAACCCTAATAGCCAATAGTGCACCATAGAAGGGAGATATACTATACTAACCACACCACATAAGATTGCCCATATAACAAGAAAGCGCTTAGACAAAATCATCCATAGCCATATCCAAAATAGGGGAGATACCAGAACCAATACCCACCATAGTAATATGGTAGGACACAACAACCCTACCAACCACCCTATCAAACTCAACCAAGGCATCAGCTAGTGCTAGCTCACCAACCTCCAACTTCGGCCAATGTGATTCCAGTGAAGTATGCAACTACTGAAGAAAACTTAAATAGAGCCTTAGTGCGAGCATCACCATTGATTATAGAAAGTGACCCGAGTGATCACAATTTTGACTCGACTCATATCGATAGGCTTACTATATGCAATCACCTGAGCATAATGAGATGTACTGTTATGAAGACTCAAGCATACCTAGTTGGGAGCCAGAATATGCTAATGTCATGTATGCAAACCCTAACTCTAGGCCCCAACCTAGATAGATGAGACCCCCAACACCTAGAGGACCATGCTACAGATGCCAAGGTGGTCACTTCATTCATAATTGGCTTATACCTGCACCCGTGCAACCCCAATCAAAGACAGTTCAAGGTTTTTGTCTAGATTGTGGGAAGGAGCACCTCTTATGGGATCTCCCTAAGAACCCAAATAATGGGCAAAGATCAATCATATCAATGTGATTGGGCTAGTAGTAGATTCTACTAGAAGTATGACTTCGAGTGCCCCAGTGCAAGTGGTCACTAGAGCTCAAGCATTACAACATAACCAAGGCGTAGGTCAGGAAAAGAGTTATGAGGCTAGTGAGACTGAGAGTATAACTAAGAAGAGAACAAGGGCTTGGAAGGATAGCCATTTGCGAATGAAGAGACAATGGTCAAAGAAGATGAGTGACCCTGAGGAAAGTTTAAGAGAAACAAATGCCAAGATAGCCCAAATGACCTCTCAAATGCACTCTCACACATCACCATCACCACCACCATCCCCATCACCTTCTAATCCACCACATTCTAATCCACCATAGATAACCACACCACCACCTAGAGTAGGATCAGTCTTAGTAGATCCCAATCTTGAGGACCTAGACATGATGCTTAAAGCATATCAGGCAAGAATCCAAGAAGGGCCAAATGTGATAGATCATGAAAAATTTTACCCGAGAACTGACCTAGAGATTGAAAGAACCAAGCTTTGTGATAAGATGGTAGAGTTGGCTCAAACCATGTTTGAAGCCAATCGCCTCTTCAATTGCTCTAGTTCAACTAAGACTCAGTTGCATTTTGATGGACTATTAGAAAGATTGCAGAGGTTAATTGCAAAATCTGGAAAGGAAACCACCTCCCAAGGTAAGGACTGTTGAAAACAATTCTTGGAAAGCCTATGTGGTGGCTTGAGTATCACAAAAATTATGAAGTCATGAAGAAAACAATTGAATTGATGAAGAGTTCTCTTGTGAACTCACTCTTGTAAGTTCTTGAGTATTTACTTATTGTAAAAGGAGAAGAATCAAAAGTGATTAAATCCATCAAATGATTAGGCAAGAATGCCACAAATTCGTAAAAGCATATATCTCTTAAAATTAGGAGAAGAATCTTAGGTGAGAAATGATTCAAATTCAAATTATGGATCCAAAACACTCTATATAAGTGTGACTCATTTAGTCAGGAAAGAGAGACTCCACAGTAGGGCTTCATGACAAATTTGGGGATGATCTTATAGCTCACACATGTATCAATAAGTCTATTGGATTTCCCATGTAATATACATTTGATTTCATACATTTTTTCTATCATAACTTCAAGTATATGTGAGTGTATTGTTCACTGTTAGAGATCATAGCTTTTGGTCAGATTGCAAAAATGCTTTCTCTAAGCATGGTTCATCATTTCCAATGATTTAACTTAATAATGATAGATCTCTAAGTCTACTATAAGATTCCAAAGTTTCATTGAATTTGTCTTTCTCAGTTATGAGAAACATTCATCAGAATCTGCCTATGTATTTGCATCTTTCTGTCTCCTAAAAAGTCAAGATCACATAGGTGGTTTGCTAAATTGATTTATCTTAATATAGTGAATCATTTTTGTTGAAATAAATTCTAATAGGTTGCTTTTCTTCCTCATTAGCTAGCTCTAAAAGCTCTCTGGTCAATTTTAACCAGAGAAGGAGCATTGAGTAAAATACTAGAGCATAAATGTCCAAAATAGAAAGTTTTTTCCAAGTGACCATTGGTCGAACCTATCTGTTTTGATTCATTTGTTTATGAGTGATCTTCCAAAGTACATAGGGTATCTTATACATCAAGTTGCAAGCTAAAAGGGCTCAATAAATATCCCTGGATTCAATTTGGTTGGTGTAGTGCAAAGTTTCAACAGCACCACTTGATCTTCAACACCTACAATCCATCTACTCACAGTGGTATTAGAGCAAGGTTCGACAACATGGCAGATGGATTTCCTTCATCAATTGACAAATTGGATAGAGGTAATTACTCGGCTTGGTCATTAAGGATGGAAGCTTATGTTCAAGGCAAGAACCTATATGGTTATGTAGCTAGAGATGAATTTATGCCAAGTTTCATAAATAAAAGTCAACCTACACAAGAAGAGCAAGAAAGATTGAGCACATGGTGTTGCAAGGATGCACTTGCAAGGTCCTATCTCCTCAAATCTATCTTAGATTTTTTGTTGCCTCACATTAGAAGTTGTAAAACCTCTCAGGAAGTATGGAATGCACTTGAGGCCTTCTTCCCTTCAAGCACAAAGTCCAAAAAGAATCAATTATGGTTGGATTTCACAAACCTCAAGAAATCTTCCAAGCAAAATGCGACTCATTTTGTCACAAAGATCAAGGATATTGCTGATAAACTAGGAAGCATTGGAGAAGTAATTCATGAAGAACACATATTAAGGCAAGTTATCAATGGATTAAAGGCAAATGAAAAGTGGGAAATCTTTACCACTGCAATGGATCTATAAATGGATACATGTACCGGATTTCAACACACTCATTGGACAACTATTTACTCAAGAGGCCAAGCTTATGAAGAATGGAGAAGGTTCCACAGGTAATCAATCCTCTACTTTGTACATTGATAAAAATAAAGTCAAAGACAACAAAGGGAAAGGAAAGAAAATATATGATGAAGTAGGTACACACCAAGCTAACTATGTAGGTAGAGGAAGAAATACTAGAGGAAGAGGCAAAGGAGGAAGGCAAGGCAGGGGGAGACCCCAAGACTCTAACTCTTGCTCTATTTGTGGACTAACTAATCATACAACTGAGAATTGCTTTAGGAACTCCAAGAATCAAAGAGGCAGAGGCTACAATAGAGGAGGTTATGGCTACTCAAGAGGAAGGTTCAACAATTCTTATAGCAACCACAACAACTACAACAATTCAACCTATCAAGAAGGATACAAAGGGAGAAGAGATTTCAACAATTACACAGAGGAATCAAATCAAGAGGAGTCATTGCTACTCATGAACATGACAATGCCTCAAGGTAAATTTGATGAACATATTTTCTACATAGATTCAGGGTGTTCAAATCATGTGGCAAGAAATGTGGCTCTTCTCTCAGATTTGGAAGATCCAAGAAACAAACATGAGGTACAAATAGGTGATGATACAAGATAGCTTGTGGAAAAGATAGGAAATGTAAAGGTACCAGATGGAAATCTCAACCTTCTTAGCAAGGTACTCTATGTTCCTACCATTACTAAAAATTTGATAAGTGTTCGACAAATTGTGGGAAAAGGTTTGCAAGTCAATTTCACAAGGAAACGTGCATTTGTTGAAGATCCAAGTCATGGATTTAGGAAGATTGCAAAGGGTAAAAAGATAGGTAGATTATTCACATTTGAATTACAATATACAAGGAACATAGCTCTCTTTAATTATGGTAGTCCGACACTCACAGAACTGGAAGTTTGGCACAAGAGGTTAGCACACATTGGAGAAAGATCACTATAACAGATATGTACAGACCAAAGTGTACTTGGAATTCCTAATTTGGCAAAGCAACATATGATTTATAAGTGTAGTGCATGCCAATTTGGAAAGTCTCACATGTTACCATTCATGAAGAAAGGGTATATTCATGGAGATCTCTTGGAGTTGGTTCATACAGATGTATGGGGGACCCAACAAGGATGCTTCAATCTCTAGATCAAGGTACAATGTCTCATTCATTGATGATTGCAGTAGGTGGACCATTCTATATTTTATGAAACACAAGGATGAAGTTTTTTCATGTTTCAAAAAATACTTAGCTCTTGTGGAGAACCAAACAGGTAAGACACTAAAGAGGCTAAGATCAGATGGAGGGGGAGAATATTTCTCCCATGAATTTGATTCATTTCTTCAAGAAAGGGGAATCAAGAGAGAGATTACTACAAGGTACACTCGAGAGCAAAATGGAGTAGTAGAAAGAAGGAATAGAGCAATTGTTGAAGGTGCAACCTCTATGTTGAATAAAAAACATTTACCTAACTAATTATGGGATGAGGTTGTGTCTACAACCGTTTATTTGATTAACATGTTACCTTTAAAATCTCTTGATGGTATGACACCATATGAGACTTGGAATGGGAGAAGACCTAGCTTGGATCATTGCAAAATCTTTGGATGTATTGACTATGCTCATGTTCCTTCATAGATTAGAGAAAAGATGGACCCTAAGGCAGAGAGGTGTGTGTTCATTGGATATGACAATGCCTAAATGTGAAGCACTAGCAAGAGAGGCCTATGATAACAAGAAACAACAAAAGACCATAGAAGAAGGTGAAGAACGATGCACATACATAGGACGCGATCTGATGGAAGAAGAAGAAAAGGAGATGATTGATTTGTTGAGACAATACAGAGATGTGTTTGCATGGTGTAGACCCTGACATATGCTCACATACAATTCCCATGACCGCAGAAGCCAAACCCTCTAAGCAAAAGCCATACACCTATAATGATAAGTATGCTGCCAAGATCAAGGAAGAGGTTGATCGATTGGTAGAAGCCGGATTTATCTATGAAATTGAGCACACTGAATGAGTTTCACCCATCATAGTGGTGCCCAAAAGGAATCCAAAGTTACGTGTATGCATTAACTTGAAGAAAGTTAATGCAGCCACTATTAGAGATAGTTATCGGCTTCCTATCACTGAGCATCTATTAGAAAGAATGGAGAGCAAGGAAGTTTATAGCTTCCTTGATGGAATGCCATTTGGGCTAACCGATGCTCCAACTACCTTTCAAAGGCTGATGTGTCATGTGCTTAAAGAATTCTTACGTAAAAACATGGAAGTCTATGTTGATGATCTATGTGCTCATTCCAACATTAGACAATCACATATACCTGAGCTCAGACAAATCTTTGACAAATGTAGAGAATATCAGGTCTGCTTGAACCCAAAAAAGTGTGTTTTTATGGTTAGGCAAGGCAAGATTCTAGGACACATAGTGTCAAAGAATGGCATATCCATGGACGAGCAGAAAGTTAGAGCAATTGTAGAGCTAGCTAGGCCAAAGAATGTCAAGGATTACAAGCTTTCATGGGGCATTGCCGTTATTATCGGCATTTCATTCATTTGTATGCAATCATTGCAAAGCCTCTACACTCCCTTTTGACTAACTTTGAGTGGATAGACAAATGTAAAAACTCCTTTAATGAGCTTAAGTGACGATTATGTTCAACACCAATCTTGACTACACTAGATTGGAACAAGCCATTCCATGTTCATGTGGATGCATCAAATTATGCCATTGGGTGTGTACTAGCACAACCTATTGGTGAAGGTAATATGGACTTGCCCATTGCTTATGCCAATGACAATTGAATGTAGCTGAACAAAAAGATACCACTACTGAAAGAGAGGGATTAGGCATGGTATATGTGGTTAAAAAGTTTAGAAATTATTTTCTAGAAAATAAGTTTAAACTTTTTTACAGACCATCAAGCACTATTATATCCAGTGAACAAACCTTTCAATACTTGCAGATTAGTAAGATGGTTCCTCTTACTAATAGAATTCGACTTTGAAGTTGTGGTTAGGAAAGGCAGGACTCACTTGAGAGCTGATCACCTCTCTCGACTGACTTCACGAGAGTCCCCTCAAGGAGTGTCGGATGACCTTTCTAATGCTTACTTGTTCAATCTAGAAGTAGTGCCTGAATGGGCTAAAAAGTATAGTGCCTATTCTCACCTTCCAACCTAAACATCGTGTATTGAAAGACAAAGATAAAGAAGTAGTAGGTCTCAAAAATACCATATATTGGCAGGCAATATATATAAGCACACCAATCAAGGTATACTAGCTTGCTGTGTAGAAGAGGATGAGTGTGCAAAGTGGTTGCAAATAGCACATGTAGGTGCATTACAAAAACACCAGTCCCAACATTGAACCCTACAATGCTACAAAGGTTAGGGGTATATCGGCCAACCATGGAAGGAGATGTCCATAGGATGTGCAAGGAATTCCCAATTTGTAGTATTAAACCACCAGTAGAACATGTCACTGTATCAAGTGTCCTTAGTGCTGGATTGGAGAAAACCTTTGCTAGACTTCTTGAGGATGAAAACATTGCCTCAAGAGAGGACATTGTCTAGACGAAAGAGCTTAGAGAAAGAAGCATTAGATTATACACTCATAGGTGATAATCTATACAAATGAGGAAGAGATGGATACCTACGGATGTGTGTCCATGAGAGTGAATATCTCAAGATCTTCGTGACTGCTCACCAAGGTGTGGTAGGAGGACATTTTGGACCAGACCATGTGATCAAAGAAATTTTATTCACAGGTCTTTGGTGGCCAACACTTCACATGGATGCACATACCTATGTGAAGAGGTGTGATATTTGTTAGCGAACTCAATATCGGATCCGTAAAGATGAGATGCCACTAAAACCTATGGTGGGTGGAGGTGCATTCTCAAAGTGGGGAATAGGCTTTGTTGGTCCTATCGACCCCCCAGCTAAGAGTTCACATGAGGAATACATCATTGTGGCCACCGATTATCTAACTAAATGGGTGCAAGTGAAGGCTACAAGAAAGACTGATGCACAGACCATAACAAACTTCCTATTTGAGAATGTATTTAAAAGATATGTTTGCCAATAGAATTGGTGAGTGATCGTGGCACCCACTTCTTGAACGAGGTGATTGAACACTTGTTACAAGAATTCATGGTGGTTCATAAGAAGTTGGCTCCATATCACCCACAAGCCAATGGCCAGGCTGAAAGCACAAATAAGATACTCTGTAATGTATTGAAAAAATTGGTGAATAATAAACGTTCTGATTGGGATAAATAGCTACATCTTGTTGTTTGGACATATGGAGTTGCTTATAAAACGGTGCTCCAAGCCACTCCCTTTCAGATGGTATTCGACTAAAATGATGTGTTATCATTAGACTTTTTGATATCTACATTGAAAGTAGCACAAGAGCATCTATGGACCAACCATGAGCTCTCATCTAGAATCTTTGATCTAGAATGCTTAGATGAAACAAGATTGAGAGCAGTAGCAAGAATTTATGAAGCTAAGAAAAGACAAAAGGCATACTTTTGATGCCCATGGGAAGGATAAAGGCTTGAAAGTAGGAGACTTAGCCTTGATATACACATTGAAACAACATGCATGAAAATTAGAGAAGCGTGGCTATGGACCTTAGATCATCAATAGAATATCAACAATTGGAGCTATCCAATTAGCCACCCTAGTAGGTGATATCCTACCAGTTACATCAGTGGATGTAGAGTCAAATTATATCAAGAACCCTTCACAAAGAAAATGCTAAACCGACTCAACACTACCAAGAAAGGTAAGGAAGAGGAAAAATGACTTCGAGAAGAAGCGCAAGCCAAAGCCTTAGAATGCATCCGATGAATGAAATTGAGAAGACAGGGTAGAGAACACCCTAGATATGATACTCATGATGATCCAAGATATCACATGGCAATGTGTCGAGCATCAAGTGTACGTTCCCATAGAATAGTTGATTGATGACCCTTTGTACCTTAGAGGTCGGATAGGGAGAGAGTTCAAGGACCATAAGAGCTTTGATTGACTTCGGAGCATTCACTAGTGCAATTAGACTTTCTTACTGTCAAGATTTGAAATTAAGTATCAATCCAATAGAAGCATATCTCATAGTATTGGGAGGTGTGGAAACCCCTTGCATGGGTGAGGTGGAGCTTCCCATCTACATTCAAGATGTCCTTATTGTAGAGAGTACATGCACGGAAGCAAAATGAAAGAAGAGTGTACTCACATAACAAAGAGTGTGTGAGACTCAAAATGAGTAGACCATGAAATGGGTAAATTCATGTGGATTAGAAATGAGCTTGCCAAGAGCATGGAGTAGGCTCCTCAAGCTTCGAACCAAGTACAAATGGGGGGAGAGGACCTCCTTATATAGATTTGGGAGGGGCTATCCAAAGTACATCTCATGTGGGATAATTCCCTGAAAGGAGAATGAATACAATTGGTAGAAGCACATGGCAAGGTACCCAAATACAAAGTAAATACAATATAAAATGGAAATAGACTCATAATGGAGTGCCTCCTAGATAAAAAATGGAGATGCACTCATGCTGATACAAATGGAGATGTCCTTATGACAATGAAGGTGCTAGTGTGTCAAGATGAGGATCTCACTAAACCTCTTGTCTTGGGTCAAGACCAGATCTATGATCATGCAGTCAACCTGAACCTAAGAAGTGGACTTCTTCAGGTCTGAGTGGATCAAAACCTCATCACAATTGAGCTAGAAAATCATGCACTCAAGGAACTAGGAAAGACACCCACTCCTGGTCCTTCCAGGAACACACATGAAGATAACGATGCTATTATTGTCCAAAGTTCTATGGTGCAGAAGAAGGTCACTCATGAAGGAGTTGCAGAAGCCAATATGGAGCTCTCTTCTTTTCCAAAGACAATCCTAGAAAAACAAGCAGGGCAAGAGAAGAAGTAGATGAAACTAGTAACCAAGATGCACTCTCAACAATCAGTGCAAAATAAAGTACCTCATGGAGTGAAGCAGATTTGGATATGAAAGGGTGAACAACCCTCTGCTTGAGAGAGAGTACCCCAATGATGCACCAAACTAACCACTCAAACAAGGACTATAAAGAAGGAGCATTCAGGAATTTCCCAAAATGGGCCACTTCTATTTGGGTCCCAAAGCAATCGATGAAGGTTGACCCTAATGCACGACAAATCTAGGTGCCCAAGACCTACTTACAAGCTCAAGTAGCTTCACATAAGCTCATAAGCTTGAATCTTCACTCACAAACACTCATGGCACACACTCCATGATGGTCACCTTCCATCAACACTTCAAACCCTAAGATCACACCTAGGACTGTCTGGAAATGGATACCCAAAAAGTCCCAAATCCGAGACAATCTATTATCAGGATCTTGCTCACATGCACGCAGAGGTGGCAAATGCAGAAAAAACAGAGAAAAATAGAGACGCCAAGAGAGGAGACCGAACGCAGTATTGGGTGCAATCTCCCCCATGCACTCTGTTTGGACAGTCCACAGAGTGCATGTATTTATAGGAATTTTTTATTACACCAAAAAGAGTGGTTACATGAGAGCAGCTTTGAAAAGAATGCATGAAACTAAAAGTTGGTGACTTTCGTAGAAAGCCTTTCTTCTAATATCAAAAACTGCGGTCTACAATGACCCTTATTCTAACCACTATTTTTCTAACTATTTCTAACAATAGAACCTTCTACGCAAATTTATTTACAAACTAAATTATAAATCCGATTTATTGATGTCCACCCTAAAGTCGGATTATTGATGTCCGCCCTTTCATGCTTTCATGCCCTCATGAACCCTCAGCTGCTATATCAAAAACACCAAAAACACATTAATACATTAATAAATTAACACTCCAAAAATGCATTATTCAACATATTCCATAAGTTATAACATGCCCCTCAATTGAAAAAGCAACTGACCTCAGTTGATAAAGTAAAATAAACATGGATGGCCAGTCACAAGTTCCATCACTGAATGAAAATAAGCATGTTCCATGTTTAAAAAAACAAGCATGGAAATGTTCATGGAGGAATTACATTAATGTGATTGTGTATGATATGCAGAAATTAAGTGGTCATATTGAGGTGTTAATTGTTTATGTATCCATTGACATTCTTTAATAGAGTGATTTTGTACTTAACCAAATACCGATGGTATTGAGTACCTGTGCGTGTAGTAGTAACAGAGATTATACAGAGAATGAATCTCAAACTTGAGTCAACTTTAGAGCACTCTAATAGCTACCCAATGACACCAAAATCATAGCAAATGGATAAATAGAGAAGGAGAACCAGCCCTTACAACAGAGAGCAAAATATTTCCAACAGAGCCTACACACAGAGAGAGATATCAATCACACAACTTCACTAAAATGCATGTTGCTCCCAGACTAGTCAGAGAATGCTCTAGAGAATTGATGAGCATAAAATAGACTCTAATATCTATCCAATGAGACAAGAATTACATCAAATGGATACAATATGAGGAGAACCAATGCTAACAACTCAAGGGTAGAGAGTTGCAACACTGCCTGCGCACACACATAGATATGCCTACTAAAAGAAAACAAACAAACAAGCAAGGGGCTAGCTTAAGCATGGGGCTTGCTTGTCATAACTCCAGCACTTAGTGCTCACTTTATATGAGCTAAAACTCCAAGAAGATGGCCCAAAAGAAGTCGGTATACATGCTCCTTTTATATTGAGAAGTGTGCCCCTAAAATCTAGGAACTACCTTTCCAAATCAGCCTCCTAACTTGGAGGACTTAGTTGAGATGACTTGGGGAGTGGTTTGATGGAGAGTGTTAATCTGCAAAAGAATAACCTACTCTTGAATTTAGAACACCTCTATATCAAGAGTAAGTCAAAACCTTCACTAAATTAGAGGTCCAATCTCCAAATTATCAAAAGTTGACAAATTCTGTGAAGAAGATGAAACACAGAAAGTCTGCTGCACTATTTCTTCACATTGACCTATCAAACGTGTAAAGTTTTTGATGAAACTTTGTATGAATCATCTCCTAGAGATTGCGCATCATCTCCAAGTTGAATTACTTCAAAAGCTTTAGTATAACTTGAGAAATTGATTTCACAAGTTACCTATGTCTGAATCTGCACTTCTGAGAAGTCGATTTAGACACCCCTAACTTCTTAACTTCAATTCTCTCAGTACAAAACCCGTTTAAGCAAATGCTTCTAGCCACGAGTAGATCATCTTCTAACTTAAAGATTAAGTGCTTACTTGCACAAAACTTTAAACTATGGAGTGAGATCTGACCAAAAGATTAAACTCAAAATTTGCGCCTGTTTCAGAGAACTGTAAACATTCAACACATATGAATGTTCCTACTTACAATTCTCCTAGCCTGTTTGCAATTAGACTCTGAAACTCAGGTCACAGGCTCATTAACTAACAACTTAGATATCCTCAAAAGGATTTCTCAATTGATCAAACACAGACGGAGCAAACACGAAAAGATCGGGCGCAAAATTTTCAATTACTCAGAAAAGTTTACAACTGAGTGATGAGAGCTAACACAACTAACTTTTCCTCTATCTCATGACTTCTAACTTCCTCAATCTTGGCTTCTAGCTATTGTCACATATGCTCTCATACATGCCCCGACTTTTCTCAAAGTATTTATAGATAATTTGTACAAGATTCTTACTCAAACAAAGATCTAAGTCACCTATGACTATACTAATGTACATATGTGTACACTTCTCTTATCCTCTGAATATGTCTTTCTTCCAAGCTTCAATAGTTGATCCTTCCTTCACTCTTTAACCTTCCAAGCCTTCAATTGGTGATTGGTCTGCACCAACAGCTCCCCCTCAATCATCAATTGAGGTCTTCACTATCTTCTTTATACCTGCCATGTCTTTGAACCTTTGTAACTTTGGTCCATCCAAGCTCTTTGTAAGCATATCAGCTATCTGATCTTTTGTTGAAGTATGTATGACTTCAATCTCCTTATCCATCACTTTCTCTCTTAGAAAGTGATACTGTATCTCAATATGTTTGGTCCTGGCATGAAAAACAGGATTAGCAGCTAAATACAATGAACTCATGTTATCTCCATATATAATTGGTACCCCATGCATAATGTCAAGACTCTTCATCAAGGTCTTGAGCCAAATCACTTCTTTTGCAGCTTCAACCATGCCTTTATATTCTGCTTCTGTAGAAGATAAAGCAACTGTATGTTGCTTCTTGGAACACCATGAGATAAGTTTATCTCCCACATAACACATATATCCAAATGTTGACCTTCTGTCATCTGGGTTACCTGCCCAATCTGCATCACTATAAATTTTGATATTTGTATCTGAGGTAAACCCATAATACAAACCTTCATTGAGTGTACCCTTAATGTACCTCAACACTCTTTGACCTGCAATCCAATGCTCTTTTCTAGGACAATGCATGAATTGAGACAAAACTCCAACTGCATATGATAAATCAGGTCTAGTTAAAGTAGCATAGATAAGACTACCAACCAAACTCTGATATTGTCTCATGTCCTTGAATTCTTCACCTCCAAACTTACTCAATTTATGATTCACCTCCATTGGTGTAGGTGCTACCCTGCAATCATCCATTTTAAACTTGATTAACAAGTTCTTCAAATACCTTTCTTGGGTCACAAATACTCCATGTTGAGTATATGTAATCTCCATGCCCAAGAAATATGACAAGTCTCCCAAGTCACTTATCTTGAACTCTTTTTCCATTTGCCTCTTGAGTCTTTGTATTCCTTCTTCATCTGTACCTGTAAGAATTATATCATCAACATATATGCACATGTATATGAAACCATTTTCACTTGCATTGACAAGCAAGCTACTATCTGCTTTAGACACCTGAAAACCAAGTTCTTTTAGGAACATCACAAGTCTATAGTTCCATGCCCTTGGGGCCTGCTTCAAGCCATACAAAGCTCTCTTGAGCTTACACACATGATCTGGATACCTTTTATCTCTGAACCCTTGAGGTTGCTCCATGAATACATCATCTGAAATATAACCATTCAAAAAAGCATTCTTCACATCAAGTTGACATAGCTTCCAACCTTTACATGCAGCAATAGCAATAAGTGTCCTGATGGTTGTCATCTTTGCCACAGGACTATAAGTCTCATCATAGTCAACACCATAAGTCTGAGCAAACCCTTTGACAACAAGTCTAGCTTTGTATCTAAACACTCTTCCATCTGCAAATCTCTTGGTCTTGTAGACCCACTTGCATCCAATAATCTTCTGACTATTTGGTTTAGGAACCAAATCCCAAGTTTGATTCTCCAATAGTGCATCATATTCCTCCTGCATAGCATTCTCCCATTTTTCCTTACCTTTTGCCTCTTCATATGTAGAAGGGTCTTCATCTGTATTCACCATATAAGCATAATCTTTTGTGGCTAGAAATGAAGTATCATAACTATACCTTGTAGGTTGCCACCTATTTCTTGTAGACCTCCTAAGCTCTCCACTTCTTGAGGTTTCTGGTTCTTCATGTTCAGGATCAAATCTTGGGGCTTCTTCCACTTCAACCTGCACTTCATTATTCTCTTGCTCATCAAATATCTGAACTTTTGATTTACCTTTTCTTTGACTCACTTCTTCTTCATCACCTGTATTGATATTGATTGTACCTGCATACCAAGTGCTTTGTTCATCAAATGTAACATCCTTAGAAACCATAAATTGTTTTGTTGATGGACTCCACAATCTATAGCCCATCTGCTTATCATCATAACCAATGAAAACATACTTTTCAGCTTTAGGCTCCAATTTGTGTCTTAATTGTGATGGCACATATGCATATGCCACACATCCAAAAACTCTGCAATGATCTAAGGTAGGTCTTTTACCCCACCATGCCTCATATGGTGTCATACCCTGCAAGGCTTTACATGGTAACCTATTGACCAAATAAGTGGCTGTATTTACAGCCTCAGCCCACAAATAATTAGGGCAATTTTTCTCCTTTATCATGGATCTTGCAAACTCAACAATTGTTCTATTTCTCCTTTCTGCAACACCATTTTGTTGAGGAGAGTACCTGCAAGTAACTTCCCTTTTTATACCTGCATTCCATAAGTAATCACTGAACTCATTAGAGAAATACTCTCCCCCTCCATCTGACCTTAGTCTTTTCAACTTATGACCTGTAATTCTTTCTGCATATGCATGATAGTGTTTAAATGTATTAAACACTTCTGACTTATCTTTGATCACATAGATAGTGATCCACCTAGTAGCATCATCAACATAAATCACATAATACCTTGATCCATTTATACTGAAATCTTTTGATGGTCCCCACACATCTGTGTGTACCAACTCAAGCTTCTCTGAGTACATAAAACCATGCTTGGAATAGGAATGTTTATGAGCCTTACCTAATTGACATGCCTCACATTTGTATGTCATATGTTGACCTGCAACATTAGGCAATCCAAGCACTGAACCATTGTTAACCATATCTTTAATACCTCTTTCATTGAAATGTCCAAGCCTCTTGTGCCAAAGATCTAGCTCAGAGATCTTATGTCCTCCATATGTGAACATAGCATGACCAATATTGCCTTGAATCTTCAATGTAAATAATCTTCCTTCCTTTTTCCCTGAAACAATCTGTTTATACCCTTGGCTAGGGTCTTCCACATATACTCCATCATTAGTGAACCTTACTTCATATCCCTTTTCAACAATTTGTCCTACACTTATCAAATTCTTAGGAATTGTAGGAACATACAAAACCTTACTCAATAAGGTGCTTCCATCCTTGGCCTTCACTGATCCAATTGACTTCACATTGTGCTTTGTGTTGTCACCTGTTTGAACAACATGATTAAAAACTTTACTCTCCAAATCAGTCATCAAAGATATGTTACCACTCAGGTGATTGCTACACCCTGAGTCAATGTAGAATACTCTCTGATCTTCATTCTGCCTTTCACAAGTTGCATTCATTATCAATGTTGAATCTTCCTTTTGATCTGAAGCATAATTGTAGTAGGTGTTGTTGTATTGTTGACTTTGGAATCCTCTACCTGCATTTCTTCCAAAGTAATTCCTTCCACCTCTACCTCTGTAATTACCTCTTTGATTTCTGCCACCTCTTCCTCTTGAATTATAATTTTGATTGTATCCACCATTATTCTGATTATTATGCCAACAATCATTAGCTAAGTGATTTGTCTTACCACAAATCCAGCAAGCTTTGCCTCCATCTTTGTTGTTCCTGCCTCTTCCTCTACCTTTGCCACCTCCTCTTCCTCTTAGGAAGTTGGCCTGAGTAGTTGTTCCTTCATCTTCACCTGTTTGTTGTTTTCCTTTGCTATTCTTCTTCTTGTCCTTTGAGTACATTGCATGTCCTGTACTCTTGTCACCATCTCCTTTAACATCCTGCTCAAATGTTAGCATATGACCTAACAATTGATTTAAATCAGGAGTGAAATGGTCAAGTGATAGTTCTGTAGACAAAATAAATGGCTTCCATTTGTCATCACCTCTCAACCCTGTAAGGATTTGCCTTACCAATTTATCCTCCTCAATGTCCTCATCAACAGCTCCTAATGCATCTGCAATGTCTTTCATTCTTGTCACATAGTCTGAAATGGATTGAGAGGCCTTCTTCTTGAAGGTAGTAAACTCTGCCCATAGGGATGCCTTCCTTGACTTTGTAGTGTTCTGGAAATGCTCCTCCAAAGCATTCCATATGTCAGTTGCACTTTCAAGACCTCTAATATGAGGTAACAAGTAATCATTGACTGCCATATATATAATGCTCCTAGCTTGAGCATCTTTCTTCATCCAATTTTTCAGATCTGCTAACTCTTCCCTAGTTGGAACACTAGGATCTCTGAACTGTGGCTTCTCTTCTTCTCCTGTGATGTAAGCAATTAAATCTTTGCTCATAAGATGAGCTTCCATCCTCATTGACCATGCAGGATAGTTTTCCCTATCCAATTTCTCTATCTGTAGAGAATCTCCCATCTTGTGTCTACCTGTGTATTGAAATCTTCAAGCTTTATGAACAATATATGTACCTTTACTTCGAATTAGACTCCTTTTGTCTTTCTTGATGTCGTATGATCTCCTCCTCTTGCTTTGCCTTCAAACTTTCACCTTTTAGTTCTTCAATTGTTGAATTTCTTGAATCTGCAGCAGTCGGGACCTTCCTTTCCTTGATTTGATATCTCCTGCTCTGATACCACTGATGGAGAGTGTTAATCTCCAAAAGAATAACCTACTCTTGAATTTAGAACACCTCTATATCAAGAGTAAGTCAAAACCTTCACTAAATTAGAGGTCCAATCTCCAAATTATCAAAAGTTGACAAATTCTGTGAAGAAGATGAAACACAGAAAGTCTGCTGCACTATTTCTTCACATTGACCTATCAAACGTGTAAAGTTTTTTATGAAACTTTGTATGAATCATCTCCTAGAGATTGCGCATCATCTCCAAGTTGAATTACTTCAAAAGCTTTAGTATAACTTGAGAAATTGATTTCACAAGTTACCTATGTCTGAATCTGCACTTCTGAGAAGTCGATTTAGACACCCCTAACTTCTTAACTTCAATTCTCTCAGTACAAAACCCGTTTAAGCAAATGCTTCTAGCCACGAGTAGATCATCTTCTAACTTAAAGATTAAGTGCTTACTTGCACAAAACTTTAAACTATGGAGTGAGATCTGACCAAAAGATTAAACTCAAAATTTGCGCCTGTTTCAGAGAACTGTAAACATTCAACACATATGAATGTTCCTACTTACAATTCTCCTAGCCTGTTTGCAATTAGACTCTGAAACTCAGGTCACAGGCTCATTAACTAACAACTTAGATATCCTCAAAAGGATTTCTCAATTGATCAAACACAGACGGAGCAGACACGAAAAGATCGGGCGCAAAATTTTCAATTACTCAGAAAAGTTTACAACTGAGTGATGAGAGCTAACACAACTAACTTTTCCTCTATCTCATGACTTCTAACTTCCTCAATCTTGGCTTCTAGCTATTGTCACATATGCTCTCATACATGCCCCGACTTTTCTCAAAGTATTTATAGATAATTTGTACAAGATTCTTACTCAAACAAAGATCTAAGTCACCTATGACTATACTAATGTACATATGTGTACACTTCTCTTATCCTCTGAATATGTCTTTCTTCCAAGCTTCAATAGTTGATCCTTCCTTCACTCTTTAACCTTCCAAGCCTTCAATTGGTGATTGGTCTGCACCAACATGGTTGAGTGACTTTTCTTGATGGAATCTCGTGGCTTTTGGCTTCCTTTGATTGCTCCACATGTTCATAAAAGATTCCCCACGAATTTGTAGCTTGAAGCTTGACTTTTAACACTCCCCCTCAAGCTTCAATTCTTCGTCCTCATCCATGCTCCTTCATGTTGATGCATTGCTTGAATTTTGAAATCTTCATCCCATCCAAAGCCTTTGTAAACATGTCGGCAACTTGGTCCTTGGTACCAATATGATGTACTAAAACTTCCTTGGATATCACATTTTCCCTTATGAAGTGATAGTGCACTTCAATATGCTTGGTTCTAGCATGATAGACAGGATTCGATGCTAGATGAATGCTACTCATATTGTCACAAAAAATTGGATATGTGTCAACCTGCAAACTAAGCTCCATAAATAACTTCTTAATCCACATTAGCTCACATGTGACTTGCACCAAAGCTCTATACTCAACCTCGGTGGAAGATAATGCCACTGTGGGTTGCTTCTTTGAAATCCATGAGATGATCTTGCTACCTAGCATGACTAGGTAACCACTTGTACTTCTTCTATCCTCCCTGGAACCGGCCCAATCCGCATCAGAATAAGCTTTGACCTTCATATCATCATCAAATGAATAGAACAATCCTTCATTTATAGTGGCCTTGAGATATCGTAACATTCTTCTTACAGCTTGCAAGTGTGTAGTCCTTGTTGCGAACATTTGTTTTATGTAGGGTACAAGTTTCAAATTATGTAAATACCTTTGGGAAGTCTTCAAATACTTCAAGAAGGCTCATATTATTGATAAAATGTAGCAAAAATACCACGTGAGTTCTAGAACATGGTGAGTCAAATTAGTGAGTCACAAGGGAGCTTCAGTGGTGTCCTAGTGGAAGGTCGATGTAGCTAGTTCTCAAAGTCCATCAATACTTTGCTTATTTGAGCACTTGAGTCATGTAATACCTCCATCCAAGTGTCTACCACGAATTTAGATGTATTAGGAAGGTTTTAGATTAGTTTCTCATGCTATAAAAAGAGGAGAAAAGTCGTGATCTTGTGGGATGTCCAAGAGAGTCATATGTGTATCTCTACACTGCTGTAGTTTTGTATGCAGAGATTGCAGAGCTTTTATCTCCCTCATTATATATCCAAATTACATGTTTGATAGCTCATTGGAAAGCTCTTACTGTCTACTTTCTTCCTGTAAATTTTCATAATCATTGGATTTGTGAGCTGAGAGCAATACTCTCTGCAAGTAGTGTGTGTTCTCTGTTTTTTATCCCTGCTGAAGGTCTCCATTAAACCTCAAACTTGAAGAGGTCATATCTCCTTGTGTATGTATCCAAATCATGTGTTCTTTGGCTTGTTAGAAAGCTCTTTAAGTCTAATTGTATTCTGGAAAGTCTCAAAGTCATTGGAGTTGTGAGTTAAGAGCAGTAGTCTCTGCAAGTGATGTGTGTCCTCAGGTTCATCTCTGTTTCAAGGTCTCCATTAAAGCTGCATATTGCAGAGGTCATAGCTCATTGTGTATTTATCCATTTGAGGTGTTCTATATCTTGTTGGAAAGCTCTTAGAGTCTAGTTTATGTGTGTGAAACAGTTTTGGAAAATTCCAAGTGAGTAAAGAGCAATTTGCTCTGCAAGAAAATTGGTATGTGCATACAAGTTTGTGAAAAAGTCAACTAGGTCGTGTTGGGTTTCACCTACTTCTAGTTGTACTTTGGAGATCAATAAACTCCAACATTGGTATCAGAGCAAGTACTTGGAGGCTTGGAGAAGGTTAGCATACCTTGACGAAGAATTTGAAGCTATCAAAGAAGCAGTTCATCATCAACACTACACAAAGGTAGAAGAAGATTGCAAGGAGGCATCTGAAGCAACATCCAAGCAAAGAAAGGTGCACATACTTCATTTACAAGGTAAATATTATATTTCTTCTCATCACACACATTGGAAAGGAGGCTTAAAGGAGGAAGCTTAGCATTTTTATTATGGGAGACCAACATGCACAAATAGAGAAGCTTGATAAGACCAATTATCAAGCATGGAAGTTTAGAATCACAGCATACTTGCAAGGTAGAGGCTTGTATGGTTTGATTGACGGCACAGATATCAAACCCACATTACCAGAGGACCCAAATCAGCAACAATTGAGGGAGTTTAGACTTTGGAATGAGAGAGACAAAAGGGTTATATTCATTTTATCACAAAATATTCAAGATTCAATGGTAGGACACATACAAGATCTAGACATAAGTAGAGATGTTTGGCTTGCATTGGAAAGGTTGTATGCTACAGGTACAAGAGCAAGGAAGATTCAACTCAAAAATGAGTTGAATAACATAAAGAAAGATACAAGGACATCGGTCAATGATTACATATTGAAAGTTAAAGAGATTGCAGATCAACTAGGATCAATTCAAGCTCATGTGGAGGACGACGACTTGGTTGCACATACTCTCAACGGACTCAAAGATGATGAGAGATGGAAACCCTTCATTACTTCAGTTTATGTCACAGGAGAATTACCAGATTTTGATCAACTTATTGCCCTCATGGTCACGGAGGAGATGAATCTAAATGGTTCTACTTCAAATCAAAAAGGATCTCAAGGACAAGCTCTTTATGTAGGATCATCAAGAGGTGGAAACAAAGGTGGAAGAGGTTCAAATAGAGGTCGAGGAAGAAGGAGTGATGATCAAAGGACTTCAAGTGGCTTCTTAAACACAAGAGGAAGAGGAAGATCAAGCGCTAGAGGTACGAGAGGCTACTACAACTACAACCAAAGACAAAGGAGTGAAGATAATAAGAACAATTGCTATATATGTGGAAGGTATGGACACTATGCCAAAGATTGTTATCAAAATGAAAATAATCAAGGTGGTAATCGAAGAGGAGGCTATTCAAGAAGAGGTAAACAACAAGGAAATTATGCAGTTGAAGGTAAAAGTGATGATTATGATTCTCTTCTTATGATGAATGTAGAAACTAAGATGAATTGCAATAGCGATGTATGGTATGTTACAGATAGTGGTTGTTCTAATCACATGTCTCATGATGCTTCATGGTTCTCTAATATGCATAATCCGTCATGTAAAGGTCATGTTGAAACAGGAGATGATACAACACATAAGATTATGCAGGTTGGAGATGTTGTTATGCAGGATAAGAGCAAGAAAAATTGCTTGAAGGATGTACTTTATGTGCCAACGATCACTAAGAATTTGATGCCGGTTGGTCAAATGGTAGAAAAAGGTCTACAAGTGAGATTTAATCATGCAGGTTGCTTCATTGAGGATCCAAAGCAAAGGAGGTTAATTGCTAGAGGTCAAAAACAAGGTAGATTGTTTACATTCAAGGTAAACCCAAATCATACAAACTATTTCTCTTATGGTATGCATCGAATAGCAGAGCTTGATCTATGGCACAAAAGGATTGGACACATGAATGTAAGCAGGTTAAAGGAGCTATCAAAGAAGAGGATTGTTGAAGGATTACCTGATCTTACTAAGCAACATATGGTGCATCTTTGTGAAGCATGTCAAATGGGTAAGCAGAGTAGACAACCTTTCAAGCATTCAAGCTATGTAAGTGATGGTTTGCTAGATCTCATACACACAGATGTGTGGGGACCTAC
This sequence comes from Ceratopteris richardii, assembly GCA_020310875.1. NCBI lineage: Eukaryota > Viridiplantae > Streptophyta > Polypodiopsida > Polypodiales > Pteridaceae > Ceratopteris > Ceratopteris richardii. The sequence goes on along the minus strand of CM035434.1, from coordinate 36,634,984 downwards.
TAAAGAGGCATCCTTGGTTGGTAATAAGTACTATGTATCATTCATTGACGATCATAGTAGAATGACATTTGTGTATTTTATTAAACATAAGAGTGAGGTCTTTGATTGTTTCAAGAAGTTCAAATCATATGTCGAAAAGCAAACAGGAAGGTATATTAAGAAGCTAAGATCCGATGGAGGAGGAGAGTATTTCTCTCAAGCTTTTACTGATTTTTTGTATGATGAAGGTATCAAAAGAGAAGTTACATGCAGGTATACTCCACAACAAAATGGAGTCGCAGAAAGAAGAAACAGAATCATAGCAGAAGCATCTAGAAGCATGCTTAATGATATGTGTTTGCCTAATTATTTTTGGGCTGAAGCTGTTAGCACAAGTGTTTACATTATGAATAGAGTTCCGACTGCTGGAGTTCATCATTTGACACCATATGAGGTATGGCATGGAAGGAAACCAAGTGTAAGTCATTTGAAAGTATTTGGCTGTGTATGTTATGTACATGTACCTAGTGAGGTGAGATCTAAACTTGATGCGAAATCAGAAAAATGTATATTTATTGGTTATGCAGATACTCAAAGAGGATATAGATGCTATAATCCTCGTACCAATAAGGTTGTTGTGTCAAGAGATGTAAACTTTGATGAATCACTTTCATGGTATGCAGATAAGAATTGTTTGCAGGTCATGGATGAAAATGAAGAAGGTGTGGTTGAAGGAGATGAATGCATAGTTCAGCCATCAGGAAGTTTAAATGATGAAAGGAGTGGTTTAGATGAAGAAAGAGGATCACCTTTCAATGGAAGATTAAGGCAAGAGTCACCTCCAAGTGTTAAAAGTAAAGGTAAACTCAAACTTGTTGAAGTTAATGATGAAGGAGAGGAAATTAGTGATGTATGTGAGTATGGAGAATCATCAAAGGTTCCTAATAAGAAAGGAAGAGCATCTACATTGGAGGTAAGAAGAACTTCAAGAGTAAGTAAGCAACCTCAAAGGTATACTTATGAATCTTTCATGAATACTCATTATGCTTTTATGACAAAAGTTGAGCAGGAAAATGAACCCACATGTTATGATGAGGCCAAAGGAGATGAAAAGTGGGAGAAAGCAATGAGAGAAGAAATGGAAGCACTACAGGATAACAAGACTTGGAATTTAGTTCCAAGTACACCAAAGCAAAAGGTAATTGGTTGCAAGTGGGTTTTTAAGATTAAAAGAAATAGTGATGGTAGTGTGTCTAGATATAAGGCTAGACTTGTAGCAAAAGGATATAATCAAACTCAAGGTGTGGACTATGAGGAAACATTTAGTCCAGTAGAAAATATGGCAACGGTGAGAACTTTGTTGGCTTTAGCTGCAAGTAAAAGGTGGAATATATATCAACTCGATATAAAGAATGCCTTTCTTAATGGTGAGTTAAATGAAGAAGTGTATATGTCACAACCAGATGGTTATGTGGATGCAAAATGTCCTAATCATGTATGCAGGTTAAAGAAGGCATTGTATGGTCTTAAGCAGGCACCAAGGGCATGGAATGCAAGGTTGGTAAAGTATCTTATGCTGCAAGGTTACACAGCGAGTCATGCTGATCCTTCACTTTATGTAAAACATGTAGATGGCATGTGTGTCTATGTATGCATTTATGTGGATGACTTGTTGATTACAGGGAATGATGCAAAAGCAATTGATGAGATAAAAGGTAATTTGGGAAAGGAATTTAAAATTTCAGATCTTGGTTTGCTCAGATACTTTCTTGGGATTGAAATTGTGTATAGCGATGAAGGTATGTGGTTGATACAAAGAAAGTATATATGTGATATGCTGAAAAGGTTTGGTATGCAGGAATGTAAATTTGTTTCTACTCCAATGGAATGTAATGTAAAGCTAAGTGCAAAGGAAGGTGATGAGTTGCATGATATGAATGTATATAGATCCATGGTAGGATCTTTGATTTATGCAACAAAAACTAGACCTGATTTATGTTATGCAGTGGGAGTATTGTCACAGTTTATGCATGAACCTAGAGTACCTCATATGCATGCAGCGAAAAGAGTGCTTAGGTATTTGAAAGGTACCATGAACGAAGGATTATTTTATAGTCATGATGCTGATCTAACTCTTAAAGTCTTTAGTGATGCAGATTGGGCTGGAAGCAAAGACGACAGAAGATCCACAAGTGGATATGTGGTAATAGCAAGAAACAAGACATTAACATGGAGTTCAAAGAAACAGCCTACAGTTGCTTTATCTTCTACAGAGGCTGAGTATAGAGGTTTAGCATTGGCTACTACTGAGGTTATGTGGTTTAAAAAGTTGTTTCATGACTTGAATGTGCAGGTTGATGTACCACTGATATATGGGGATAACTTGAGCAGCATTCATATGACCTCAAATCCTATTTTTCATGCTAGAACAAAGCATATAGAGGTTCACTATCATTATGTTCGAGAGAAGGCCATGAACAATGAAGTGCAGGTTTCTTTTGTTGGAACAAAGGATCAAGTTGCAGATATCTTCACCAAATCCTTGGATGGACCAAAGCTTCAAAGATTCAACTATATTCTTGGCATGAAGGGAATAACCTTTGAAACTTGAGGGGGAAAATGTTGCGAACATTTGTTTTATGTAGGGTACAAGTTTCAAATTATGTAAATACCTTTGGGAAGTCTTCAAATACTTCAAGAAGGCTCATATTATTGATAAAATGTAGCAAAAATACCACGTGAGTTCTAGAACATGGTGAGTCAAATTAGTGAGTCACAAGGGAGCTTCAGTGGTGTCCTAGTGGAAGGTCGATGTGGCTAGTTCTCAAAGTCCATCAATACTTTGCTTATTTGAGCACTTGAGTCATGTAATACCTCCATCCAAGTGTCTACCACGAATTTAGATGTATTAGGAAGGTTTTAAATTAGTTTCCCATGCTATAAAAAGAGGAGAAAAGTCGTGATCTTGTGGGATGTCCAAGAGAGTCATATGTGTATCTCTACACTGCTGTAGTTTTGTATGCAGAGATTGCAGAGCTTGTATCTCCCTCATTATATATCCAAATTACATGTTTGATAGCTCATTGCAAAGCTCTTACTGTCTACTTTCTTCTTGTAAATTTTCATAATCATTCGATTTGTGAGCTGAGAGCAATACTCTCTGCAAGTAGTGTGTGTTCTCTGTTTTTTATCCCTGCTGAAGGTCTCCATTAAACCTCAAACTTGAAGAGGTCATATCTCCTTGTGTATGTATCCAAATCATGTGTTCTTTGGCTTGTTAGAAAGCTCTTTAAGTCTAATTGAATTCTGGAAAGTTTCAAAGTCATTGGAGTTGTGAGGTAAGAGCAGTAGTCTCTGCAAGTGATGTGTGTCCTCAGGTTCATCTCTGTTTCAAGGTCTCCATTAAAGCTGCATATTGCAGAGGTCATAGCTCATTGTGTATTTATCCATTTGAGGTTTTCTATATCTTGTTGGAAAGCTCTTAGAGTCTAGTTTATGTGTGTGAAACAGTTTTGGAAAATTCCAAGTGAGTAAAGAGCAATTCGCTCTGCAAGAAAATTGGTCTGTGCATACAAGTTTGTGAAAAAGTCAACTAGATCCTGTTGGGTTTCACCTACTTCTAGTTGTACTTTGGAGAGCAATAAACTCCTCCTTGGAACCGGCCCAATCCGCATCAGAATAAGCTTTGACCTTCATATCATCATCAAATGAATAGAACAATCCTTCATTTATAGTGGCCTTGAGATATCGTAACATTCTTCTTACAGCTTGCAAGTGTGTAGTCCTTGGACTATGCATAAATTGTGATAACACTCCAACTCCATATGCTATGTCAGGCCTAGTTATTGTGGCATAATTGAAAGAGCCTACAATAGATCGATACAAAGTTACATCCTCTAATGGCTCTCCATCAATGGAGCTTAGCTATACATTAATTTCCATGGAATTTGAAATAGGCTTGCAATGTAGCATCCCAAACCTCTCAAGTAGGTCTAGAATATACTTCCTTTGTATGAGCATAATACCTTCTTCTTTGTATACAACTTCAATGCCAAGAAAATACCTAAGATCTCCAAGATCAGATATCCTACACTCCTTTCCAAGCTTTGCCTTGATCTCCTCAATGCCCTTTGTATCATTACCTGTAATGATAAGATCATCTACATACACACACATGTAGACTACAAGTTCTCCTCTTTGTTTGATGAAGAGAGATGGATCCTCCTTGCATTGATTGTAACCACATTTGATCAAATAGTCCACCAATCTTTGGTTCCAAGCCCTTGGAGCTTGCTTTAGGCCATAAAGTGCCTTCTTCAGCCTACAAACATGATGTGGAAACTCTTTATGAACAAAACCTAGTGGTTGCTCCATGTATACCTCTTCTTCCAAGTCTCCATTGAGAAAGGCATTCTTGATATCCAATTGTAAAAGCTTCCATCCTTTGCTAGCAGCCATTGCAATGAGTGTCCTAATGGTGTTCATCTTTGCCACGGGGCTGAATGTCTCTTCAAAGTCCACTCCATAGGTATGTGCAAAACCCTTGGCCACCAATCTTGCTTTGAACCTAGAAATAGATCCATCTGAATTCCTCTTTACTTTATACACCCACTTATTACCTATTACCTTCATGTTCTCCTTCTTGGGCACTAGAGTCCATGTTTGATTTTCCTCAAGTGCGTCGATCTCTTCTTGCATTGCCTCTTTCCATTCGGTGTACCTGCTTGCATCTTCATACCAATCGGGCTCATGATCTTCTACTACTTTGTTCATATATGCATAATGTGTTGCCATGTATGAATCATAAGTAAACCTCTGAGTTGGATATTTAACTCTAGAAGACTTCCTTTCTTCACCTTTTGGAGGAATAAACCTCCTTTGCCTTGGGAACTTGATCTCTTTCTTTGACGTGGCTTCTTTCTCCATCATGTGTCCTTCATAATCTTCAACTTCATTACCTTCTTCATCCAACTCCACCAATGTTGCTTTGCCTTTGTTGATTTATTGTGCTTCATAGCTTGATGAAGATCTCCACCTCCATGGTGAGTTCATGCTTGAACTATCTTCATTGATGGAACACCTTGGGCCGCTTAGCTCTAGGTCGATTTGTTCTTCGTCATGTCCATGCTTTTCTTCTTCATAGTCCTGCATACAATCATACTTCTTATACCAAGGAAGTAGCTCATCAAATGCTACATCTCTTGATATCCTCAAGTCCTTTGTGTTTGGGTTGAAGCACCTGTAACCTTTATGATCATTTGAATATCCTAGAAACACACACTTTTCTGCCTTTGGTTGTAGCTTGTGCCTCAATTCACTTGGCACATGTACATAACAAGTACATCCAAATATCTTCAAGTGGGAAAGATCAGGTTTCTTACCATAATAGGCTTGATATGGTGTCAAGCCATGGATCCTGAGGTAGGAGCCCTATTCATTAGATACATGGCGGTATTTGCTACATCACTCCAAAACATGTTAGGTACATTCATCTCATTAAGCATTGCTCTAGCGATCTCGGCAATGTATCTATTCTTTCTCTCTGCTACTCCATTTTGTTGGGGTGTGTACCTGCATGTTACTTGCCTCTTGATGCCTTGATCCATTAAAAAATCAGAAAATTCATTGGAGAAATATTATCCCCCTCCATCGGACCTTAGCTTCTTGATATATGTACCTGTTTCCTTCTCTACCATTGCCTTGAATGCTTTGAAACATGTAAACACATCTGATTTGTTTTTTATGAAATAAACCCAAACCATCCTTGTGCAAAAAAGTGACAAAGTACTTGTTACCTCCAATGGATTGCTCTTTGGTTGGCCCCCACACATCTGTATGTATCAACTCCAATGGATGTTGGCTTATGTAGCCACTCTTCTTGAATGGAAGTCTCGCTTGCTTCCCTAGTTGACAAGATTCACATAAATGCTTCATTGTCCTTGGAAGTTGGGAAGACCTTCAACCAGCCTCTTGAATTGCATTTCCCTCATTCTTTGTATGTTGACGTGACCTATCCTCTTGTGCCACAAGTCCAACTCCGAAATCCTCTTGTTTCCAAATGTGAAGTAGACATTTTGAGTGGAATGAGAATTTACCTCCAAAGTGAAGAGTCTCCCTTGCTTCTTTCCTCTTGCTATGACCTTGTAACCTTGCTTAGGGTTCTTCACAAAGCATCCACCTTTGTTGAACCTTACTTGATAGCCTCTTTCAACCGTTTGCCCAACGGACACCAAGTTCTTTGTGATAGTAGGTACATGCAAGACATCCTTGAGACATCTTCCTTCCTCCTTGTCATCCAAAGCTACATCTCCAACATGGGAGATCTCATGGGCTGTATCATCACCTATTTCTACATGTCCTTTACCTTTGGAAACATGTAGATTAGTAAACCAAGAAGCATTGCAACTCATATGGTTGCTACATCCACTATCAATATACCAAGTGTTATCTACTTTCCTTGAATTCCCATTCATGTGCATCATCAAGAGATTGTCATTTTCTGAACTTGTAGAAGCATAATTACCTTGGCCTTTGTATGAAGAACCTTGATTATAGCTCCTTTGGTTTCCTCATTGGTAGCAATCTCTAGCATAGTGGCCAAACTTGCCACATATGTAACATCCTTCGCCATCTTGATTCTTGTTTTGTTGATGTTGTCCTCCTCTTCCTCTTGTTCTTCCTCTCCCTCTTTGTGATGAGGTGCCTTGGTCATGTCCTTGATTGCTTGAGTGGCCTTGCCTTCCTCCAAACCTTCCTTTGCCGCTTCCTTGTCCTCATCTTCCTTTGCCCCTTTGATTACCTGCAGAAAACTTGTGCATCCTTGCTTTTAGTTGAACTTCTACCTATGTTCATTTCTTCGGTGACCATGAGAGCAACCAATTGCTCAAAATCGAGAAGATTATCCCTTACATAAACCGAAGTGGTAAAGGGTTTCCACTTCTCATCATCTCTCAAACAATTGAGAGTATAAGCCACAAGATCGCCATCATCTACGTGGCTTCCAATGGATCCTAATGCATCTGATAACTCCTTGACCTTAAGTATGTAGTCATTTATGCTACTCCCTGAGCTCTTCCTAAGGTTGTTGAGCTCATTCTTGAGTTGGATCTTCCTTGCTTTGGTGATTGTTGAATAATGCCTTTCAAGTGTCTCCCACACCTTCATGCTTGAATCCAAGTATTGGATATGGCCGATCATGCTATTGCTAATGTGTTGGGAAAGAATAAAGATAACCCTCTTGTCTCTTTCATTCCATTCCCTAAAGGCCCTTCTCTGGTCATTGGTTGGATTCTCATCCAACCTAGGTCTTGTTTCACTTCCACTAATCAACCCCCAAAGGCCCTTGCCCATAAGATAGTTGGAGACCCTAAATCTCCATGGTTGATAGTTCCCTTTGTCTAGCTTTTTAATTTGAGGGTTGAAGTCTCCCATATCTAGTCTTTGATACTTGACCTAGCCCTTGGCTAATGCTCCAATGTGTGTAAAATGAAAATGAGGCTCTGAGGTTACCTCAATCCAAAGCTTTCCTTAGATGGACACCTTGTGCTCTTGAAACTTTGAGTAGAATAGCTCCCCCTTGATGTGAGCTACCTCCAAGAAGCTTTTGTTGATGCAAATCTTCAACCACCAACTCCAAGAGGTCTTCTTGCTTGTATGCGATACCTCCAAGATGCCCAGATGCTCTGATACCACTGATGGGGGAAGTATCTCAACCCCTACGCAACGATGAAGCGTGAATGACGTTTGACCTCTGCACACCAAAAATGCTCTTACTCAGAGCTTATGAAGACAACTCTAGTGAGCTTCTGTAGACCTATATTAAACACCAAGGGAATTCCAAAAAATCAAATTTTACTTCAAATGGATGCTTACACAAAGAGAAACAATGTCTACAACATGAGCTAGTTGAATGCTCACAACTGCTAGTCAAGCAAAGGCCTCACTTCACTCCAGCAAGCTTTTCTCAAAGCTAATATGAAGAATGAATCTCAAACATGGGTCAACTTTAGAGCACTCTAATAGCTACCCAATGACACCAAAATCATAGCAAATGGATAAATAGAGAAGGAGAACCAGCCCTTACAACAGAGAGCAAAATATTTCCAACAAAGCCTACACACAGAGAGAGATATCAATCACACAACTTCACTAAAATGCATGTTGCTCCCAGAGTAATCAGAGAATGCTTCAAAGAATTGATGAGCATAAAATAGAATCTAATAGCTATCCAATGAGACAAGAATTACATCAAAAAGATATAATATGAGGGAGAACCAATGCTAACAACTCAGGGGTAGAGAGTTGCAACACTGCCTGCGCACACACATAGATATGCCTACTAAAAGAAAACAAACAAGCAAACAAGGAGCTAGCTTAAGCAAGGGGCTTGGTTATCACAACTCCAGCACTTAGTTCTCACTTTACGTGAGCTAAAACGCCAAGATGATGGCCCAAAAGAAGTCGGGATACATGCTCCTTTTATAGTGAGAAGTGTGTCCCTAAAATCTAGGAACTACATTTCCAAATCAGCCTCCTAACTTGGAGGACTTAGTTGAGATGATTTGGGGAGTGGTTGAATGACTTTTCTTGATGGAATCTCGTGGCTTTTGGCTTCCTTTGATTGCTCCACATGTCCATAAAAGATTCCCCATGAATTTGTAGCTTGAAGCTTGACTTTTAACATATATGCATATGTATATGTATATGTATATGTACATGTATATGTATATGTATATGTATATGTATATGTATATGTATATGTATATGTATACGTATATGTATATGTATACGTATATGTATATGTATATGTATATGTATATGTATATGTATACGTATATGTATATGTATATGTATATGTATATGTATATGTATATGTATATGTATATGTATATGTATATGTATATGTATATGTATATGTATATGTATACGTATATGTATATGTATACGTATATGTATATGTATATGTATATGTATATGTATATGTATATGTATATGTATATGTATATGTATATGTATATGTATATGTATATGTATATGTATATGTATATGTATATGTGTACGTATATGTATATGTATATGTATATGTATATGTATATGTATATGTAGATGTATATGTATACGTATATGTAGATGTATATGTATATGTATATGTATATGTATATGTATATGTATATGTATATGTATATGTATATGTATATGTATATGTATATGTATATGTATATGTATATGTATACGTATATGAATATAAATATGTATATGAATATGTATATGTATATAGGTATGCGTATGTGTATGCGTATGCGTATGCGTATGCGTATGCGTATGCGTATGCGTATGCATATGCGTATGCGTATGCGTATGCGTATGCGTATGCGTATGCGTATGCGTATGCGTATGCGTATGCGTATGCGTATGCGTATGCGTATACGTATGCGTATGCGTATGCATATGCGTATGCCTATGTGTATGCGTATGCATATGCCTATGCGTATGCGTATGCATATGCGTATGCGTATGCATATGCGTATGCGTATTCATATGCGTATGCGTATGCTAATGTATGCGTATGCGAATGTATGCGTATGCGAATGTATGCGTATGCGAATGTATGGGTATGTGAATGTATGCGTATGCGTATGCGTATGCGTATGCATATGCATATGTGTATGCGTATGCGTATGCGTATGCGTATGCGTATGCATGGGTATGCATATGCATATGGGTATGCATATGCGTATGTGTATGTGTACGTGTATGTGTATGTGTATGTGTATGTGTATGTGTATGTGTATGTGTATGTGTATGTGTATGTGTACCTGTATGTGTATGTGTAGGTGTATGTGTACGTGTATGTGTATGTGTATGTGTATGTGTATGCGTATGCGTATGCGTATGCGTATGAGTATGCGTATGCGTATGCGTATGCGTATGCGTATGCATATGCGTATGCATATGCACTACGTATGCGCTGCGTATGCGTATGCGTATGCATATGCATATGTGTATGCATATGCATATGTGTATGCATATGCATATGTGTATGCGTATGCATATGCGTATGCGTATGTGTATGCGTATACGTATGCGTATGCGTATGCATATGCGTATGCCTATGTGTATGCGTATGCATATGCCTATGCGTATGCGTATGCATATGCGTATGCATATGCGTATGCATATGCGTATGCATATGCGTATGCATATGCGTATGCGTATGCATATGCGTATGCGTATGCATATGCGTATGCGTATGCGTATGCATATGCGTATGCGTATGCATATGCGTATGCGTATTCATATGCGTATGCGTATTCATATGCGTATGCGTATGCTAATGTATGCGTATGCGAATGTATGCGTATGCGAATGTATGCGTATGCGAATGTATGTGTATGTGAATGTATGCGTATGCGTATGCGTATGCGTATGCGTATGCGTATGCGTATGCGTATGCGTATGCGTATGCGTATGCGTATGCGTATGCGTATGCGTATGCGTATGCGTATGCATGGGTATGCATATGCATATGGGTATGCATATGCGTATGTGTATGTGTACGTGTATGTGTACGTGTATGTGTATGTGTATGTGTATGTGTATGTGTATGTGTATGTGTATGTGTATGTGTATGTGTACCTGTACGTGTATGTGTATGTGTATGTGTATGTGTATGTGTAAACGTGTACGGTACGTGTATGTGTACGTGTATGTGTATGTGTATGTGTATGTTGTATGTGTATGGTATGTGTATGTGGTATGTGTATGTGTATGTGTTATGTGTATGTGTATGTGTATGTGTATGTGTATGTGTATGTGTATGTGTATGTGTATGTGTATGTGTATGTGTATGTGTATGTGTATGTGTATGTGTATGTGTATGTGTATGTGTATGTGTATGTGTATGTGTATGTGTATGTGTATGTGTATGTTGTATGTGTATGTGGTATGTGTATGTGTAATGTGTATGTGTATGTGTAGGTGTATGTGTATGTTGTATGTGTATGTGTATTGTATGTGTATGTGATGTGAATGTGTATGTGTATGGTATGTTATGTGAATGTGTATGTGAATGTGTATGTGAATGTGTTTGTGTATGTGTATGTGTTATGTGTATGTGTATGTGTATGTGTATGTGTATGTGTATGTGTATGTGTATGTGTATGTGTATGTGGAATGTGTATGTGTATGTGTATGTGTATGTGTATGTGTATGTGTATGTGTATGTGTATGTGTATGTGTAGGTGTATGTGAATGTGTAATGTGAATGTGTATGTGTATGTGTATGTGTATGTATATGTGTATGTGTATGTGTATGTGTATGTGTATGTGTATGTGTATGTGTATGTGTATGTGTATGTGTATGTGTATGTAGTGTATGTGTATGTGTAATGTGTATGTGTATGTGGATGGTAATGTGTATGTGTATGTGTATGTGTATGTGTATGTGTTGTGTATGTGTATGTGTATGTGTATGTGTATGTGTATGTGTATGTGTATGTGTATGTGTATGTGTATGTGTATGTGTATGTGTATGTGTATGTGTATGTGAATGTGTATGTGAATGTGTATGTGTATGTGTATGTGTATGTATATGTGTATGTGTATGTGTATGTGTATGTGTATGTGTATGTGTATGTGTATGTGTATGTGTATGTGTATGTGTATGTGTATGTGTATGTGTATGTGTATGTGTATGTGTATGTGTATGTGTATGTGTATGTGTATGTGTATGTGTATGTGTATGTGTATGTGTATGTGTATGTGTATGTGTATGTGTATGTGTATGTGTATGTGTATGTGTATGTGTATGTGTATGTGTATGTGTATGTGTATGTGTATGTGTATGTGTATGTGTATGTGTATGTGTATGTGTATGTGTATGTGTATGTGTATGTGTATGT